>JBAMIG010000003.1:21086889-21112845 GCA_037177335.1 Kiunga ballochi
GCACACATTAGATGAGTTTTTAAAGGTTTTTTTTTTTCCCCTTTCTGGTGTGTTTTTTGTCATTTTGGTGTACATAAAAGTTCACGGTGTAGGAGAGAGAGTCAGTATCTCATCCTGAATATCTGAATATGCGAGCAAAAGATATCAAAGTAAGCAAATTAACCGCTAATGTTCCCTTAGGTTTGTGTTTATCTTCTTGTTTTCCTTTGCTTGACTCACTGAATCTAAGAGGTTGAGTTCAGGGACAGATCATGGTGTGGGACACCACAGAGCCTGACTATAAACAGACCTGGGTATCTGTTGGGCTTTGTGTGTGAGGAATGCAACCCAGTCAACAAACACTTTGTCTTTGTTGAACAACAAAGATATATTTTTTTTATCCCTTTTCACTCATGTGGAAATCTAAAATAAAGATACTACTGAGCATTGATGCGACAAAGGTATACAAAACATGCAACAAATGTTTAATTACAAGCTTTTACAGAAAAGTCAAGAACAATGCAGTTTGTTTGGAGACAGCCTTACCTTGCAATTATTGTTTAAAGCATTTAAACTACAAAAATGCATCCTCAGGTAATTCTTAAGGCTTTTAGTTGCATTCATCTATCAGGTATCATAGTGATTAATGTGTCATGCAAAGACATGCAACTCTATATATGTGTGAGGACTGTTTGCATACAGTCTGATGCAGAAATAGGATGTTTCCGTTCCTCCTGCTCACACGTTATTATACATCTGCATACAGGTGCAGAAAGAGCCATCACATTGAAGACGGAGATCCCAGGCCCCATGCCTCCACTGATCAGAGAGATGCTGGAGAACCCGGAGGCCTTCGAGGACAGCAGTGACTCCTGCGACAGCGCTGCAGCCGCTCCTCCTGCCATTCAGGTCATCAAACAGGAGGAAAAGCCTACATATGAGTCGGCCTTTGAGGAAGAAGAGGAGGAGGATGAGGAGGACTACTGGGATGAGGAGAGAGAACGGGGGGCGGACAGTGATGGAGAGCCGTGGGGGGAGGCGGCAGCAAGCACGCAAAAGAAAGCAGTGACAGGGAAAGTGTGAGCTTCACTGAGCACACCTTCAGTGATGCTTCTTAGAAAGTGTACATAAAGACTTTGAGGAAAACGTGTTGAATTCAGTTTAGTTTATAAGGAATTGAAGAAGAAAAAGCACTACATTTCAGTGGATTCATGAGGGCAACGTTACACGTCCCTGTGCCTGTTTGTCTTCAGAGAGAAGCCAAACATTGTTGGCTAGGAAAAAATGCACTCCTTCATCTCCTTTTAAGGGCTACGCTTTGTTAAAAGTACAACTGAATCCTGCGTAGCGTCCACAAGTATCCTTCCAGACGTACTTTTATTACTTTCCAGAGATATGCAAGCTATTTTTTCATGGTATGTTTTTTCTAAGCATGTACACGCCTCTGTCTTTACGCCTGTCTGAGGGACTTTTGTATACTTTATGTTTTTCCTGCTCACCTTCGACTGGACAATGATTTTTTTTTCCTTTTTTTTTTATCTTTGAACTTGTGTATTTCTGCTTTATTGGACAACAAGTGAGAAGCAACAGCAGGAAAAGACAGAGCAGGACGTGGAAATCCCACGATGCGAGTTTGTGCTACATAGGACGGTCTGATGGCCACAGCCTCCTCTCACAGAGAATAACAGGAAGAGATCTTTCACTATTCTGATTTCAGTGCCAAATTAATATAAACAAACAAAAAAAGGAACAAAACAAACAGCAACATAGCTCTACCTCGTGTCTACAATCCCCCAAATCTGCAGGATGGATTTGTTCCCTCCATGCAGCCTCTTCTGCCATCATCATCATCATCAGCTGTTCCTCTAGTAACACAGAGCAGGGATGATGCTGCGTGCTTTTCATACTATTCCAAACAAAAATATCCAGATTATCTCACTTTTACGTGCAGTTTACTTTGCAAAACAACTCAGGTGCGTGTGCGCTTCGATGTGAATAGCGCTTATTAAAAGTCCACTCAGCACCTGATATGGAAGAAGAGGAAAATATAACATCTTTGTTAGACTTTGCAATGTATTTAACTGTTTATAACCATGTATGATAACTTATGACAAGGTTATTGAACATGCCGCGTACTTATCATTAGTCATCTCCAAAACGTTAATCCTTTTAAATCTCTTTATGCGGGAAACTACATGTAAAAATACTTCAATACGTGTCATAAAGTCATTATAATATCATAAGAATGTCCTCATAACACTTTATAGAGGCTATAAAAGTGTTATTAAATACTCACACGCAGAAGAAATACCAAACCAAAAGGCTGCTCGGATCAAATGATCATGAGTAAATATTTCACTTCACATCTGTGGGGTTACAGCTGTCCGCCATTACCAACAAGCAGAGCAGGAAGATCTGCCCATGTGCAGAATCCAAAACATGGATTTTGTTTAATAAATGTTAACTCTTTGTTTTGGAGAATATAATTTTCATGGAGTAATAAAAATGGGTTGTTAGAATGAGCTGGGGGAAAAAAAAGCTTTTGCTTTGCTTTTTAAATTAAGTAAAATGAGGTCAGGAGGCCTCAGCTTTCACGTTATCACTTTAAAGAGCCAGAGAGCCCGTTTGGTCGGGGCCACGTTTAAAGCCATAAAGGAGCAACATTAAAGATGGGATTAAGTTTTTCCACTAAAAGATGATGAACTCTCATGATTTTATTTCAGTGCTTTCAGCCAGTTCTAAATTGGTTGTTGGGTACAGGAAGATGCTTTTTTTATCTGAATCTGAGCTGGTGCAGTAATAATAAGCCATGGAAGCGATCAGAAAGGCCTCAGCTGTACACTTATAAATACATGTCCCTTTTATTAAGACCAAAGACAAACGGGACATCTGGCTCCTTATTCAGGCTCTTGATGTTTATACACTTTGTGAGAAGTGATGCCGGGACACTGAGACAATAAGCTGGTGCAGCTTTTCTGTCCTATTCAGCTGATTTTACTACAAACTTCATGTTCAGGGATTCAGACGTTCTCATGATTTACTCTGGCTCAGATTGCTCCGACACACAAAGCTGCACGATGCTTTAACATTTTTCTACTTGTACATTTTTATGACGAGCTTTTACTACATTTGGTTTTTGTTGTGTACTATTTGCTTACATGTTGTTTCCTTTTTTTTTTTTTTTTTTGATAAAGGCGCTTTCTGTTCTCAGACTTTCTGGTGTCCAGTCGTCCTTTTCTTTGCCATCATTAATTCAAAAAGTGATGGGAACCCCTCCATACTGTGTGGATCGCTTGTTTCTGTGATGATATTCAAAGAGACAAATATTCTTTGGAAGCAATGACATCTTATATTTATATACATTTTTGGGGTAAAATCGATAGAACTGTTGAAAAGTTGGTTTAATTTTTTTAATTAATCCTTTTAACTGTATATTTTCTGATACTTAAATAGTTAAAAGGTGTACATGTGGATTCAAAGGTCTATTTAAGTTCACCTTTAAAGGTTTTTTTGCATTTAGGTACATTTTTATCACATAAAAAGCTGAAAATAAACGTTTTGTATCAAAATTAATAAAAACACAGACATTCATCTGTTTAGATTCACATTTAATTAAAGCTTATCTTTTCTATGTAGAAAGAGGTTTCTATTTAAAAAAAACACAAAACATAATGTTCCTCCGACCTTCCACATGCCCAAAGAGCTGAAACAGGCCATTTCACACTTGACCGTGACGCACACCCACACATTTGACACGGTCTCAGGAGTCACGCTCACATGCAAAGCTCGGGAGCTTAAATGGCACCAGAACAACACGAAGCACATTTTTCACAAGGGTTGCAACATAGCTCACATTGCAGTCCTCTTACAGGCTTAAAATGAGAGTAATCCAGATATCCAGAGACAGCTGAAGCTGCATCTAAGACTCTGAATATAAAAAATAAGTTTTCCTAACTATTATAAATAACATGACAGGTAGAGAACATTTCCTACTAAATGAGAATGCTTTTATAGATAAATCCGTTTTCTCATAACCTGAATTAGTATTTAAGGGGATCATGAATGACCTCCATTCGTCCATTCTGCCTTCTGTTACCACATGGGGGATTCAGCCAGTTCACTGCAAAGAGAAAGAGATGAAAGACGGGTCACCAGTCCATCACTGGACCAACACAGAGACACAGTTTGGACTGTGAGAGGAAGCCACACTAACACGAGGAGAACATGCAAACAGAAAGCTCTCCGTTCGGAGCGGTCGAGGCTCGAACCAGCAACCTTCTCACGGTGAGACTAACCACGGTGCAGCCCGTCTGCTGGTCTAGTGAAAGCTCACTAAGAAAACAAGCTGCTGAAGGTCTGTGAGCATGATGAAGATGAGTGATCAGATGCTTTTTATAAGGGAAGTTATTAATGTTGTGCAGGAGGTAACAGGTCGTCGTGTCATCACCTCAGGACAGGGTTGATAAGTTCTGGTATGATCAGCTGCTTCTCCCCCCCAGCTCGGCTTTCACAGCGATGCTTCCTCTTGTCCTGATTCAGCAGAAATAAGCACAATATTTCTGAGACAATGTGACACTGAGTGTAGTCCTGCTCTGATTATCTACTAATTTAACTTTTTACTGCTGTATATGAAGCAGTAACTACACACAAACCCCAGCATGAACCAGTCACGTGATTAAAAAGCAGTGGAAGCTGCACTGCTGATGTTTCTCTCTATATTTTGTTTTCGCCTGATTCTGTCAGGAAATACGACCCGTTTCTATAGCAACACTAAGCCAAGATGTTCATTGGAAGAGCTGGAGGCTCTGCTCTGCTTCTGTTGGTTGTTTGGTTTCAGCATGGCTGGGATGTCATACCTGCGGATCCAGTCCGGTGTCGTCATGGCGACTTTGGATGTGAGTTTCGGTTGGAGTCTCAGCTCCATCTGGCTGGTCCGGGTGATCAGACAGGAAAAGAGGTGAAGAAATAGATCTCGGGGAAGCTGGAGGAGCATCCTCGTCTCCCTCAGAGGAAGAGGCTGTTGAAGTGTATTCTTTGTTTCAGTGTTTTTAGAGTGCAGTTGTGTAACGATGCAGCGTGAAATAAATTCTTTACGTACAGAAGCAGCTTGGTTTGGTTTGCGGGACAATCCCCAGCCTCTGCTCTAACTGGCGGACATAATTCACCAGGTCCTGCAAGTCCAGTCACAAACCGGTCGATCCAAAAGGAAAGAGGAGAGGAGGCGGTTTATAAAGTTCCACAAGCGGGAACTTTTTCCCATTAACTTTTACTGGTTAGTAAAAATGTTTTGTGTAATGTCACAGAGGGAAAAAAAACTTTATTTAAAATGTGGTGAGAAAAAAAGTATCAAAGCATTCAAATCAAAAGAAGCAGGTAGAATGATGATTCTCTGTGCTTAAACATCAGGAGATCGCTATGAAATCAGGACATCATTAAGTGGAAAGCTCATCGAGGGTGAAACACAAACCAGTTTGTCCAGTACGTCTTCCTCTCTTTCTCTCTGAGCCTTTCTCAGACCGGCCTTCAGCTCCTGCAGCTCTCGCTTGGCATCGCTCAGCAGCACCTGGAGGAGGTTGGGGGGGAGCGACATCACATTTAGAACATCCTGACATGTGATGCGGCTCGCCCCCCCCCTCTCCCTCTTTTTCCTGGTGCTGGTCACATGATAATGTGAGGAAATGTTTACTCACTGTTCATGGAAGCTTTTCTATTTGTGCCAGCATGTGAGTAATAAAATATCTGCGCTGAGCCTCGGCATGCTTCTCCGGTTACCCAAACATGTCTGATGATGCAGAACTGCAGCATGTGAGCTATACTTAGAGCTGCCGGTGTGACTGAATAATAGCATTTGTGCTACTTTTTTGCTTTGCTTACTTTCTGTCTTCCAAGCTCTGCTTCCAGGTTGTCCCTCTCCATCCTTTCCTCGTGAAGCCATTCTTCCTTCCTCTGCAGCTCACAGGTCACATCCTGGAACTTCTTTTTATCAATCTGCAGAAGATCTCACAGGGTTAGAAACAAAACCAACATTATAGGAGATGCACATGCTTGATCCTCACTTCTGCTGCGTGTCTATAAGCCTCTCTCTCCAGGGCTGAGTTTGCCCTCTCCTCCCTGAGGACCAGGTCCCCTTCGGACAGCTGCAGGCTGAGCTGGGCCACCTGTAGCCTGGCTTGGTGCAGGTCAGCGTGGGTGTTGCTCTGGCATGTGCCCAGCTCCCTCAGCTCTCGTCGCAGGCTCTCAGCTGCATGATCGCTGGCTTCCAGGCGCTCCTGCAGCCCTCGTACCTCAACCAGAGAAGCTTCCACCTCCATCTGTTGAGAGATGTGTAAGAGTTAGGGGCTTTGCTTTGTGATCTAAAGTCCCCCTGTGACGGAAATAATCTGTTTCTTTATCAGCGTCTATCAGTTACCTGCAGAGACTTCCTCTTTTCCTCATCGTGCTTCATTTGACTGGACATTTTCTTTACTCTATCTTTCAGTCTGCAAAGACAAAAGAGCTTTTTAGCTTTTAGCCCATGGATCAAGATGTAGCTGCACCACATTCAGGATTAAAGTACGTCTTAAACTCGCCTCTCCAGTTCATTGTTTGCTTCTTTTTCTCTGTCAGTCAGAACCTGGATTTCATCCTCCAAATCTTTTATTTGCTGCTGATTTTCCGTCTTTTCAGCCATGAGTTTGCTCACTTCCGAGCTCAGATTTTCCTGATCATACTTCCCATCCTGTCCATTTTAAAAAGAGAAGGAGTGAATATCTTAATTCAGTGTTTTTTCGCCGCTGACCAGGTATCACGGTCTGTCCGTACCTCGTGTCTCTCCTCCAGTGTCTTCAGCATCCCGCTGCTGAGTCTCAGGTTGTCTCTGAGTTCAGTGATCTCCTCTTTCAAAGCATCTCTTTCGATCTCCCATTCCATCCTGTTTCTTTGGTCGCTTTCTTTTCCGTGCTCAATCTCCTTTCTAGCAACCTCTAAAGCTTGCTGGAGGTCTGCTTGCTTCTGTGAGGACTCCTCCAGCTGAGTCTGCTCGCAGATCACAAATAGATGCCTGAGCACTGAAAGTACGGTAAAGTATGTGTGTGTAAGTGTGTGTGTGTGTGTGTGTGTGTTTTCATCAACCTGCAGCAGCTGAGCCCTGGGGATGACCAACAGCAGCTCCTCTTCTCCATCCTCCTCATCTTGCTCTTCTCTCAGAGTCTCCAGCTCCTCCAGCGGCTTGGGAGCACAGAACGTGAAGGGACGACTATGCGCACACACCTTTCCCATCTTGTCCACATAAACAAACTGGTACTCCACAGCACTGGGACGGGGCAGGTAGCAAGCTGCATAGTGTTTACATAGTGATGGTAGAAAGTGTGAATCCTTTGGGATTGTTTTCTTTACATGTGAACTAAAACGTGATGAGATTCTTCTGTAAGATGGAGACGCTGCTGGCTCTGCTCGCCTCTAAAACATCTGATTTAAGTTAGACTGGGTCAAGGCAAAGCATTGACTTCACTTCCTCTTGTATATCTTGAATATTTTAGGTTATTTTGGAGCTCTGTGGCCCATTTTCTGTTTGAATTCACCCTTTATGGCTGGATGTTGCATATTTAATACATACTGTTTCTGAGACATGTTGCATCAGTTTATGGCAGAAACTTCACTCATAATGTTGTCGTTTACCACATGATACTGGTCTCCTGGTGACCACCAGACAGCAGGAGATTACACTGTAATTATTTTTACTTATTCCGTGGTAATAATTAGTAAATATATGGGAAAAAAATAAATAGTCATAAATAATAGATTTAGTTAAAGGGTCAAATAAAGTTCTTAGATTTCAAAAGTGAGATGTTTCTGCCCAGTTACTCTCAATTCAGGTATTAAGAGGTTTAAGTTCCCAGTCAGATTCAGATTCAGAATTCTTCATTTCTGGTTTGGATGCAGTAAAATATGTGCAAACCATGATACCACCACCACCATGTTTCATAGATAAAATGAGGGCCCGCCTAACTGGACTGATGGAGATCATTTATTTTACTTTAAACTTATTTTCTTGAGTCCTCATGAAATCTTCTTTCATGCCAAACCTCTATGTACATGTTGGGAAGAAGAACCTATGATGTAAATGAAATTCTTACCATAAAAATGTGCACAGCAGTCGGCGCTCGTCCTTTCTGCGTAGGCTTCAGGAACAAGAGCCCATGTGTATGTGTAATATTGTTTGACTGAAGACCAGCCCATCTGTTAAAAGACATCAGATGCAATTAATGTCAAAATACCTCCCCCTCCCCTTTCCCTCCCCACCATACAATGCAATCTTTAGTATAAAGGTAACTTGAGTGGAAGAGAAGCAACCTTAAAGATTCCTATCCAGTCCCCATTGCTCCACCGGTGCTCTGTGGTCAGGCTGTAATGGCACTCCACGCTGGTTTGGGGGAAGTAAAGCTGTCCCACATTTCGAAACACCACCGTGGGCTGTTTATCCATGGTAATCGGAGGCGTTGCTGTTGAAGAAGGACACACACATGAATCTGGTTTGATGTGCTCGGGTTTCAGTCTGGAAGAGAACAGCTGATGAAAGGTGATCGCAGCAGCATGGTCATAACACCGGACGCTTATGGCACAGCAGTGTGTTTACAAACAAGAAGCTTATAAAGCCTCTGAATACGCAGGTACAGCCCGAGAATGAAGGTGTTGCATCCTGCAAAAATAAGAAGGCATTTTAAAACAATCAGGGATCAATTCAGTGTTCTAATAAATCATACTTTACATGTTATTTATCATTAAAGTATTTCATAATAAAAACTTTTGGCTGATATAAATCCTCTGTATCAAAACAATAAACTTGACATTGTTTACAGGAGTGTAAAAAGCCTCCATGCAGCTAAAAAGTTGAGTTTAACTCCCATTTGTCTTTAAAATCAGTAGATTTAATAACTTCTGACACTCTGTGATGGGAATCTCACCTTAATATGCTGAGAAATGTTTCTCTCCGGCTTCCTCATGAAGCTTGCTGTGCATCAGCCTGCAGAATGTGATGAGCAATCCTGTCAGGTGCAAGAGTTTCACAACATATCTTAAACCATGTGAACCCCACAAGCGGTGCAGCATGCATGCTGGGAGATGCTGTTCGCCGGCCCTGCTTGTCGGATGGCACATGAGCGCTGCAGACTCCAGCTCCCAAAACAGGATGAATGAACTGGACACGGCATCTGCTGCTGGTCTTCCTGCATGTTGCAATTCTCAGCAATGCTGGTATGAGTGTGTGTGCGGGGGGGGGCGGGGGTCAACCTCCCACCTACAAGACACGCATGTTAGTTTGATTCTCTATGGTTAAAATGATCACATGTAAGCTGCATCTGCAGAGAAAAGAGTCACACTTAAGATAAAAACTGTGAATTTTAACTTTATTCTGGTGGAGCAGAAATCATGCTTCCATTTTGGACAGAGGATGACAGGGCAGCACAACGATGGCTTTGTTGTGTTTAAAGACAAGCAGAGACGTAAATCCAACATAAAAGCTGAGTAAATACTGCAGATAAGCTGTCATTGGTGCTGACGCTGACGTATAGCTACACTGTACTTGCAATAAATCCAAACTGGGATTCTTGTAGCTGAAGATGAAGAAGCCACCTTCCACATCCAGAAAGAGATTCTGTGAGGATGATGATGGTGTGACATGAATATGCTGACATGAAACCTCTTCAGTTTCTCTTGTTAGACATGTTCCACATCTGCTCTGTTACTTACACTGTGACACGGTTACTGCATCTGGTTGCATCGATCTAAAACCTCCTCTGATCCATTCTGTAGTCATAACAGGCTCATTTTCCATCAGCTTTAGATCATTTCAGGATCGTTTCTTTTATCGTGGAAAAAAATCCATCAGTCTTGATGTTTGAGCCGCAGAGGAAAAAATACTTTTCAGAACACAAGATTTATTTTAGGATGAAGCTTTTAATGCATACATTTGAAAAAAATGAAATAAATGCTTAAAAAGTTACACAACTTCTGTTTCCTCAGGAACATTTTGATTTAATGTTGCGGTATGTAAAATGTTGGAGCTTTAGGGTAATTATTAAGGCTGATGTGTGCAACATTTTTAATGCAGTAAAACTGTTTTCTAAAATATTTTGTTTACTGACAAGCTGACTGGGAACAAAAAAAACAGCTAAATGGTCTTTTTTCCTTAATTTCCCCTTTAAAATCTAAGGTCTTCCCTTCGATTAGCAAGCTTGGCTAACAAAACACTAACACACTGGCTGATACCGATTGTAGAGACTTACTAAAGCAATAACTTATGTCAAACACAACCACATCCCAATGCCAGCCTGAAAACTTAATGTTAACCATAAAAATGCTGCTGTCGCCATGGAAACAGGAAGTCCCACTAAGTTGGCATGTAGACAAGTACACAAAAACACAACTTGGACCATTCACATATAACCTGAGCTTAAGTTTTAGTAAACATGCACCTTTATGGTACGCTGCAGTTACAGTAGTGTTGCATTTTACTCGACCATTCATCCAGCGACATGCTGCGTTCACTGACCTATTTAAAAAAGAAAAATGGAACACATCAGTTCTTTAGAGCAGATGAAGACCAGCGCCTGTGCAGAAAAAACAGGATCTCATGGGAGTGATCTTGACAGTGTATTAAAGGCTTTGCTTGGAGAAATCTGCATGCAGTGTCACTGAGGCTTGATGGAGCTGTGAGGAGAAATGAAAGCGTGACGTTTTACAACTGTAACAAACCATCTGTTTTGATGTGATCTCATGCTTTTATTCATTGATGGGGCGAGCCGCTATTAAAACCTGGTTAACTCAGGAGCTACCAACACTCAGGATTGGAAGAACATCCAGTTCCATCAGCTTGGCTCTAACGATTTCCTCCCAGGCCTTATTAGCTTGTGGATTCCTGGGTGATGGATGCATGATGCCCTCGACTCGAACACCGATACCTGCGGCGGACAGAGCTCGCCGTGCCCGTTGCTCCGCCACCCTTCCCACACCGATAACCATGGAGACTCCAAGTGCTTCCACCACTTGGCACAGAGCCGTATCACACAGGGCCAGCAGTTTCTCCCGTTGAGCTGGAGGCAGCTCGGGGGGCGTTAAGTTCTTCCCACCGGCGCTCATGAAGATCAGTGGGCACAGATTGTGCACAAAGCAGTGTTTGAAAAAGTGCGACGGTTCGCCACACAGTTTCTTGAACAACCCCCAGAAACGTGCTCCGCTCACTTCACTCTGAGTGCAGGCGAGACCCGTGATGCGCCGCTTTGGATGCTCGTTGTCAGGGCGACCAACCTCTCCGGTTATCTGCAGCCAGTCAACCACTGACCTCACCTCACCGAATGGGACCTGTGCAGAAAGCAGGGATTAAACTGGAAAATTAAGACAGAAACATTTAACTAAAGTAATCATTTGAGTTTAGTAAACTGTTAGACTATTTTTATTTTATTTTTTTTCCCACTAATGTTTAGTTTGGTTTGTGCTCTGAATCAAAAAGAGCTTCTGTGTTTCTTTAATAGCAGTTCCTTAATTATGTTTTGTTGGATATAGTTAATTTATTAATCTATTACTTATTTTGCACTGTGATGTGCACGTCTGAATCCTCTGTTATAACCCAGGGTTATTCTGTTCACCTCATGCAGCACTTTTCTCTGTTTCTCTGCTCCAACACTCCTGGGTCACATTAATCAGTATTTGTACAGAACTTCATAGGATAAAATCTACAGGACTGCCATCTTATTGGGACTGTTTGAATACTCCTTTAAAATCCAAAACCTACATGCACACATGATGCTCACCCCAGTTTGCGCCATGCCGAACGGTCCAGGATTCATCCCCAAAAACAAGATCTGTTGTCCGTCCTGGCAGTACTTCTCCACAAAGCAGCGGTGAGTGTCCCAGGCGTAAACCAGCGGGTTGTAAATGTAGCAGACAGGTTCGCCGAATTTAAGGTCGCGGAGATGGGCGTTCAACTCCAGCTCAGCCTGCAGAAACCTGGAGGAAGGAGTCCCGCTTTTAGCGCACAAGGCCCGCTCCCCTGATCCACAAAGGGGGAGCTCCCGCTGTGAACTGGCGTTACCCGGTTCATCTCTAGATGAGTTATCATCTAACATTTTCCGCAGAGACAGTATTATGTGTTTTTGTTTGTCGGTGTAATACAGGACATTAGGGAATGAGCTTAAACAGAATTAAATACAACTTCATGGTTTGAGTAATAACCATAAACACGGAAGACAAAGCGCTTTCTTCCTCTGCGGCTTCATGTGAGCGCGGAGCGTGTGCTGCCCCCCAGAGGTGCAGGAGCGTCATTACAGCAAAACGCGCAGCAGATCAGAGGTATCATTTATTAAGGTCATTTAAATGATAAAAAGTTATAGAACAATTAAATTAGACCGTAAATGTATTTTAAAGGTCACTTTGTTCAGATTTTACAACTTGCTTCAATTTTTAAACACCAGGATGTTGTTAACGATGAGGCAGCTAAACAAATTTGTAAAGTTAGTCATTTGAAATGTTAAAATCTTTCTAAATAATTATTAATACCATTTGATTGAAATAAGGGCCGACGTGAAAAAATATTTCTTAATATCAAATTATTTTACATTTTAAAAAAAGCTATATAAGTGAACATTTTGTATTCTGAACAAACTAAAAAGATAATTAAACTTCCAACTAATCAATCAAGATTAAATTAACCTTTTTTCCAGGAAAACTACTACAAAAAACAAACAAAATGAATGAAATATGTTTCATTCATATCTAAATGCTGTTTAACTGAAAAACAGTTTTTTTCCTTTAAATGTTTGTCAGTGGAGCAGAAATGTCGCCACATCATTTATTTATATGTATTTTATCAGCTGGCATTTTTATGTAAATCCTGATTTTTTTTAAAATGTTGGATTTAAACATTGTAGTAGAGTGCACACAAAGTTCAGCCCACATTTATAATAAACACATTGAATTTCTTCTCATTTTAATTTAGCATGTCTGATAAAAAACCAAGATGAGCAAAATGTTATTTAATTCTCACCTTGATGTTTGGATGGATTTAACTTCTTTAAATAGCAAGAATAGTATCATTTATATTAGTTTAATTAATTTTTGCTAGATAAAGTGCTTCACCTTTCTGAATATTAAAACACCATGAGACTTCCTGATTAAATCCAAAATCATCACTTAATGATTTAAACATTAAAATTGAGCATTTTAATGGATTATTTTGCATTTTTACTGAATCAAATGAGAAACATCCAAAGTCCTTTACAAATTCTTTTTATTTTAGCATAATAGTAAGAAGCCTCTCCTCTGATTTCATACAGTTGAAACTAATTGGATCACAAGGGTACATATTAGTTCGCCCATTTTACAATAATTGGAACATTTCTTTTAGGAAGTTATTCTTATGCACTCATTTTTCCTACACAAAATAATCAATATCAAGATCCTATCTTAACTGAGGACCATAACTCTGCATGCAAGACTATAAAGAAAACAACTAATCTGTGATATAGCTACTGTTATGCCGTTGTAATCTAATACCATTATCAATATAATTTACTACAAATACCAGGGACTTTGTATAAGAAAGAAAACATTTTCTTGTGATACTACATCTGCTAATGTCAAAATTACAGAACATACTGGGCTCCCAAGTGTACTGATCCAAATGGTTCTGTCCACCTTCTGAGTTGAGGAGAAAAAGGCTTTGTCTAAAACCTAAAATCTATGACAGATTGAAGGAAAAATATCCAAATCTCTTTTTTTGTCTTTTCTTTTTCTGGCGCTCCAGTGTACAATTTCCTCGGAATAAAAAAAAAAATAAAAAAAAATAAAAAAAAAAAGGTCCTTGATCATCAAAATGTGATGCAAAACAGACAAATCTTTCCTCTGACCCGCCTGGAAACAAAAATCAAAACAATCTTTTTTACGAATGAGCGGAGAAACGATTTTTCTATTGCATTTTAACGAGACTAAAAACAAATGAGAAAAAGTATCAAGAGACAGAAACTATATACTGTATTGCCCTTTTGTCATTCTTAGTCTGTGCTCACGCCAGCCATGTCCCTTCCAGATATGAAATAGTGTCTCTAAACAAATGTACACTTCTCTGACTTGATCCTGTCCCCACTGCAGGTTTTTAATTCTCCATTATGTCGCATGAATCCCTCATTTACGTCTAACAACTCTCACGCTGCCTCCATATGACTGGCAGAAACCTCCCAGCATCACTTACGGTAAAAAAGCATCCATGTTTTCTGCAAACACACGTTTCTTCCAAACCTCAGAGCGACTATCTGCAGGTTTAAAGGAGAAAACATCTGGACTGTGTGATCACAGCTGATGTTAACATCACAGAACGGGATCAGCAGTAAGAACGGATCAGGTTGGAGGTTTCCTCTCCTGCACAGAGTCCAGGTTCGTCATCGGGAAGCCTTCGTAAAGATGTCATGACAATAACTCGCATCTCCAACTAACTTAAGGCTAAACCCAAAGACATCCATTATTACATACAAACCACGTAATATTTGGATGAAAAGGCAATGATAGTGTGTAGCAGAACCAAGCTTATTGCCGATTCTGACGTAGCATGTTGCGCAACCGTTTCTCACAAGGACCATCAACCTCCTTGGGGATTACATACTGTGTTAATGTTAGCAGAAACAAACCTAAAATATTCATATCATAAAGAACCTCTCAGCTGGAGAATACTGAAGCCATCAACATTCAGTAAGTGTGACAACTTGTAGATTAAAAAAATGATAAAAAGGCAAATAAATGCATCTGGTTCATCGTAAAGAGCAAAACAAAGGCAACTAGACGAAAGAAAGAGAGAGACAACCATACTAAGGCCACGAGATTTTGTGTACTGCCGCTAATCTCACAACGTGACAATCTGTACAAACATCATGGTGGGACTTCAGAGTGGCCGACCTGCATCCTTTTTTTTCTCCCTTTTCCTTTAAATCAGGTTCTCAGGACTGAAACGGCGAAACGGACTGGACGTCTTTTTGGCCCGCTTTGCTCAGGGTGGGAGGGGGGTAAAAAAACACGAGTTCTATAGTGAAGAACTAATATACATTTCATTATTTACACAAAGGAAATGGATAAAAAGACAACGCTGTCCGTCCTGCAAGGACAAAGCTCGGGTCCAGAAATGACACGTCTGTTTCTGTGAAGGGAAAATTCAGTTTCAGCTTCTGTTCAGTCAAGATGAGCCTTTTAACATAGAAACCACATGGAAGCCCAAATACTCTTCCTCACCCCTTCATCCCATCAGGACAAACATCCAGTTCCCTTCCAGTTCCCTTCCCACCAATCACTTTTTTTTAAAACACTTTAAACCTTTTTCCTCATTTTAGCAAAATAAAATAATAAAAAAAAAGGATATTTTGTACAAAACGGGACCAACGTTCATCACAGAAATGTCTCATTTTCCAAATAAAAAAAGGGGGACGGGGGAGACGATACACACAAATGTCCTGCTGTCGTGGAGCCTCTGAATCAGCCTGTGCTCTGCACAGAGCTGAGAGGAGGAAACCCTGTGGCTCGGCCCGGCTCTGGTGGCGCTGTGGATGCTGGGAAGATGGAATGTCAGACTGCCAGCCGACCCGGTGGGGGATGCAGGGGGCTCCAGGTTGGGGGTGCAGGTGGGGGTTCTTGGGGGTATGGGCGTGGTTCGCAGCATGGCTGGTTCTCCACTTTGGCAACGCTGCGACCCTGACACAACCGTCGATGTCGCAACAGCCGGTCTGTGCGTGAAAAATTCTTCAAGAAACACAAATTAGACAAAAAAAAATCAACCAAAGAGCGGCGATTGACCTGGACTCTGATCTACTGGAACATACCTGCTGGCACCGTTCACACTGGTAAGGCTTCTCCCCACTGTGGACACGCTTGTGTCTCTCCAGGTGGTAGCGCTGAATAAACCTCATATCACACATGTCACATGCAAATGGCTTCTCTCCTGAAAGAGCACACAAATACACAGTCAATGCATCAATTTTAGAGCCTTGTGCCAACAAAATGTGCCGTTTTTTACTCGCTAATCTGCCTTTTCAGATTAAAAATGACCATTTACAAAGTTACATAAAAACAGACACTGACCTATTGGTACATTTCACTGTTTTTGCAGCATCTGAAAACTGCTCCTCTAAAAGGCCTCGTCATCAACTCATTATGTGTAGATCAGAGTGGAAGTTTTTGTTTTCATGGCCCAGATCTATGCAACATGGTGGCCCCACAAACTGGGGCAACTTTCTTTGTTTTGCTTTTGGGTTTTTAGACTGGTTCAACATCCCATCAAATGACTTGACAACCCATCCTGCAGAAAGTAGCGTTGCCTTTCTCAGGAACAAGGCTACGGTAGAGGAACGCATACCCGTATGAGTGAGGCTGTGTCTCTCCAGGTGGTTACGCTGAATAAACCTCATGTCACACATGGTACAAGCATACGGCTTCACCCCTACACACACAGAGCAATGTATTAGCCCTACCACCCATAAGTACAAAAAATCATTGGAAAAAAACACGTTTCAGGCTCAGTGAAATGTCGGCAGGAGGCTCATCTACACGGTATGTGTTGTGCTTTTATCTCTCGACAGACATGCAACTAAAACTGCAGGAAGGAACAGAAAGCAGCGGCTCCACATCGATATGCAGGTTAATCCCTTTTTTTTAATCATAAAAGTTGTAAAATAAACAGCAAATGACTCAGGTGGCACAATGTGGGCGGCGGCCATGATGCGGTAATTACTACTAAACTGAAATCAGTGAGTTGATTTATAAATTATTTATAAATTATGTGTTACACAGTAGACTTTTAGGTCAAACTATAATTATTTAATATGGTTTAAATTCAGTGCTTTTTACTTTTTATTTTTGGGAGCAAAATTTGCAGCAGACTTCAGACGGCACATCATTTTTAACTTAAAAACAGAAAAAGACGGATTGCTCACTGACGGAAAAGCCTTTTTTTTTTTTTTAATGGACACGTTTGATTCTTCACCTCTTAACGGGGACATGACGGAAACTAAGCTGGGTCAGTACCAGACCGACCAGAACTGTGTAACGAGGCACATGAACTCATCTGTTTGTGAACATTATAGCTAATCTTTATAAATGAGTCATTTTATAAAGAGCAAAAACGGGAAACTATCTCTAACCGGTGCGTGATGAAGCACAGCGAGGAACAAAACCTGACATACAGTACTGTGAAAAAGCTTTTCTGGCACTTCAGATGTTAAAAAAAGGAAAAGTGGGGATGAGTTGGATGATTAAAACCCATGCTTAGTGTTAAAGCTGCAAGCCGGTTTGAGCTGCTTTCATTTTACCAGAGAAGTTGCTGAATGTCAGACATTTTTTCATCCCTGCATGTCTGAACTCTACCTGCAGCTAAACTGCATGGGTAACCATGGAGACAGACACAGCCTGTCTGAATGACTGCTGGTTCCCAAAGAATCATGGGACAAACATCCTGCCACATAACAGAAATGTAGGAAACGCATTTGAAGATTTTAAAATCAGCAGATGGTTGAATTTCTCTTTATTTTACTCCATGTACAGACGATCACGGAAACTATTCCTGGTAGGTCGAGTGGCCAAAGCCTTTGCACAGCACTGTATACAGGTGATGGGAGAAGAAGAGGGGGGGGGAGGCGTACCCGTATGAGTGAGGCT
This sequence comes from Kiunga ballochi, assembly GCA_037177335.1. Classification (NCBI taxonomy): domain Eukaryota; kingdom Metazoa; phylum Chordata; class Actinopteri; order Atheriniformes; family Pseudomugilidae; genus Kiunga; species Kiunga ballochi. Next base: position 21,104,533 of record JBAMIG010000003.1, read on the forward strand.
GTGTCTCGCCAGGTGGTAACGCTGAACAAACCTCATGTCACACATGGTACAAGCAAAAGGTTTCACACCTAAACGCAGAGCATCAATGTTACTTTCATTTCACAATCCATCAATCAGACACTTTTACTTCCATTTACAATTGATGGGTTGTTAACCACTTTTTCCTTGTTACAAGCTCCAGAATTTCTCACTAGAAAGCATCCTGCCGTTTTGATCTCGACTTAAAACAGAATCAAAACATCAAATTCAGTCGACCAAATAGCGACTCCACGTCTAAACACATGTCATGAGCTGATGATGTCACAATCCTTCATCTGTTTGCAGCAGAGTGGTTTTAATGGTTCTTTCAAATGATGCACACTCATCTGAGGAAATGTGTTTTTTTTACTCAGTAATCAAAGCCTGATGTGGACATGCATCTGCCATAATATGAGTGAAAGATGATCTCTGTGGCGTGGGCAAGGTGGGCGGACGCATACCCATATGAGTGAGGCTGTGTCTCGCCAGGTGGTAGCGCTGAAAAAACCTCTTGTCACACATGGTGCAAGCATAAGGTTTCACACCTAAACGCAAAGTAGCAGTATTATATCACTTTACCTTCTTTTCCATTATTTAGCAATAAAAGGTCTAGAGTATTGGTTATTAACCACATTTGCCAATTCATGCAACATAACATGTTAAATGTTACACTAGTATTCAACACAACTGCACAACTAGCCGCTGTACCTAGTGTCTGCAAAACTGTGCGGATTACACTTATATTTGGGATCTACTTGAAATAAAAAGATGGAATTAAAATCAAATGAGGCTTTTAAAATGCTCATACAGCAGTGTAGGAGGGCAAGTGCACAGAGGCGTACCCGTATGAGTGAGGCTGTGTCTCGCCAGGTGGTAACGCTGAAAAAACCTCATGTCGCACATGGTGCAAGCAAAAGGTTTCACACCTAAACGCAGAGCATGAGGGAATTACTTTCAAAACTATATGTATTAGATGCATGTTGTGTTCACAATCCATCAATAAGCAATTAAGTTCAAACGGCTACTCGGGATTGATGGGTTGTTAACCACTTCTACAATTTTTTTACACTTAATATCCGATTCCTGTGATGACATGAAACCAATTTCAATCCACAGCTTAACACATCGCATGAGCTGATGATGTTGCATCTTTACATGTTAAAACGTTTCATTTAGTGCAGTAGGCTGGCTTAAGAAGACCTCTAGTGGTTTAGAGAGAATACTGATAAACTATCGCAGGTTGTTGATACTGTATGTAACAAAATGGATAGAGAGTTTGATCTCTGTGGCGTGGGTAAGGTGGGCGGACGCATACCCATATGAGTGAGGCTGTGTCTCGCCAGGTGGTAGCGCTGAAAAAACCTCTTGTCACACATGGTGCAAGCATAAGGTTTCACACCTAAACGCAAAGTAGCAGTATTATATCACTTGACCTTCTTTTCCATTGTTTACTTAGGAATAAAAACTTCTGCTATTGGTTATTAACCACACAAATCGCCAATCCATGCAAAACTATGAGACTTATCTTTTACCATATATTACCTTTATGATCAATTTCAAAGTGTTAAAATGATCTATAAACATAAAAAGTGCAAGATGTGCATTTATGGTTAGCCTGCTAGCTTTAACTGGTAATGGCTGACGTCAGCAAACATGTTTCAGGACATGGGATGTGAAATTAACTAGCAATGCAGAGAGCGCACACTGACTAGCACAGAATGTCATGGGCACGGTGCACGGACCCATACCCGTATGAGTGAGGCTGTGTCTCGCCAGGTGGTAACGCTGAAAAAACTTCATGTCACACATGGTGCAAGCATAAGGTTTCACACCTAAACGCAGAGCATCAAGAGAATTATTTTTACGTCTCTGCAACAAAAGAAAATAATTCATCTACCATGAAAACAAATTAAATAAAAACGAGCCAGTCTGGGCTAAATTGATATCTGTGGTTAATAACCAATGTCATACTCTAAATTTACAAGGGTACAGTATAATATAATATGATGTTCGTATCAAATGACAAAAGTGGGGCTCTTAAATCTACAATATATGAGCTGATGAAGTCATATAATGGAACTTAAACCATTTAGTATGAATACAGATAAGCATCCTCATGTTGCATCTTAATCGTGTGACTGGGTTAAAATTGGCAGACGCATACCCATATGAGTGAGGCTGTGTCTCGCCAGGTGGTAGCGCTGAAAAAACCTCTTGTCACACATGGTGCAAGCGTACGGCTTCACCCCTATTACACACAAAGTACCAGCTTTAGCATAAAAAAGAAAAAACAACAACAACTGCCAAAAATGATCGATGGTAAACTTTACTAATTGCTTAGTAAAGTTTTGCTGCACTCATCAGCGCTTTGTTTGAACTGGTAATTCCAGCGTGCTTCAACAATCTGCTAATCCAATTAGAGATGACTTTTCCACATCTGGCGCTGGATCAGAACCGTGAATGTCTCGGGCCAAAGTTTAAATTCTGTTGGGGAATAATGACAATCTCCAGCATAGAAAGCCGTTTTGACTCGTTCAAAACAAACACGCAGACTAAATATCTATCAAATGACCAAAGATAATAATAAATCACTCGGGAGCAGCTTCCATCACACAACAGATTTTTACCACAAAGCCAATAAAAACCTATGTGATCAGAATTTCTGGAAAAATTTGTCAAACTGAATCGTTTTTGTTTCGCTGATCGCAGAAGTTAAGACAATTTTAGGCAGTTGGCAGAAACTATGTTCAACACATTTTTGCACATTTTGACAGAGCAACGGCCTCATTTAGCAAGAAGAGAAGAAGTCACAGTAAGAAATAGTGCTGTGAAAACCATCAGCGTGTTTAAATAAAAAGCTGCAACGTAAAAGCCAACAACATGCTTTCAGATATAAAAAGCCTTTTACAATGGACAGCAGGTTATTTCCCTCCCATTACTTCAAATATGAAATGACACAATGATCAAATGTTTTCAGACATCTGCAATAAATGTGCATGTTTTTCCCCCCATGATGGAAAAAGGGCAGATTTGACCACCTATATCGACCAATTATAAAGTCCCTTCTGTCTTTTCATTAATGCAAAACTCATTTAACAATGGAGAAATAAGCTGTTCCATAAAAGAAAAAGCATTGCTGTCTGGCCAGCTGGCTTAGGTCATCTTAGTGTCCCTTTTAGATGTTTCCCTGCTTCAACACACCTGATTCAAACCCAACACCTACAAGGTCTGCAGAGTAACTTTTTCTATTGAATCAAATGAGTTGAAGCAGGAAAGCGACAAAAACTAGCCAGCATCTAAAACCTCCATACTACCGTTTCAAATATTTCCCTGCTCCAACGTATTTTGACTGACTGAGATGGTTCTCCAAGAGTTCTTTAAAGGGCCTTTATTGTGCAAAATTAACTTTTATGAGCTTTTAACTTTCTACTGGTGTTAATTGTACCTAAAATAAACCCTGAAGAGGTTTCATTTTTCATTCATGTGTAGCGTTTAGCTTCGGCAAAGCAAACGCTTAAACGAACCGCTCCAACATGAAACTTTAGCGCCCCCCCCACCTGGCGGGGTAGGCGGGGGAGACGCGATCTGTCTGATTTGATGTCACGGGTTGAGCGGGGAAATGGAAGGCTAGTCTGGATGCTCAGGCTGATGAGTGACAGGAGCAGTGAGCATTAGTGGTATGACACAACTACAGTATGGTGCATGTTGCAAAATGCAAATCATCATAAATGTGCATAGGATACACTGTGAAAAGGCTACTATAGCATAATATAGGAGTTATTGCATCAGCCTCCTAAATAAACTAAATTTGATCAGATGTGTTGCAGCAGATAACATTAAAAATCTGCAGGACAGTGGCCCAAGAGTTGGCCATACATGTTCTACGTCAAGATGGTAATTGAGCTTATAAAGCATCCACAGGGATGTTAATGACCATTCACATTTTTAACTATACTGAAATGGTCAAATAAAGGTAAATAATGAATGTGGGTTTGTTTTTGTGTTTTATGTTCAGTAAATGTTCCCACCAGTGAAGTTATTCTTGATGCAAACCAGTCTGTAGATATTTCCTCATCATGTCATTTCACAAACAAAGTATTAAATATTATGCAGATGCTGTACGGCACATTAGCAACTGTCAGCACAATGGCGAAAAGCAAAACAAACTCATGTTTGAAGCAGCCGTGTGAACATAAAGGTGCAGCACATGCGTGACCAAAGCCAGGGAGCGAGTGCTGAGGTTAAAAAAATCATCACAACGTACCTGTATGAGTAAGACTGTGCCTCTCCAGCTGGTAACGTTGAATAAACCTCATGTCACACATGGTACAAGCATATGGCTTCACCCCTAAACACAACATTACATCGTTAGACATTTACACAATGTTTTAGCTCATAAACATTCAAAACCAGATTGCTGAGAATGACATGCGTTTATAATCATGTTGGAGCCATTACACTAAAACAACATTAGATGCAGACTTCCAGAAAAGACGTGCATCATCGTTTACATTTTGTCAATAAATAGATTTTTTTACCTGTTTTAATTCAATACAAAACCCTTAAAAAGTACCAGAATATTTCATCAGGAAATGTTGCCTCTGTTAAACTGACAGACTATTTTCTGCTGCATTCAATACGGTTTTTAGTGTAATGTTCCTTTTAGTAGTCAACAATCCACATGCAAAAGCACAATTACAGTGTTAATGCAACTCAATGTAACTGACAGAGTCACTTCTTCAGTGGACAGTTTTCCAACAAAGCCTAAGAATTTAGGTAGTGGAAATGAATGTCAATAATGGGATAATTGCAGAACAGTAAAACAGAAGGGGGCTAATGACGTACAAAGAAAAAGACAACCCATACATGTTTACATTAATTATGGCAAAGCTTGCATAGTAATAAGGGAACAATTAATTCAAGCATACCAGTATGTGTGAGGCTGTGTCTTGCCAAATGGTAACGCTGGAAGAACCTCATGTCACACATGGAGCAAGCGTATGGCTTCACCCCTAAATGTATACAGCACCAAAATTTAGGGGAGGACAAAAATAAATGTTGTAAAATGAGTTTGTTTTGTTGTTTTTACACACACTAGCCACTATTTTGTCATCAACAGGTCTCAAACACAGAAAAGCTAAATGCAGCTAGCAATGCAATCATTCTCAGGTTAAAATAAAAACTTTACAATGAAAATAAATCAGCTGTGTGTGTGTATTTTCACAGCTTAAAACAATCAAAGAAGGGCAGAAATGTACAACTCCTACTACGGTCAAGTTAAAGGGATAGGTAGAACTTATACCCGTATGGGTGAGTGTGTGTCTCGCCAGGTGGTATCTCTGGAAAAATCTCATGTCACACATGGAGCAAGCATATGGCTTCACCCCTGCACACACAGAGCAAAATATTTTGTAAAGACAACACAATGAACTCAACAGGACACACTCATTTGTATCAAGTATCCAGACATGCCAGAAAAAGGCATCAATATTATATAGTAAAACATTCATCTATTCCTGACTTGGAGGTAACTTTTCAGTGAAAGATCTCTGGACCCCTCAGGGGAAGATGGTGGACATATAAGGGAAGCAAAAAGCCTTCAAATATTCAGGCAGAAACTGAGAAGTGATCATTGTATACCTCCACAGTTACGACAGCTGTTGGAAACAATGCTACAAGTCTTTTATACTAAAAACAATGTAGAAAACGGAAAATGGGGGTATTGGGGCACTTGTGTAGCAAAGCAGGGTGAACCCGTACCCGTGTGAGTGAGGCTGTGTCTTGCCAAGTGGTAGCGTTGGAAAAATCTCATATCACACATGGAGCAAGCGTATGGCTTCACCCCTACACACATAGAAGTATGTCAATATTAGCTAGAAACAGATCAGGTTTCAACACATTAACATCAACTCTTCCCTTGGAGCAGCTCCTCTTCTACTTCTACAGACAAGCATTTATTTTACCGTGTTTTGTAGGAAGTATTATTATGGTCAGATAAAACATTTAACTGTACAGATCGAAGCAGAGCTTTCAGCAGGGGAAAAGATGAAGTTATTTACACACACATGCCCTAATATGGATGCACGTCTAAAACTACAACTTTCACTATTCTAACACATGTCTGGATACATTATAAGTATGAACATGGGGATTGTTGGTTTCTACTGGTTCTAGTTGCCCCCCAGGCTGCAGCTTTTATCATGGAAAGGCACTTTTGAAACAGCTAATAAATTTGGGTAAGCAAACGCATACCAGTATGAGTAAGGCTGTGTCTTGCCAGATGGTAACGTTGGAAGAACCTCATATCACACATGGAACAAGCGTACGGCTTCACCCCTACATACACAAATCATTACATATTAGCCGTGACGAGTCTTTGGCAACAAAAGGAATCAAGAGTTTCAGATGTTTATTAGCTGGAAAAACTAAGAAAACTTTAAGACAACAGTGATTTGTTTCATTGTTAAATTCATGGGAGTGGTTAAGTGACCTGAGGAGCAATGACGTCATGGTGTTCAACTCTAATCGCAGCCACATACGTGCAGGACAGAAATGAATACACGCAGTTATGTCATGGAAACCTCCATTTAAAAAGGGCCAGAGAGTTCATCAGAGAGCCATAGTTTAACCACCAGTTAACCTAAAACAAGGCAAAGCTTTGGAGTTTGGCAACCGTACAAAAGCAGTAAATATACGGAGGAGTCCACTGGGACAGTGCTGAATGGTGTCAGGTGGTTGGTTATGATGGTTGTACTGCACTGAATGATTTCATTTAAAAGATACTAACGTAAACACATCTGACCACAAGTCTACATCTACAAAAGGTCCCTCGTGGAGCATAAGTAGATTAAAGGAAAAAAAAAAAAAAGATAAAGCAGCAAAAACAGCTGACAAGCTGTTCTAGCAGGCTACCTAAGAAAGTCGTTTCACATTAAATAAACCCAATAACTTCCTGCAGCTAATCCGAGCTGCTCAAGCTTTTTAATATAATAATATTCCGAATCCGTCACCAACTAAAGCAGCACTTTAAAAAAAACTGGGTACGGTAAAAGGACGCATACCCGTATGAGTGAGTCTGTGTCTCTCCAGGTGGTAACGCTGGAAAAACCTCATGTCACACATGGTACAAGCGTACGGCTTCACCCCTACACACACAGAGCATACAATCATTAGCTATTCAGTCTTTTCAGTAAGTGATAACGGGGAGGGGGCAAAACAAACACAGAAAATAATCACAAAACGTGTAAAGCGGAAAGACGGAAGGAACAGATGCAGTGTTGCCAAAAGAGATTAAGTGCCTAACAAAAGCAATGAGACATGTAAAACATACATATAAGCGATGTTCTGGTGGACCGGTTCAGTAACGATCTGAATCTCTTTCTGAATGCAGGGCCAGCAGCCACTGACTAAAACAATTAGGGTGAAAGTTGACTTACCCGCAGTGCATTATTTCTTCAACAGTGACAAACAAAAACAATGTGTTAAAGCGTATAATGCAGATATTAATAGTATTAACGGTTTTCCCCCATTATATCCATAAAAAAAGACAACATAGCCCTTTGATGTCCATGCAGATATCTTCACAAAACATCAAATGACACAAAAACATAAAGCAAGCGCTAAGTACTCCATGTTTCTGAGGCCGGTGCTTAAACGGTTTTGAATGCGTGCATGAGGGTCCGAAAGTGTGAGTCTGTTTTCCAGGTCCACTATCAAAAAGCTGCTTTACAGAGCTGTTTGTTGTGTCTGCTGTTTTTTCCTTCCTGAAAATTTCCAAATGATATAAATCTCGATCTAAAAACAATGACAGGAGTTTAATTTTTTAGATGGAAAACTCATATCATGAATCCTGCAACATAAAAGCATGAAAATAACACTTTATATTTCTCTAAATCCTGTAAAGGAAGAACTAAAATACTTCTACACTGACACCCTGCTAACACTGCATCCAGGAGACTTTCTGCGGGAGGAAACTAGACAAAATGAAAAGACTCATTTATGCAAAAAGAAGATGCTACTCCGCTTCAACATAAGCAGGAACGTGATGAACAGAGTGGTTAGACAGATACGTGGATATAAAGGATTATTAGCATTATTGCTCTGATACTGATCTGTTCGGTAACCTTAGAGTAAAGTTTGGAACATACTCCACGAGAAGCGAGAACTGAGTTCTTGTTCTTGAGGTCGCAAGAACAAAAAATCCCGTTCTTGTTCGGCTTGGCATTCATACTTCACAAGAAGTCACCCTGCCGAAGTCTTCATGCGGCCCACCCACTCTAGCATACGTCATGCTGA
>JBAMIG010000003.1:21115723-21152422 GCA_037177335.1 Kiunga ballochi
TTTGTTTGGTGCAAGTAAAAAACAACTAATGAAAAAAGAAATGTGCATATCACACAGGTATATATATATATATATATATATATATATATATATAAATAAAAGATGCCAAAGAGATTAATGTAAATATATTTCAATCCTTAAAAGCTTCTAGAATAAAAAGATACTCTAGCTAATAAGTCGATACAGGATGGCTTTAAAGGAGGATAAATCACCACAGCTGCGTTCACAAAGAGCTCTCCTAACAGTGACATCTTCAATTTGGTGAAAGCAAAGGTTTCACACTATTAAAACACATCATGTAAAAAGCCCCATTTCCACTCCATATTTCCCATGTGGGTCCTAACCAGGGGTGGACAGCTCATTCCGGATGGGAGGATCATGTGGCTCTGGGGAGCACGGTCGGGTCCTTCTCTCTGAGGTGGTCCGTGACCGAGTGGAGCCATCATTTTTTTAGGTGGGGCGGCCATCGAACTGGCCTGCATCAAGGCCATGCTGGACAGGACAGCTTCGCAACCGAGCAGCCCCGCCTGCAAAGAACGAGAAGAGAAGAACGACATCTTACAAACAAAACCAAAACATCTTCAACTGCAATTTCAAAATGATCTAAATCTACGACACAACCAGTGACGGGGCATTTGCCATGGTAGTCATCAACGACAACATCCTGAGTGACACAAGCTTGCAAGTAAAGGTATTTGTAACCACTTTGGTGTTTTAAAAACAAACCCATTTCATATGGTCGCGGACTGAGCTGCTGGGCAGATGGGACATTGCTGTGGTGTATGTGGGCGCAGGGACAGGGGTGGGGACAAGGTCATCCACAGATCCGTCAGTCAGGATGGTCGGGCTGGTGGGAAGCCACACCCACCTCACTCATCTAGCATTAAAACTGAGGAAGAGGAGGATGTGGATGAAACAGACAAACATTACATTACAACGGCTTCATTTGCTGGTTTTATGGTTACAATAAAATACAAACATGTACTTTAAAAAGGAATCAATATCAATTCACTGGTATAATGAACATAATCCCACTGTTTGCTGGGTTGGTTAAAAAAACTGGGACTAGAACTAAATGTCACTGCTGTAGATTTCTAATGACAAAAAAAAAAAAAAGAAATAGTCTGTATTAATTTTTTTACAGAACAAAAATGGGTCATAAGTAATGAGAAAAATGCTGAAAACATTCCTGTTTAAAGCTTTTTTCTTTGTGACACAAGGTAAAGACACCTGAAGCATGTTAACAGGACGGATGTTTCATAACAAGACAAAATGTTAACGACAAAAAAAAACATTTATGGGGTGAGAATGAATAATAAACCCATTAGAATTAACAATCTAAATAATGACAAGTGTTATTTTAGGTCTTGATTTAAAAGATGTATATAAATTGATAACCAATCTCATATTTGATATTTGCATCAGTTATTCTGCAAAACATCACTGTTGAAGCCAAACCGAAGAGCTTCTACGCAACTTCTTATTAATTTTAATAAAAAGACATGGTACTGTGTATTGACACAAATGCTCATGGAGGAAAAAACAACTAGTGCTGATACTTTAAACTGTTCAGTAGGTTTCTAAAAGTAAACTATAATTAAGATTAAGTACAGATTAAATCATGTAAGTGGTTTAAAGTCATATTCTTACTTTGTAAATCTGTAAAATATGCTAAATACAGTCTTACAGGGTACTTACTGACTTTTTAAAAATCAATTTTAAGGACATGTAACAAAAAAATGTAGAAATGTTAAAAGCTTATTTTATTCTATGAGGAAAGAAAAAAGCTCAAACAAAACGTAGCATGATAAAACATATTTACCTCTGAGGTAAAGTATATCAAAAAAGGAAATAATTAGGTGCATGCATGTGAGAATATTTTCCATAAATGTACTAAAGAGTGAAAGCTGTCATATTACCGCCTAAATCTTGTGGTTGTTTTCCACCCTAAATTTAGCTTTGTCGCTGATTGACCAGATTGAGTTTGTTAAAAGAGAAATAGCTAGCGGACTGCCAAACACAGCTAATGCTAATCAAACGAGTTGAAGAAAAAGTCGCATCCTCAGGTATTCAGTTTTATGTGTTGTGTTAGGTGGCACTAAAAAAATGCAATAACTGTTATAATGTTGCTTTAGAGTAGAAATTCTCCATTAAAAGCTGAAGTGGCCTTCGTTGCGCTACCCCACCTAACGTTAGTTTAGCTGATGTTAAGCAAGCTGGCTAACATCAGCTAGCCAGCAGCTAGCTGGCGCCCTCGCCCACTATAAAATTAAACAAATAATCGAATAAATTCTCAGCCCACCTGGTCATCGATTTGAAACATATACTTAAACAGAGTAAGCATAACGCAAGCTGGATCTTCTCATGTTTTTCTTCGAGGAACTAGTGAAAGACACAAGCTCAACTGGTTCCAGACGAGACTGGGCGATAAAGACATTCGTGATGGCCGTCGCTGAGAACGTCTCCCCCCTCCCAATCATTAAGCTAACATTTGTTAGCCACCTAGCGCTAGCTCAAACTGACGCTGTAACAATGTGTCTACCGCGTTGCTGCCTCACATAAGCATACATTTTCCTTATGGAAAACCGGGCCGATACTTACTAAATATATTTCTACACATATACAAAGACATTTTATTACCTTTTAGCCTCACTTGGCGACGTTTTCAGTACAGTCTAGTTTACAAACACAGGAAACGCCACAGGATGTAACCCACTCCCCCACACAACAGCAGCAAAGGCTCCTCAGGCGAAGAGAAAAGGCTCATCTTCTTCTTCCAGCTCCCCGTGAACAGAGAGCATTGATTAAACTGAAACGACCGATAAAACTGTTAGTCCATTTTCATTCTTGATGCAAAGATTTGACGCCTACTAAGGTTACGTCGATGTATGTTAAGGTGTTTGTGGCCTCTCAGTTTGCAGCACTCACACCACAGAGGGGCAGATGGAAAAAGGGAGTGTGCGCTTAAAATGACAGAAAACAGGGACGCAGAAAACCACTGGGGGGTTGTAATGGCTTCATCCATCCACCCCATGCTCTGCTTGTCCAAAGTGCACGTTGGACTCACAACTCTTGGATTTATGATTGCTATATATTAAAAAAAATCATTTATTAATACAAGTGCACGACAATTACGTCATCTTTGACTATAATCACTCTTATAATACTAATTATTTAAAAAATAATCTTTTGTGGATAATAGTTTTAAATGAACAAAAATAGTAAACTAATTTGTGTATTTTCCCCTAAAGTTTGATGGTGGCTACTATACTCAGAATAAAGAAGATTACATTTTTTCAGATATTTTGAGCAATTAGAAATCCTGTTTAGATCCTGTCAGACATGAAGCTGTACAAAACAGACAAACACAAAGTTTTTCAGCGACACACTGAAATAATCCACTGAAAGCATGAAGTCTGGTACCATCATAGCAATGCCAGGATGCAGAAGGCTGTAAAAGTAGCATTTTAATAACTTTTCAGCAACTTCATTCATTTGGCCATGAAAAATGCAGAACTTGTCCACCTTTTGTGCAGTGTGTCATTTCTCTGAATATCCTCACGTATTGTAGCCCATAATTATATGATCTTTACAACTTAAACAACAAATATGTGAAAATACACAGTAATATTAGCCTACCTAATAAAATGTTTAAACTATACCATAATTTTTTGATGTAGCCTACCACATTTGACTAAATAAACACCCAAAACATAGCGATAAAGCATTTCTAATCGCACAAAAAGTAAATAAACTAATTATTTTGGCTATACGATAGCCTACAAGTTTTTGCAACAATTGATTTATTTCAGTTTTTGAGATGCACTCCTTTTAAGAAATCAAATTACTAGGCTACAAAAACTTGACTGATTTAATCAGCACTAAAGGGCAACATGGGCTTTTTAATACCATGGTGATAATTCATGTAGTATTTTTAGGGCTTTACATAAGCTATTAAATAAAGTAAAATACTTTAGGCTATTTGTTCTAGTTTCCTTTTAGATAATCTAGTTGGTTTTATTTCGAAGGCAGCCATCATCCAGTAGAACTTGTACTGACACACGCTTCATCATTTTTCCACAAATAAATGCTGTTTATAAACTTCCAATGAACCGTGAACCAAACCAAACCCTGCTTGTTCTATGGAAACGTTAGCGCCGCAAGCACGCGCGCGCGCTCTCTCTCTCTCATCCTTGCACGCACACACGCAAATGCACCAGGTAAGCAATGCGTATGTTCATTGGTGCATAAAGATCACATGACCTGGCACAGAGCACCTTCGCGCTCACCCCGCCCTGCAGTCCGCAGCGGGAGGTGACGCAGCGGCAGCGGCGGGTGTCAGGTGTCCCGCAGGTTTCACCGCAGAAGCAAGGCAACGGAAGTTCCCACAGGTAGGACAGAAATACGAAGGAACATTCTGTAAACAGAAATAATTCGTTTAATTAGCATCAAATCTTAGCTTTCTGAACCTTGAAGTGAGCGTTTGAAGTTTTTCTACACTCACGTGCGCACGCTCGCGCTGTTCGTGTTCCAGGTCCGTCCAGCTGCGCCGCGTTTGCAACCAGACCTGAACTTGCTTACGATGAGATGAAATCTGTACCATAAAGCAGACGCTTTTCTGGGAATCTGAGGATAAGAAAAACACATTTTGGGGGACAAATAATCTGCATCTGCCTGAGTTTTTATTTTCAATGTCTGAGTTTGTTTTCAGTTTTTCTGTTTTTGTCCCACTGAGGTCATAAACCGTCTTTCCCAAGTTTCCTCTGATAGACCTGTAATTAAAGTTCTTCAGAAGACAAGTTGGCCTCTGAGCTGGTAATCTTCAAATACTGTTTCTTCATTGCATACCTCAGGACTGACTCCTCAGTACAGATTAAGTTCCCTTGAACAGCTAATATCACTCTTTTGTACTTGAAGTGGAATTTCATCATTTACCAAATATGTTCCAAGTAATGCTGATTCCACTTTTTACTTGTGACTCACACTGTGTCAAAGTGCGTTTCTAGTTGAAATGGTAAGGTTAACGGGGAATTATGTGAGTAGGTAAGCATTTACCATAAGTATTAGCAAAGAATCTTAATTATATCATTAAAATAATCCAATTATAAAGATTTAGTTGTTTTTCTGATGAAATAAGACGAATGACTGATGTAAACAGTGTCGCCACTGTAGTGTCTTTGTTTGTAATTTGTATCCTATGATACTGCTGATACAGTCAGTTCCTTTGTTGTGAGTTTACACACAAAGAGTTAATGGCGAAAACGAAAGGTACAAGCATAAAATCAAGAGAATTTCCACAGATGACTTTTGAAGACTGATTCTTTGGCACGCCATGCTCATTCAGCAGTAAAATACTGTAAGGCTGTTTTTCCATGGTTACAAACCATCCTGTAGCGAGGACAGGTTTGCTTCTGCAGCCTCGCTTTGCTTGCACGTCTTTATGTTCTGCTGCTGTGGATTACTTCAGCCATGCAAGATGTAAACTCTAAAGAAAACTCTAAACTTGGTCAACCTGCGTAACCTCAAAGGGCGTCGGACTCGTCCAGGGTGTGTCCCTTCCTTTGCATGGAAGAATTAGTTTTAGAGTCGACTTCCAGCAAAAAGCCAAACAGTTTAGGAACAAGACAGAAACAAAAACAAGGCGGCAAATAACTTCCAGCTAGTTAGTTTAAAGTAAAAAAATAAATAAAATACTAGTCCAGCAGGCTTATGATCTTGTAGCAGTAATAAATTACCTCAAGGTATTTCCGTAAACAAGTTTGAAACAAGTACTCGAGGAATGGATAGTCCCGCACAACACTGTTGTATTTTCATTATTTTTTCCCCCACTTTATATATAAATATTTATATACACTAATAAATTCCAACACTATCCAAGGAGTAAATATAAGTACTGTAATTACAAGGCATTATATATTTTATTTACTTTATTAATGCAGTTTAACATTGTATTTATCTGAAATGATCATATTTAAGTCTTTATTCAGCCTTTTAAACTAAATATTAAAGAGCAATATACATATTTTATTTATTTTTACAGTTTATTACTATGGGATTTATCAAAATGATTCCTGTCCAGTCCTCCCAGTATGCATTAGTAGGCAGGAGATAAGCATCAGATAGTCTACTATAAGGTTTTGGGCAAATATTTTACCATGAAGTGATGCAAAACATCCCAGAAACTACATGTGACATAATAAACATTTGGCTTTACAGGGTTAAAGTAGAGGGCCTGTTATTTTAACGTTTTGAGCTAGAGCTCTGTTGAAGTTCAGTCCAAAGTCCTGATTCTTGTCACCATCTGAGTAATGATGCAACTCTGTAGGTGTGTCTGACGGAGGAGGCCCAGAGATGAGCAGCCATTACTGAACCATGTACAGGTTTATTGCCCTGACATGGTCTTTCCTCTCAGACATGACAAATTATACCAAGTTCAGAGCTCAGTAAAAGCTCTAGTTTTATGATGGGAATTGTGTTTCTAATGATTCTTGTTCTCTGTGAAATGTTGCCAGTTGTGAATGATAATGTACCCGCTCTTTGCTTCGCCACTCTCGTTTTGCATTTCCATTATGCTGTCATACGGCACGACTTTCAGCACAGGTTTGAACGTGTGGATGGGTTTGTACACATGTACCCGTATGAGCACAAGCTGAGCTCACTGTGAGGAATGTGTGTGTCAGGCAGAGCGAGTGTGACAGAAAGCATGTTATAAACCTGCAGATCAATGATCGCAGACTGAGGGCATGTGCCAACTTGAGCCTGATGTCGAGATAAGTTTCCGACTTGTTTTTCTGTTTTAACAAGGGATCTGTTGTCTGTGTAAATGTTGTCTGATGTTTTTATGCTGGCGCTTCATCGGGATGGACTCAGAGGGACTTTCTTCTGAGGAAAAACAAGCTAATATGCTAACAGCTACAGGCAATAGCAGGGAGAGGTGCTTAAAGATCTTGTAAAGTATGAACCATGAATGATGAGTTTTGTGGTTAACTTAGTTAGAGAACACCATGTTGAGCCATAAGTACTTCCACACTGAGCCGTAGTAAATGTTATAGTACTTTGTGACATCATACAAACAGCTGAGTCCATAACTTTTTGTGCAGATTTGATATTTTTAGTCTCTTTCTCCAAATGTTTCTTTGAGCATTATAAATGTCACCTCCTCCCTGCTATGCTACCAGTTGCTACCTCAGATCCTCCATGATACCAGCCGTCCTCACTTGTTTTATGTTTGTGTTTTAGATCCGACAAAGATGGAAAGTGGTTCATTTAATCGAAGGTCCTGGGCGACCCAATCTTTGCGTATCACTGCCAGGGAGCTTTCACTGGTTGGTGGGCGAGGGACATCCAGCGCCATTGCAGATCGCTTCTCCAAGTGAGTAACAGCTGGTTTTCAGTAATGATAAAAGATAAAGAAAGGAGCCTCCTTCCTGGTAAAGGTGTAAACAGAAAGTAGTATTATACGTAAGGGGTAATGCCTAACAAGGAGTCCATTATTATTAACACGCTTTGCCTCCAAGTCGTCCATTATTTTCTAGGACATTATACGACTTATACCACGGTGATTCATGAAATAATGTTGTTTTTTTATCATATTGTGACGCTGAGATGCGTTGCTAAGGTAACTCGCTCTGCCCACAGAACCTGTAGCTCGGTCGGTAGCAGCTCTTAGCACTGACCCGTTGCCGCCCGCTGGATGTTACATGCACACTTGTTACAAATATAACGTCCGAACTGTATAACAAACTTAAAAAAAAAAACTCCAGAAAGCGATGAAATAGACCTTTACAACCATTTAGCTGTGTATAAGGTAGACTGCAGGACCCTGCACTGTGATCGACCAATCACAAGCAAGATTCAGAAGTGCGGCGGGAGTTTCCGTATCGTAACTTCTGAAGCATTTGCGCAAAAATTCACACAATTTGTTATTTGTTCGGACTTTCTGTTGCTATGGTTACCAACTAGCATTTAAGCTAGCGCAGTGATTTAGAACAATCAAGCATTTTGACTGGAGCTTCTTTTCCAGGTGTTCATTATAAGTGTATAATGGACACCTCACAGCCAATCAGTATACAGTATACCCAGATTGTGGTTTAAGGCAAGGCAAGTTTATTTGTATAGCACTTTTCATGTACAGGACAATTCAAAGTGCTTCACGTGGAAACAGTAAAAGCATTACAAATATAGAGAAGAATTAAAAACAGCAAAAATCACATTAAAAACATAAATTAAATACAAGTAATAAAAGTCATTCAACAGAAATTATTGTACGACCTGCAGGCTTAATAATTTTGTGTCAAAGTATTTATGAATTTACATGAAATAGTCATTCTGAATTGAGGTTTACACAGAAACACATTTTTATGCTTTCTCTTAATTCTGCTTTAGATCTGGTGGTTGAGAAGGGTTCTGATTGGCTGATTGGTTTCTGCACAAGCCAGTTAATTTAGGCCAGGTGAGCATAAGCAGGGAACAGATCAAATCTGCTGAAATGAACAGAAGAAACCTAAAAAAAAAAAACACATTTTAGTTTAGAAAAGAGGACCTCATTTTATCATGAAATCCATCTGGAGCACGGTGGAGGTAGTCTCATGGTGTGGGTCTGTTTACATAACTGTGAAACCAAGAACTCAGAGGGATCTGTCTGTGCACACATTCATTATTAGATGAATTGGTTATTATAAAATAGAATATTTTCCTTAATAAATAACCATGTAGATGAGGACATTTTGAAAGAATTGACTATTTTTCCAGTCATCATGGGTGTCAAACTCCAGTCCTTGAGGGTTGGTATTTGATTGTCTCCGTGGTCCAACACAGCTGATTTGCATCAGGTGTATTAGTGCAGGGAACCAGCAAATCCAGCTGAATACCAGCAGGAGTTTGGCTCATGTGGTTTATATTCTTTAAACATCTTCCAAGATGGAAAAGCGAAATAAGAAATGTAAGCAAGTCACCAGAGGGCAGTGTGGTTTTCTTTCCCTTCAGGTACCAGAGAGCTGCTGAAGAGGCAGGTGTAGAAAAGAAGAAAGGAGTAAGTATGTTTTTATAAAACACTTTGGATGTGGGGATGCTTTTCATTTGTTTAAAGATAACTCAAACCCAAAGTGAGGATAAATCCAGATTAAGGACTTTTTACTCGAACATAAATGATCCCAGTAGATTAATTAGCCATGTAAAATTCCCAGTCTTGTTTCAAACATCACAGCAAAGTACATGATTAAATGAAATGTGTTTGTGCTGCATGTCTTTGTCAATTTGCTCAGTAGCTACACGTACCGGTAAACTAATTAGAGCCTGTCAAGCTGAGGAATAAACACACACACACACACACACACACTCTGATTCAACACGCTAACTTGCTGTCTGGGCCAAATGTCTTGTCCTGGCTGACCTCTCATTGGCTACTTGTACCGATCAAAGCTATAATCCTGCTGCATTGTAATCCCCATGTAATGCTTATTGAGGCTCCAACTGCAGGTTAGCTGCTTTGTCAGTGTGAAAGACAGATAACAAAACCTGGACGGAGCTCAAATGAGTAACCGATCAGCTAATGCCATGAGGAAATACAAGGTAATGTTGCTATGGATGTGTGTCACCTGGCGACTCGGCATGTGTGTCGTGCTTGATAAGCTTGTTAGTGGCTTCAGTCTGTGTTTAATGACCATGTTTGCAATGACATTTAGCCCGTCTCACCAGTCTGATACAAGCGTCAGCTTTCCAGTGCTGCTTTTATGTAATTGCTATGAGAGGAGTGTGATTTTTGCAAAGCGCTGCGGGTCTCGGTTGTCCGGTTAGTGATTATGTGTGTTTATTAACTCTGCAGTCTGACTCACTGTAAGTCATTTATTCATGACGGAAATTTTGGGAACTAGTTACAGGTGAAAATATGATGTGGAGTCTAATCTTTTTGCACTTTGAGGCTAGTTTAAGTATATTTGGATATAATTCATGTTCTGTTTGAATGAGCAGTGTGAATGACCATCTGCTGTGTGTGTTTGTTTCAGCATCACCCCCTTCTGGGGAGGGGGGAAGCTTTAGTGCATCAGGGGATTATCCCATTAAATAAATTGTATAATTAATCACAGATATATAAAAGAAACTGGACTGTGATCTCTGGTGTGGCTCATCTCGTGCTAAATTAAGCTAAATAAGGTTAATTATATTTGGTTTTCTGACGTGATGCTGGAGTCATATTAGAGCATTACATTTCAGTGTACCAAAGTATTTAAGTTTAGACCCCAGAGCTCAATTTTACTGTCATTTTTCTAAGAATAGCTGTGATTTTACAGGATCATTTCCTAATTATCTGCTGAAACTGATTGTTGCACATAAATCATAGTTACATTGATAAATATAGTTTCTTTTGGTATGGATATTATTTATTAGTGCCTAAATATAATTAAACTATGGTATAATTTCTTTGTGGGATAAATAGTTGTATATTTTATATAATTTGATGAAGTTATTTTACAGATTTGAGCAGATTTAGCTTAGATTTTCAGTCACACATGCCTATAAAATGAGACCTCCATTAGAGAGCTCTTTCAGATATCACACATGATAATAAATTGGTTTGAGTTCATATTTTGCTTCTTAGACCATTATTTTGAGCAGTTTCTAAAACCTATTATAAATGTGTTAAATAAAAATGTCTAGATAAAGTTTGAGTGTTTTAGAAATCCTGTTTTAGTGGAAGCAGCTTTGGGTCACAGAGTGAACAAAGAGTTAACTTTTCCCTGATCGTATCATTTCCTGCTCGGGTTTCCTGGCTGTTCTGACTCTGTCTTTCACTTTCCTGGTGTTTAAAGGGGTCTGACCGGCTCTCGCAGATAGATTATTGTCCTGCTGCTCGACCTTTTTACCGCCTCTCGCTCACTGACTCACAGAAGACGACCAAAAGACGGACTCGCTGTCTAGTTGTGCTTTCTTCTAGTTTGGCCGTTTCATCGCATTTCCAAAGGTTCCTGTTTTTTCTATTTGCTTGAAAATGTGGAACAATCTCATCACTATCCATTTTTTTCCATTCACCCTAGAACTGCCTCACAAAGAAAGTATTTGTGCTTCTGGCATGTTGGGGATATTCTCTATTGTTTAAATCTTCTTCTCTAAGATGAGCCATGATTTGCTTTTTACTGTTTTCATATATTTGGATTGTGATGTATTTTGCTTGCTTATTGTGTTTCCTTTTTTATCTGCAGCTTTATAAGTAATCTGAGTAAATGAGATGAATGGTTTGGTTTCTTGAGAAGCAGTGGGTTTAATAATATTACATGTTTTGTTTTTCTAAGTTTGCAGCAGAGCAGATTTTAGTCGGGAAGCTTTGACACAAAAACCCAGTCATCTCAGATTTAAAGCTGATTTGTTCTTGTGTCCACATCCTCTTTCTTCTGCGTGCCATTCTTCTAATAAGTCATTAGGAAGTTCACTTTGGCAGCGCTGTGACCTTCATGCTGTTTTCCTTTTGCACTTAACTCTTTTTTTGTTTTGCTGTAGCTGAATGTAAGAAAAGAGGGGTGACCAGAGCCATCTCCATTGTTTTCCTTTGGGAAAGGTGGAATTGTCATGGGGAAAGGAATGTAGCTGGAAAATCTCCTTGCATGCTCAGCCCTGTTATCACTGTGGCGAGCCAGACTTTAAGACTTCTGCAGTCATGGTGTCTCCATGCTGGACCAGCTTTGAACAGCTGTTTGCATAATCTATTAGTTGAAGCCAAATTCCCATTCAGGCATTTCCTTTTTCCAGTGAACTGAAATGAGCTTAAAGCGCTCTGGGAATACTGGTATGTTTTAACCATCCATACTGTATGTATCTTCATGTATCAAAGAGTTTTATCCATTGCCACTATTTCAAAGTTATTTAATTTAAAATTTTTTCCTTTAGGATAAATAATTAATTTAATCTTTTCTTTCTTGTAGTCCTTTGAACGTTCCCCTTCCCTACGCTCTGGCAGTCTGAATGCTCTGAAGAAGCGCTGGGAACAAGCAGGAAGTCTAAATCAGGACCAGGCTCCCTCTATTCCACCTTCAAGCCAGTCCAGCTTTCGCCGCAGGCCCATTGCCCTGACCAGGCCTACTTCCATCAGCGAGGACTGCCCTCCGGTAAAGAGCCCTGCCCCACTGACCCATCAACCAGATCAGCCCAGAGCCAGCCGAGTCCAGCAATCGTCTGCAGAGGGTAAAGACCATAGAGGCATGGACAGGGATGAGCTGATGCACAGCAGAGCAGAGAAGCTTGAAGAGCACGCTCCAACCAGCCCCCGTGCCACATACGAAAAGCCCCGAGTGCCACTGAACAACCTGAAGATGAAGTTTGAGAAGGGAGAAGACTCTGTGATGAAGGTAAATATGGAGATTTTGCCTGCATAATCCCGCAGCTCTATGGTGTGCATAAAAAAAACCCTTCTGCTCACCGAGCCTCCTTTTACTCCTTTGACAGAGAATATCTTCATTCATGCAGCAGTTATTGCATTACTAAAATATTTAGCGCTGCAAGACAATAATTTCTCCCTTAGTTTACGCTTCACTGAGAAACCTTTTATATGGCAGTCGTTTGGTGAAATACTTAAATAATGCTGTAAATCTTTGTTCCATTAACCGCTTTTCAGCTGCTTATTTGTGCAGCTTGCTCAGAACACAGCTGGAAGCACAATGCTGATGATGGGACGCTGCTCAGCCTACGCTATGTCTCATTACCAGCCACAGATTGAGATCATCCCGGTGACTTTTAAGTCTGGATATTATATCCATCATTGATGTTAAACCAAAAAGGAAGCAATTAAATAAAGTTTGATTGTGATTTTTATGTGTAATTTGAAAGTATTTTATAACAAACAGAGGTTTCAGAATATTTCCAGATGTGTAGGTTTGATATGCGTCGTACTTAGTTTCTTCTCAGCCATGTTTTCCTTTTCTTATCAAAGCAAGTTTTTAAAAAGGAAAAGAGAAAACCTCCCCCACTCATATATCTTGCCATTCTTTGTGATTTTCTCCATCTTGGCCCAAAAACAAGCGGTCCAGTTTTTCAGCCTCTGTAGCAGAGGAATGCGGGGACATTCCTCACCAAGGCCTGTCTCATTCTTCATAAGTTCACCTCAAAGCAGCAACTGTCTTCCTCCAGCTTTTCATAAGCTGTGGTGTGCACGCTCCAGTCCTGCTCACCCTAACTGACTTCCTGTTTCTCCAGTTTTGCAAGTTAAATAATAAAAACAAACCAAATCACCAGTGGAAAAAGATCAGGAAGGAGGGGGCGATAAATGGGATTGTGTTTTGAACAAAAAGTGTGAACACTCCTCTGTAATGCTGAATAGCTTATTGCTTTATCCATGTTTTAATTGTCCAGTTGGACTCTCGGGCGATGAAAAGCCCGGCGCTACAGAACTTCCTGCACAGCAGCCCACTAGAACGGACTGTTTTAATTGGCCCAAACTCCTTCCCATTCATGTGTGTGCGGGAAAACTGGCTGCTTTATTCATTAGAGAACGTGCACACACACAACCTCAAAGCTTTTGCTCTCCTTTTGGGTCTTTGACACAAAGCTTCCTGAAAAAAGGAATAACTGGAAAATGAATCAACTTGCATGTGAATCAGTAACTGATGTAAAACAAGTGATTATTGATTAGAGACAACTCTCACCTTCACCAGAACTGAACCAGAATGTTTTTTTTGTTCCTGACTCTGGATCAGGCCAGCTTTAAGTTGGGAGTGCTTCCTGAAACGGTGAATATGACGCCATCGATTCTAATTATGTCGGTCCGGTTCAACATAATGCTGACCTCTGGGTGGTGCTTGAGACACCCTGATGACAGATTTTCTTAGTCATGTAAAATGCAGTATCTTACTGTTAGACAGCCATACATTTAGGCGTATTACCAAACGCAGAGACTGATATGAAGTCCGGGTCAAAGTGAAGAGAGGAAGTGGAAACTGGGTTGGGCCGATGGCCTTGATTTCATAATCTGAGTCTCTGATGGCAACTCTTTTTTCACTCTTGCAGAATGGGAGGACAATATTACGCAGTACTTCATCAGAGGACACTGACCAACAACCCAGTAAGCAAAGATGAGTCAGTAGTGTGTAAGGAATCGCAAATGCAGGCAAAGAATTAATTTTTGTTCATGTGATTCAGGTCCGTCGGTGTTGGACAGATCGCTGGAGTCTTCGTCCCTCAAAGAGAAGATGGCCAAATACAAGGCTGCTCTTTCCAAACAAGAGGCCAGCCGTTCTGTGAGTTCACTACATGTAAATAATGATGAGGTGGAACCCCAACATCTGGACTCATAGCCAGATTTATGTATTTATACTAGAAATGGATGAGAAGAGAGGAAAAAGCTTCCAGAGCTGGGAAGCAGTAGCAGGAAGAGTCATACAGGAAGATCTGCTGGTTAGGGTTCAGGTCCTTGGAAAGAGCATGGAAAGGCAGATTAGACAAGAGCAAGTTTATAGACATGGTTATAATATGATTAACAGCTAGTTTTGTCTACAATGTGCTGAGGAGTTAAGGCTGAAGGCCACCGTGAACATCTGGCGGCTTTGGAGATGTCGGCCCTCCAGAGCCGATTCAGTAGCTGGAAGTAAAAGCGGAAAGAAGGAAGGAACCCTGGCAGAGTAATAGCCTCCCTCTATACGTAGCAAAATGTATTTAAAAGATATAAAAACACAGAGAACGGTGTTGTTGATTTTTTTTACATTAGATAAGAGAATTAAGCTTGATAAATAACTGCATTCAAGGTGCCTTTAAATGTTTCTCTGCTTTGAAAATAAGCTGAAAAGATAGATTAGCATTTACTCCCCAAAATAATACAAGAATATCACATTAAGTCCATTTAGCACGTTTTATGTCCTATTTAGGGTAATTTTATTTATGCCAAAGTTGCAGTAGCTGGTGTTTTTTCATCCCCTTTCTCTTTAATTTCTACCTTCCTTCTTTAATTAATATCTATAAAATAATGAACTATCTATAAATGTCTCCTTTCAGGGTCTGGCCTCAGAGATGCCTGCTCCAAAATCCTCTGCAGGCGGACATGAGAAGCATACAACCAGCAACGAGTGCAATGGTTAGTTTTATCACATATTTTCAATAAAATGTTTAATTTGTGAACTTTTTCACTGAACACCAGAAAATACATTAGAACCATTTTACAGATTAAAAACACTTTTTAAATGTGTGTTGGTGTTTCAGAGGTTCATGCAGATTTGGAGTAACTGGGATGAGTTTCAGTGATCCCTATAAGCTCTAGACTTCCACTTTTTCACCTTTAAAAAAAAAAAAAAATCATTTGGATATATTGCTTTTGTCAGATGACTAAATGTGTAAAATTGTGACCTAAAAGCAGCAAATGAGACTCAGTGTCAACTTGAAACTTATTCATATCCACAATAAGTTTGTTTTATTCATTATTCCCTACATATTTTATTCTTTTTACTTATTTTATTGCTTTTATTTACCCTAATACTTCCACTCTTGTGAAAACAGCTGTATTGTTGTATATGTTCATATTTGGCAAACAGAGCTTGAAGCCTTTCCAAACCGATGCAGATGTCTCTGCAGCAGCATCTAACAGAAATCTTCATTAAGTATCTGAAATTAATCTGTGGCGTGAACGAACCGAACATTTTTTCCACACAGTCCACAGCCTCCCACATACCTCTGCCAATAACCCGATTATCCTCGTTTGCACCGATACCGGAACTGATCGAGCAGCTGTGGAGTTAATCCTGTTTTCTCTGTTACAGGGGAAAGCATGGAGCAGCCGAAATCACCCAGGGTGAGCCGTACAGGCACACAGGACACATTCATGACTATATTTATCATTTTATATTGAAAATAAAAGTGACAGTGTATGTTGTTGCAGAAGTTTTGCCCACCTGTGAGGGAGGTGTGCATTACTTGCCAGAAGACGGTGTACCCACTGGAGAGACTTGTAGCTTATGAGCAAGTTTACCACAAAAGCTGCTTCCAATGTGTTCACTGCCACACAACGCTTAGGTATGTCTCTGCTTTGTTTATCTTTTAAACAATGCATACAGAAACTACAGTCATGCTAATATAACATCATCATTACCCCTGTTTGCAGTCTGGGGAACTATGCTTCTCTGCATGGTAACATTTACTGCAAGCCCCACTTCAACCAGCTGTTCAAAACCAAAGGCAACTATGACGAAGGCTTTGGCCATCGTCCTCATAAAGAGCTGTGGGAGCCGCGAGCTGATGACGAGGAAAGCGAGGAAGTAGAAAAGCCAAAAGAAAAAAAGCAAGAGCAAGCAGCACCTGTGAAACCTCCAGTGGAACCCGACATGCAACCAGTTCCAGATGAGGAAATGTCTCCACAGGTTAAGGTAACAGACCTCGCTGCCTTACTGGAGACCCGTGTGCAGACGCATGCTAGCTCTGGAGAGACGCATCAGTCTTCAGACAAGCCAGCCGAAACCCGCAAGCTGAGGGTCGCTTGGCCTCCTCAGGGCAATGATGGCCACACCGCGGTGGGAGCACTGAGTCCCGTCACAGAGGGGCTTCCTTCAAACCGATCACGCAGAGCCAAGTGGCCTCCAGAGGATGAGGTGGCATCATCTTTCCAGAGCACAGAGCGGGCTGAACTGAAGAGCCTGAGGAGGAGCGCGTCTCTGAAGGAGCGCAGCCGGCCTTTTACGATCGCAGGTAAGCCTAGTCCTGCAAGCAGCCTCAGTCCCAGGGAGCTCCGGCGTCCTCTCAAGTCTCTGCTGGAATGGAGAGCATCATTTGAGGAAAGAAAATCCTCTGAAGAAGGACCAAAAGAAAGCAACGGCGAGGTGCTGCAGGAAAAACAGCCCAAAATGCCCAAAAGTCCAAGCAAAGATAAAACGGTCCCAAGCAAGACCATGTGGGACAACCTGGAGCAACAGGAGGAAAAATGTGAAAAAGCCCAAAATAGAGAAGCGGAGAAGAAGATGGCGGGGCGTTCTTTGAGAAGCCGCTCTCCTGATGCATCACCTCCTCAGTCTCCTCCTTTCCAGCCAAAAGAGAAACGCACCTCTCAGGATGACAGCCGGGAAGACGACACAGACACAAGTGTTGCTGAGGATCTGAGTCCAGAGGATATAATCAAGAAGAACCGCGTTTATGATGAAGAGGAGGATGATTGTGAGGTTTAGCAGCATCTTGCAATCTTCCCGTCACATTCCTAAAATGCTTCACATCGTCTGTTTATCGAAGGGTCACACAAAGAGCTTCTCAAAATCTCAACGCTTAAAGTGGAATTTTTAGTTTAAACTTTTTACTTTTGATTTTACTGGAAGATTCACCGTTTGAACCTGAATCTTTGTGTGAGAGGCAGTTTTTAATCAGCCTTTTAGCAGGATGCACAGCTTTAAGATCTATATTCATGTTTATGGCTGAATTTTTAGCAAACTTTGTACAATCCTGTCCTCTCAGGGATTTAAAAAAGGTTCTTTTGTACGATTAGCCCCACATGCCGATGCTTCTGTACTCTGAAACGATGCTAAAGTCAGATATATTGAAATTATTTAATATTTGCATTCTTTAACAGGCATTTTGGGTGGGTTGCATTATTTCCTTCAACTGCAGTGATGTACTGAAACTGTTCAGCTTTCACAATGCTGCCTGTTTTTTATTGTAATTGTTTTCCTTTGGAAAATGCCTTGATTGTGTACAGTCTTAAGTAGCGTTGGTTTTTATACGCGCAGAAACGCAGTCAGTAAACATCTCATATGATGCCCATTTGGAAAGGGATCACCTGCTTCTATATATTCTTAATTCCACCGTGGCATTTTGTTTATAAAACGTTTCTCTGTAAAGGGATCAATTAAGATTTGATTATCATTCCTATAATAAATGATGCTTCATAAAGGACCAAAGTTTCAGTGTGATATGAATTGAATCATGTTTCGGGGTCTTCTGAATAAAAACCATTTTCATAATCTGTTCTGTATATAAAACCTTTTACTGGGTTTTGTGGTATTGATACATTGGCACATTTTCTAGAATCTGTAATGAAACCATTAAAGCAGTCTGAGATTCTCCCAACAACGGCCAGCAAAAATAGGTGAAATTACCAGTTGAAGAGGCTTAAAAAACATTTCTAAATCCATCATGTCCCCTGGTTTAAGTTTATTTGAGCTCCTGTTGAAATGCACTACTTACAAACTCTTTGGATGTTTGAAGCTAAACTGCTCTATAACCTGTACAGGTAAATCTAATTTCACCTACATTTATAGTAGTCATTTTTTATTCCACCCTCCTCGTACAGACATATCAGACCATCTTGTATTAAACCCCTATATGCATCTTATTTACATCAGCGCAGCGGGAACTGTTCATTTTTAATTAATTCTGCCTGAAAGTTAAAAAAATGATTTATAACATTTATGATTTTATGGACAGTCATGTTTACAAGAAAATGTGGAAAAGCAGCAAGTTTTAATATTTATTTATTAACATTTTTGGCATGATTGCTTAAAGTGTACAGAAATAAGATGAAAGAAACATTACAAGGAATTTGCAGGCAGGATAATAAATGTTGCAGAATGACAGATCAGGCTAAACTAAAGAGAGGTGTAATCATAACTAACCACACCATGGATACACCTTCTACAGTACAGGTTGTGACTTTAAGCCCCTTATAGTTATCAATACTCCATTAGCAGCAAATACATCAAATTAAACAAAGTAAAAACAGGGTTTCTAGACAAATGTCCCAACACAGCTTTGGATCCAACATGGATCAGGTAACCTCTTCCAATCACTTCCCACATGGAACATTTATCCAGTCTGTATGTTATTTATGTTATTCTGTGTGTTTCTTGTTTTATTGTGTTTGCAGGCAGTCCAGCTCTTTCAGACGCCTGCATGCCAATTTAAAGTGTACTTATTGATAAAAATATACAGAATAGGAAATAACAGTGAGATGCTTTTAAATGCATAAAAACCTGCAAAGCTGTAGGAGTGATGCAGAACCGATGCATAGAGCAGGTCATGATCTTTTCCAATCTAGTAAACGGTACGGAGAATATAATCTGGTGTCATTTTACTTTTACAAACCACCAAGAGTAAGATCAAAACAAAACAAAAAAAAAGCAGGAAAATTCTGAAAAAATGAGTGAAAGATGGTGACAAAGAAAATAAATTAAGAAAATTACAAATAAAAAACAGTTTGTGGCAAACAATAACTGAACTCGGTACACAAGAAAATACACAAAAATTACCTCAGCACAGAGAAGGCCATTACTCCTGATCTTCAAATATACCTGAGAGCAGCAAGTAATCATAGTATGGCTTCAGTTTCATCAAATATTCACCAGTTTAAAACCAAATGATCCGAAATCAATCGTTTTTATTTTTCCACTGCATGAATGGTGATGAACAAACTGGAATATCACAAATAAATAACGTCTTTTCTCATCATTACTCTTTATCTCTAAGATAGAAACGTATTTTAAAGCACAGACAACACCTCACAATACAACGCCAGTATTTAAGGCTTACATTTTTATTATGGTTCCATCATCTGAACTGGGAATTCTTATTTAAGCCAGATTTTTTTTACGTTAACCAGTCACACAACTTTTTAATTGTGGTCAAAGCTTTAGTATTTTGCTGTTTATTTGCCTCCTACTTGGAGTCTAGTTGCACACATGGTAGGCTATGAAAGACTGGTGTGTGAGGAAACCAAACTGGAATTAACTCGTGTGAGACATCGTTTCCAGCAACGAGTTTAAATGGAATGAAAAAAAGTTTGTTTCGCAACTTTCAGACTCAAACGTGTGACTCTAACCTGCAGGTTTAAATAAAATCAAACCCGATTTAAAGCAGTGTCACTTTCATTTGGATTGTTTTTCATAATTCCTCAGAAAATAAGCTGCCGTTAAAAAAAAAGAAGTCACTTCCAGTGTATGAGGCTGCAACTATTTCTGCTAAATATGCTTTGACTCGGCATTAAAGCGAGCAGCCGCATTCACGGAACCACAGCCTGAACGCTGTGACTTGGCCTCAGAGTAAACCCACTGCTGCTTCTTTGGAAGACTGAGCTGTCTCACCACTGAGTGTCAGTAATACCCCACCAGTACGAGTTTAGAGTGCACCACAGCTGCAAACTGGAAAACTGTCATCCACATTAGCTGATTTATACAACTGCTGATACAGGATAAGGTCCATTTGCTAGCTGAGGCTTGTTATATCAGGACTTTTACATTCAGTACTCGGGTGAGACCTCTTGGCATTTTATTAACGTCATACTTTAAACAAATAGACCAAAAAAAAAAACATTTTTTTACCCTTAAAAATCTTTCATTGCTTCTACAGATTCTTTACAGTATAAAATCATTCATATTAAAGCACATTATTTAGGCACAAATGTAATATCGACATATTTTGAGCAGTCTTAATAAAACATTTTGCCAGCATCTTAAGTGATTCTTACTCCACAAAGGAGTCCAACCTTAAAAGAGATCTCGTTGACACGGAGGGTTCGTTTATTGCCTGATCTCCACAATTTATCGGAGCGCAATCAATTGTCCTTCCTCTGACTTCACCAGTCAGCCACTGAGGGGGTGCAGGTCCACCCTGACTTTTTCTCCAGTGCTCATCATACCAATAGTGGGATAGAAACCTCCAACTGGTAAAGCCACTTCCTTCTTTCCCACCACTTTTCCATTTCGGGTGAAAAACACCTGTTCCGACACAACAGCAAAAAGACCACATGAATGTCTGCACCAACGGTTTAACACTTCCTGTTATACGTCTCATGCATACTGCGAAAGCATCTTACCATGACCTTCTTCCCCTCCACATCATCTCCCTCATCCTCCTCCTCATCATCGTTGTTTGCATACAGTTCATTTTGAACCTCGCTGGGCTTTGAAACCACACCCAGTTCCCAGTCATCGCCATCATCTGAAACAGTCCGATCAGAAAGGTAAGGCAGATGCAGAGATGCTGGCTTTAAAAAGGAAAACTGTGGGAAATCACCTGCACCATCGAGGTTAAAGTCACGAGGAAACATGATACCACAGCCCATGATGTCCCCTTCAAAGCAGCGTGGTCCAAACGGGTCCCCAACCCCGCTGCCATTGAACAACTTCCCATCATCTGCAAAGAAGAGAGCTGTGTGAAGGCTTTTTCCATTACAGTGTCAACACAAACATCACGTGTTTATGTGCACGTATCAAATTCAGGCTGCTGTCAGATGAAAAGCTGAAATATCAGAAAAAAGGACGGAGAGAAAAAATGAGGCCGACCTCAAATCTGAGGGAATTTTATCTCCAAATACGCAACATGGAACGCAGAATATGGAGACAAGTGGTGAATGCGCCCAAGTACACCGATACTTTAGATACCAGGAGTAGCAGCAGTACGAAGCGAGATGAACGCACCCTGAATATCGCTTTGTAACCTGGGTTGACTTATCCCGACATTCAGGATCTGGATAAGCGGTACAGAGCTGTTTGATTATCATAAGGGGTGGAACCAGCGGTCCCTAAAAACCTTCAGAGCAGCTACTTCACCACGGAGGAGCAGGCACTCAGAAATATGAAGAATTTAAACACATTATCCAGGAAAAAGCAACAGTGTTGCCACAGCAACAGCCAGTAGAGACTGCTGGCAGATCCCGACAGACTTTATTATATTATCTGCTGAAGTTATGCATTAACAATCTTCATCGTACAATATTATTGGACAGAACTCTGATTTATTGCAGCCCAGACGTCTCAGGCAGAACTTACCCAGATCCTCCTTTATATTCATTTTTAGGTTCAGGCACCTTTCCTCCACAGGGGAGCGCTGGAAATCTCATTCCTAGCTGTGATGGCACAAGTCGTTCCCAGTTCCACAAATTCCTGGTTCAGTCATGTGTGACCATTACCACTATGTGCATTATATCAGATGCAACCCCTGTGGAACTAAATGCTAACGAGTCAAGAACAAAGCGGTCACTATCACCGCTTTATGTCTAAACATCTGCCCTGATTGGGCAGGAATTTTCCCCAAAAGGACTAACTGGTACGAAAGCAGTGATATTATGTTCATGGATCCCTCATCCAGAACACAAGCTGCTCCACGTTAGCCATGCAGCATAAGTTACCAGTGATGTACTCCGATAAGAACCAGTATGATAGTATGGAGAGTGCAGGGTTAACCCTGATAAATGAAGTTTTGTAGCCGAGGCCTCTGGACCCCACTGTTGCCATCAACACATTGGGTAAATATGAATCAGACTGAGGAAAAATGTAGATGAACTGTCACATAACACAGGGAGGACAAGTTCACCCGACGTACAAGCACATTTAATGGGTCTTACTGGTTATTATGTACATCCCTGCCCGGTGCCAACCAGACAACCATGTGATGTCATCCACTCTGTCGCCACAACAAACCAGACTCTGCATCCAAGTGCTTTTTGTTCGCTTTCTATGCACTTACATTTCAATATTGAGTAAGTGTTATAAGTCATTTGGATGTTATTACAGCTGTCTTTCAGGCTAATGGCCAGACATGACTCACCTGCATGATAAGCTATGGATCCTCTGCTCCAACCCGGGTGTCTATTTTTCGGGTAGTCCTAAAAATCAAAAGAATTAGCTGAGGATTAAAACAGTAAGTACTGAAACTGGCTCTGTAAAACACCAACAACTCAGTAAACTTAATAAAACAACAAAGAATTGAAGATTTTCTGGTGAGCAGGAGAGAAAAAAAAAACACTTTTCCCGTAAATGCACCATAAACAATTATTCCTGTATCTGATATAAGCAACCAGTGAGCAAGCAGTTACTGCTAATCATGTGAGGGTTAGAGAGAGAGAAGCCATTGTTTTGATTTTTTTTTTTTTTGGTAGTAAGAGGTAATGCTTCCCATCAACAGACTGGTTTGCCTTGCAGGAGAAGTCAGGGAATGGAGCAAAACCTCAGGAATGGCTGTGTGATTGATTTTTATTACTCCCTCAAGCCGCAGACACATTGACACAAACAATTCCTGGAAAACAATCAGCAAAATGACAGAGGTCTATTCTCCACACCATCTGACCCGGAGGCACAACATGCCCACACCAAGTAAATAACAGAAGATGAGTCAGGGGGAGTTTAACGTCAAAGATGTCTACAGCTGTAATCCATCATCTGCGAGGCTGAGCGCAATCCCATTTCATAACGCTTACCTGAAAGATACAAAAACTGCAATCTCAGCAATTAGCGCAGCGTTTTATTTACATTAAAACAAGATGTATTCATGTTTTTGATGTTATTTGACTGCAAACACTGAACAAAGTTGTCTCTCAGGCCAAATTATTTCCAAAATAAATATCGCGTTCATGTCTGAACACTGACCTGCACAACCCGAAGAGCAAAACGGAGCAATTCGATTTGATCTCATCACTAATTTCCCTTTTTGAGCTGGAGCCCTACTGTTTACACGGCAGATCAACATGTAAATGGAACAACCTGCTTTTGATGGAAAACCAGATGCGAGGGTAAAATGAGACAATATTTATTCAGTTGTTGGCTTTTCCTCTCTCAGTCATCCATCACTTAGGCTGGAAACAGTGAGAACTGCAGCGGATATGAGGGAGACCGATGACGAGATCTTTGACGAGGAAAGAGACGGGTTCTTCACCGACACCGAGGTGCGTAGAGTAAATCAAGCCTTGAATGGGGGCCAATGACATGTGATCATTATCGTGTTGACTAAATGGAGAAGCTCTCACCCTGCGCGCCAGCCCCAGGGCAATGTAACACTTCTCTCCAGCATCTGTGATCTCCAGCTCATAGTAGTGGAAGCGAGTGTTGAGAGGTCGACGGGCCTGAGCCAAGCCCACGTCCACAATGCTCTTCCCTTTGCCAACGTACTCCAGCAGCTGAAAAGAAGAGAAATGGGAGATAAAGAAAGACAAAAAATGACAACAGAGACTTGACAAGACAATAAAACACTTAAATCTGTAACAGTGCTTTCCCCACACGCCTTTATTTTCATAATAAAGACATTTTATTGCATCTGTAAAGAGATGCATTTATTGACACTCAGCCACTTCATCAGGTTCATCATTTAAATTTATTATAAAAACACAAATAGCTAATCAGCCAATCACACGGCAGCAAATCAGACCCAAGATCAAACAGAGTATCTCTCAGTATTTTTATTCATTAATGCTTTGCTTTAACATGCTGCAGTTTGCTTGGGATATCAAAAAAGTGCTTTATTATTTAAAAAAGGACATTTGTTTTTGGAACATTAGTTCTTGTTTTTTTAACAGGTTGGTCATTTCAGAAACTGCTGGTCCATTTTCACCTACAAGCATCTCTGTGGTTTCCAGAGAACTGTCCGAAACAGAAGATATCTAGTGGCGCCAGTCTGGGCCTAAATGTGTTGCTGAGGCAAAGGGGCAACAGCCACTCCAATAAAACCCTGGCTACAGCAAGAGGCAGGCAGAATACCACCTCTGAACACACCACAACCCGCCCCACATGCTGCTGGTCTTTGAGACTACGCTGTACTCCATGTACTGATGACGACTTGCAGCAGGATGATGCACTATGTAACAAAGCTCACATCAAACTGGGTTCTTAAACATAATGCTGAGGTTTCTGTACTCCAACAACCTTCACAGTTTTTAGTCCAATGGGGCATGAGTGTTGTCATGCGTGTGCAGCAACAGGGTGATGTTATCACATCAATATGAACCAAAGCCTATGAGGACTTTTTCATCCGGACCTGCTGAGGCTAAAGCAGAGCAGCCTGATATTTCAGTGATGAGGACAGTTATTTTCTCACCAATCCAACAAAATTCAGTCACATTTATGGTTTAATTCTATCAAATATTTAGCACAAAAGCCAGAAAGCTTTTACTTGGGGGGAACAAATCATAAGCTCAGGGAAAGCACTAGAATAACCAGGGAGGCAGAGTCATAGTGGTTTAATAAATATTAGGTTATTCCATTATTCTACATATAATCAGTCCTCCATCCATTTGCTTAACAGCTTATCCCATTTAGGGTTGCGGGTTATTTGAGGCTATCCCAGCAGCGTTCCAGGCGAGAGGCGGGGTACACCTGGACTGGCAACCTGTCCATCACAGAGACAGACAACCAAACACACTCCCATTCATTCCTATGGACAATGTTAAAATAACCAATTATCCTAACATGCATGTCTTTGGATAGTGGGAGGAAGCAGGAGTACCTGGAGAGAACCCACGCTAACACGAGGAGAACATGCAAACTCCACACAGAAAGGCCGCTGTTCGGACCTCTCCCAGCTCGAACCAGCAACCTTCCTGCTGTGAGGCTACAGTGCTAACCAACCACCATGCAGCATAACCAGGCAGCTGTTACAGATCCAGTGGTTACGGGGTGATGCTGGTCTGACTGGATGTTCAGTGTTGGGTCGTTGAGCAGCGGTTCTGTAAAGGTTTAGAGGTTCTTCTGCTGCAAAGCATCTGAATTAAAGATCCAACAGCCACCAGTACTTTAAAACTACCGGGGTCATGGAAGCACGTTTGTATGGCTCAGTTAAATGACATTTTGATTCAAAGTGCTTTGTAGAGAAATTAACACATTTAGGAAATAAGATTTAAAAAAAAAAAAAGTAAGTAAAAAAGAACATTAGATAAAAAAAAATGTAAAAAAGGATCAAGTTCCTGGATTCAAGCGCAACAAAAACTATGCAGATTTAGACTCTGAGATAAAACCATCTAAATGCAGCCAGGAACATTGTGGCTCTTTAACCTGGATATAAATAAAGTCAGTGTTTCAGCTGGTCTACCACCACTGGGATACACACATCCACAGGAAGCCAGTCACAACCAGCATGAAGAGCTTAATCCCCGCTTCATTTCCCAGTTTGCTTGTATTCCATTAGCTACCATAATATACAATATATAAAGCTTATGAAGTATTAAATGGTCTAATGAGGCATCACATTGTCTTTTTTCACCCATTTAAGTTCCACACATTACTGGAGAAAACTGCTGTAACTACAGCATCCACCAGATTTCAATTCAATTCAAGTTGATCCTCTGAGAAAATATCTTTACGCTGAGCATAAAATGTTGTTTTAGTTATATTAAAAAGGGAATTTATGGTTTCCACTCTGTTG
The DNA here is from genome assembly GCA_037177335.1 of Kiunga ballochi. Classification (NCBI taxonomy): domain Eukaryota; kingdom Metazoa; phylum Chordata; class Actinopteri; order Atheriniformes; family Pseudomugilidae; genus Kiunga; species Kiunga ballochi. The sequence continues at coordinate 21,141,797 of JBAMIG010000003.1, forward strand.
TATGACCTGTGTTGTGCATTTTGTTATCTTTGCAAAAATAACAGTAACCATAGCAACAATGCATGCAAGTGCATCTTCTCAATTCCACAACAGTCTGTTTATTGTTAAGCTTTAAGCAACATCCCAAACCCACAGAGAAGGAAATCCATCTAAATGTGCTCAGATTCCTCTGAACTGGGAAAAAACTGGTGGGACATACCGTGCCAGTGACTTTGACGTCATGAAGACGGCTCCAGTACTCTTCGTGACTATCAACTATCATTTGTCCATCATCCTCTTCCACTCCCCCCCATTCAGCATTTAGGTCAAGAAGCACTTCTTCCCCTAATGAGTGCATCCCTACTGCAGGGTAGAGCGCGTCTGGAGACCCTGGGATGTCAACACTGCCGACCTGAAGACGCATTCAGACAGCATTGATTAGGAGAAAGCTGAATATTTATGAACTGGAAATAAAAACAAACACTTAAACTGCTTACTTCATGGCCGTTCTTAGTAAAAAACACGGTTAATTGCCCATCGTCAGAATCCAGAGATATTCCACAACCGATTCGGTCACCTCTGCTGCATTTCGCATCAAATTGCTGCCCTACAGTGTTGCCATTATAAAGCCTGCAACAAGGAAAGCGCGAGTTATACATAAAGACTTTTTACATAAATACAGCAAAAAAGGTAGAAAATGCACAGAGAAAATATGAGAACATAAAAACTGTACAGAAAAAGCATTTTATTCAAACAAAGAAACAGAGAAGCATCATGATATCTGATGTTAAGCTAAAAGATTAAAACCTCACATCCATCACACTGCTCTCATTTTTCATGATTTACAGTCACTTCTCTATGCAACATGTGACCCACTTTACCACCACCACATAAAAAAAGCACCAAGCATCATAAAGTCTATCTGAATCACTTCTTATTTGGTGCGTTTCATTGTGACTGAGCCTGTTTGCTGGTGTTTTCAGTTCCCAGGACTGTGTAACCATATGAGGAACCTTTAAGCTGTGTGTGTCGGCTACAAAATCCAAATATAACAATCGTCCTCAAATTTATTCAAACCCCCCCAAAAAAGTGCTCATTCATAATTTAGTTAAATAATATTATTTTTTTCATTTAAATGGGTTAAAAAATGTAATTAAAAAACAAAAATGAGGAGATCTGGACAAATGAAGGCAGTTTGCTGATGACCAGTGGGAAAAGTAGCCGGTCTGCAGAAGTGTGTTACAGAAAACACCGGATTGCAGGGATTTCCTCAAAGCTTTGACACAATATTAGTTTGAGTGTGCAACATATTTTATCATATAATTGCTTGTTTTACTTAAATATTTCTATTGTACCAGAATAAGAAAACAATGTCACACTTTTTTATTACTTGTTCAGTTTCTGTTTTTTCCTTTTTAAATGAAGGAAAGAAGAAAATTTCAGTACTGTATAAAAAAATGTTTTTAAAAAAGCACACACACACTAGCAAAAATCCTAACTGTCTTGAAGTTAACCTGTATAATACACTCCAATCACACAAGCCACACGAGAATCAGACTAACGTAAACACGTACCCCCTCCAACTTCTACTGATGTGAAGTACTGTTTATACGATGAGTTCATCAAAGTGCTTCACTTTGATTTACTGCGCAACTAAAATTCAATGGATTTAAAACTTACCGGTTTGTGGCAGGGCTGTGTGGAATGAGGGGTACATTACCTGTGACATGCACGTTTAAGTCATATTAGGACAATAAAAGTCACATACTTGCCGTCGTCGGCATGAAAAGCCACAGAATGTGGGAGCCAGCCTGGCTGGTGGTCCAGTTTGTAGAACTGAGGCACCAAACCAACAGCAATCATCCCCCTCACTCCGGTATCAAGGATCGTTACCTGGAAAGATCACGGTAGATCAGTTAGGAAACACATCTGACAAAGTCTTTAAACAGGAGAAAAACAAAACTGCTGCCTCAAATTCTATAGTTATATTTATTATGTATTGAATGAAGGAGTCAGCAGTACTTAAAGCGACTCTTTGTAGCTTCAATCACAACAACAGAGAGTAGGTAGACTTCTAGTAAGCTGCAAAGAGCGGCTTTAAGTACTGGTGTGTGCATTTACACATTTTATCAGTAATGTAGTGAGAGGGACATCACCAGACCCGAGTCTGATGCTTTGATTTGTCAAATATGTCTCTAAACCTTTCCCCCTCTTGGATTGCTTTTTTCCTAAGAGTCAATAAAAAAAGACAAATATAACTCCATAAAATTCAAACTAATCCAAACTACAAAAAATCTGTTCAGATTCTTTAAAAACAAGAAAAAAAACTTACAGGGATTTTAGCACAAAATGAGCCGTCTTAAGGTTCTTCTGGAGAAAATATTCATTCCACTCAGACTCCGTTTATTTTTTCCATTTAAAACATGCTCCCCCCTTTTTTAATAACAATACAAACAAACTTATTCATTTCTCACTATATACACCTCATGTGGAAGACAGATGAAGCTGAGGGGCATAAATGCCTTTTGACTGATTATTATATTGGTATCATAAATGTAAAAAGTGTTTTTTACTCACAGATGTGTAGTTTAAATGTATCCTGATTTAAAAACAACATAACTTACAGTTAAGAGTCACATGAGTCAATAATTACACAGAAAAAGGTGCTTTGAATGAAATGTTCACAGTGAATGCACTGACGTGCATATTGGCTTCTTAGTTTAGCTTCATTTTGCAGTTATACACCAAAGGAGAGGGGAGACATATGAAAGTGATGGCACAAATGCCAGCAGATCACACATTTAGTGCCACTAAACCACCTAGACAGGATTTTATGAGCATTTACCTGACAGGCTGATCGATCCCTCAGGATCCACCTTATATCATACATTTCATTTTGAGCTGCTTCTTCTTCTCACTTCATTAAAATTTCCAGGCCGAGCTGAAACTATATAGCTTCTCTTTGTTCCACTCTGCATGATGATTCACAGTGAAAATCCTAAGTTAAAACATTGGCCTTCAGCATTGTTATCATAACTGAATACTGACCAAATGACAGCATCTCTAAGGAGCCTTACGGACAAGAGCACTGCTGGCAAACCCAGAGTTGAGCTAAAGAGGAAACTTTTTTGTTGTTTCCCCATGACCTAACACCTGCTCTTCTGGGAGCAACGTGTAAAACGTTCATGTTTCTCTATAACATGTACATGAATCCCCTAAAAAAAGATTGTTTTGATCGGTATGTAGCGTGCACTTAATCATTTACTCACACAGTTTCCTTTAATCCTCCTACACGACTCCTACAAACGTTGAGTCACGCGGATGATACATACACATCTTTTAAGTTTGGGTTATTGTTCCATCACATGTCACACCAGGCAGGGTCCATTTGGTAGGCAAGTTTGAGCATGGCTTATTCAAAGCATCTGGCAGATGTGAAGTACAGTATTTAGACTACAAAAATGAGTAAAAAGAGCTGCTACTTGCCTGGAGGCATGAAATCTTTAGGTCAAAGCAGATATGACTGAATCAATTGTCTGAGTCAAAAGCACCCAGGAACTTTGCAGTTTCTAGGAATGTAGCAAATTGTGAAGACTTTAAGTGTTTTACTTTTTATATTAATTGTTCAATGTGCATTAAATGCATCATTAGGTCAGGAGGATAAGCTGGCATGATTAAATCAGCAGTGCAGCAAATGTGTGAGAAGGACATGTCAGCAGTGAAACCGGATGCAAGAGGAAGATGGTTTTAGAGAATTAACAAGGTTTTCTACACAGAGGATGTACAAGAATTGAGATGACAGCTTGAGACCTAAATACTTCCCCCCTCTTTTTATAAGATTTTAGCGAAGGCCTTAGCAAAGAAAATAATATGGCAAATGAGTAAACAACAAACATTTAGCATGCAAGTCTCAATTCAATTATATATTTTGTCATATTTCACGTCTACACATGAAAATAGCCTAAAAATGATGGGAAAAAGTAGATTTCTTCATGCATTTTATGTCCTGGAAAACTATTGTAAAGCACTGATGGCTACCATCAGGGGATAATATGAGATCCAATGAAAGCAGAAGGAAATGATGCCATTTGAAGGGTAGTGATGCAGAAAGCAGCATTGTGTCTGATCAAGCAGAGTGGGACTCTAAAAGGTGCCTTCACAGACATGCAAATTACTGATGCCATGTAAATCAATGCAGCTATCCCGTATCATTACAAATGCTGGCTTTGAACACAGATCCGTCTCATTTTTAAACATGACGCATAACAAAATGTGCATTTCTCTTCAAACCTTTTTACCCCACACAAAGTCAACATGTCTGTCTAAATCAGTATTTAGCTCTCATATAGGATTAATGAGCATAGTATGAACAACTTAATATGCTCTGATGATGAGAACAAGCAATTCCTGCACAAAGCTTCATGCATCCAGACTAATCTTTCATAAAAAAATAACCAACATTTTATTAGCAAGCTGTGTCACCAGGCTCTTACAGCAGCAATATGCTAAAAATGTGTTTGCAAAAATGTGCAAAGCACTAATGCAGAGCACAAGATCACAGGAAGACTTTTAGTTTGAAGGATGCAGGTTATCAACTTCCACCCCCATGTAAATAAGCTCCATCTCAGAAAAAACAATGTCTGGATTTTGTTATATTTGTTCTTTACTCATCTATTTGTAGATGCAAATATGAACAGTGTTCACGTACTGTGGCTTCCAGGAGTACATGAAATTATATTATCTGATTATCAAAAAGGTGCTGAGAAGAAGAGAGGATGACTGCCATTAAATGCTTTGTCAATAACATTTAAGAATATATATTGACCTCATGGGTTTTCTATTTTAAAGTTAGCAGACTCACAGTGAATTAAATGGAGAAAATACTTTTGAACGGCCAAATAAGACAGCTGTGCACTGAACAAAGTCCATCCTGCTTAGTAGTATATTAAATTCCCCTCAAAATGTGGGATTTATGCTAACAAGGCTTATTTGTTTCTGTAAGAATGTTAAGCTGTAGTTTTCATCCTACAACAAACACAAAAACACCAGTTTGTGGTACTTAATCTAAAGATAACACATAAAAGTAAATGTGCAGCGTGATGAACAAACTGAAACATCAATGATCGGTTCTTACTTCAAAATAGCGGTTTCTTTTTGACAATGGCCTGGCAGCCACGAAGCAGCCGACTTCATCTGAATTCCCGTGATACCTGCATGGAGATGCAGAAAGTTCAACAAAAACCACCATCACATCAGAGCAAAGCATCCAAAGTCTGATGCTTTCACAGTCGGGCTCGCCAGCGTTTACCTGAGTATGTCTCCATCTCTCAGCATCCTCTTGAGCCGTTCCCGGTAACGCACTGCTCGTACTTCATTTTCTCGGATTTCTCGAATACGTCTCCTCCAGTTCAGAAAGCGATAATGAAGGTTTATGTCGTCCATGTCTGAAAACCATTACACTCTAGGACATAAAACAAGACAAAACACTTGATATAAAGCATCGTGTTTAATAGAGTGAATAAAAGTGTTTGACTTTAACAATATGGTTTTGCATTAATGATGCAAGTATTTCAGAATCTAAAGAATTAGTCTTATTATTTTACCTGTTTAATCAAACATATCTGAACCATCCTTAAGCAGAGCGGGGGTGGAGACAGTTTTTACCTATTTGGCTTTACAATCAATTGACATAACATTGCAATTAAAACCAAACTGGTCAATCGGTTGATTTTGTTGATGGCGCTTAACGCAAGCAGAACAATTCCAAACATTATTTGTGCCAATAACACCAAAATTGGACAAGAAGTAACAGCATAGTTACTTATCAGTCCTTATCTTTGCCATTAGAGAGCAAATAGCTACAACATAATCCAGGGGTTGGGAATCCTGCAGGTTTTCCATTGATCCTGATGTAATCAAATAGATCCAACAGCTTACCAAGATCTGCACAGTGATTCATTTAAATCTAGTATGTTGGAACAAGGAGACATCCTAAACACATATCCAAAGTTTTATTTGTAGTCTGGATGGAGAGGCGTCGTCTTTTTGTTTTGCAGTTTATATTAACTGAATATTTCAGTTTAATCTGGACTTTCTTTTCATCTCATATTGACACTACAATCATCATTATCATAGTTTGCAAAAACAAACAAAACTAATCTAATTTAATTCATGTTTATGGAAGAATAAACAAGCTAATTATTTTTATATAATTGTTAAGTTTACATAAAAATAGCCGATACCTTAACATTGTTTTCCCTCCTAACAGCTTAACCATAATAGTGTTAATGTTACTAAGGAACTAAAATAAGATGGCAGAAAACAAAAGTATTTGGTTGAACTCTGCGTCCTTTGCCATCTCAGAAATTAAACCAAAGTGTATAATTTAGTTTGAATGAAACATGAAGTTTTGTTTTTTAAAATAAAATAAAATAATTATATGAAGTGAAAATACTGGGGATTTTTTCTCGTGTCTTCAGAAGCAGCTAGATACCACGTTCAACCAAGTCGTGGTATCTAGTGTTTTGATTAAACAAATGTATATAATATAACCATCACTTTATTAGATGAATGTTAACGCGACCGATTCACAAAATTACGAGCATTCCTCAAACGCCGCGTTGCATTTCCCAAACTACAAGCAGGACTCGGTTGGCCGGCTAGCTGCTTTCAGCGTTACAACATTACCGAGCTGTGTGGCGGATTATGTGATGTAAACAATAACATATCGCTGATTAAACTCACATTATTCCAATCCGTTTAGTCGTATCCTATTTTCCTACTGTTTTATGACTTGTACCACGTCGTCCTTCGGCTTTTCTTCTAATTTTATGGAGGTGAAGTCTGTCACTTTATGTCCAACCTGCGCTACCGGAAGTCCCGCCTCCTCGACCAATCAAATCCTAGAACAAAAGCAGCGTCTTTAACCTGCGCAGTGCTGTGTCACAGTGTCACGTATGCAAGTGTTTTTAGGTTGTGTGTGAATAAGATGGGAAGTTTTTTTTTTAATTATTTGTTTTATTTTATTTTATTTAAATTTAATCTTTGTTTATGTTTGGTTCTTCAAAGTCATCCCTGATAATCCTGATATTGATTTTTTGGTTACTACTTATGTTCCAGATGGGTTTTGAAACTCTTCTTCCTATTTATTTAGTTTGAGTCACAGATTGTGGAATTTACTGGGTGGGACTTTTTACTTGTAGTTGTTAATGCCTTAGTCATCCTGCCTTTATTGGCACTCCTACACAGAGTGTTCAACCCTGATCTGAGTTGTAACAGGATGTAAAGCTGCTTTTTCTTTTCTTTTCTTTCTCTGTCCTCTTTTTATTAGTATGATAACCCTGTCAAACTGAAGTTGTATAGAAAGTGACTCACTGATATTACAAAACACTTTTTATATTAGTCTACTTTATGAATCTTATGAGCCCAACTTATCATCTCCATCTAGATTCTATGAAAGGTTTGCATATATTTAGATCAATTAAAATATATTTTTGCAAATTAAAGGCTCCTAATAAGTTACTCACTTTCCTGACTAGCTTATACTTTTATAAAGTCATAGTGGGATTCCGTAATCCTGCAATCAGAAAGTGGCAGAGGTAAGATTTGATTAACAGTCCATGTAATTTTAGTTTATTCTCTTTTCCAGATAATTTCTGTTTTTATTAAACCAGAAGTTAAAGGACAAGTTTTAATCAGATAAACAAAAATGGGAAACCAGTAAAGCTTGCTTTTATAAAACTAATTTCTTCTTTTTTTTTTGCCACGTTAAAGCACTACCTCTGTAAATCAACAACCGTCTCAGAAGGGGAAAGGAAATGGAGCGGCAAACTGAGTGATTACCTGTGATTTATGTTGGTGAAGGAAACATTACCTCCACCAGGATGACGGACAGCAGACGGTATGAGCATGCGTGACACTGTGTATGTGTCAGTCATGTTAAATGGAAGGGGGTGTGCTCATTTGTGAGGAAATGAGAGCTAAAGCTAACAATCTCCATCACACACCCTCCCATACCTTTTCGCACTGCCTTAGACTCTTTAAAAGCTGCTGCCAGTGGTGTCCCTACCCTTTATCATCACTTTAGTCTAGGCAGGAGGAAACAATACCCAACAACAGAAAGAGACTTCAGTCTGAGGATTAAAAAAAAAAAACACAGAGAATATTTAAAGCAAATATCTAGGAAGCTTGTCTTCAGTGAAAATGTTTCTGTATTTAAACATCTTGGTACTGCTCCTCCAGGAGGGAACCCTTTCTAGTCCGTTGACCACACCACTGAGAGAATGTCCCTCCTGTAAGGGAAAACCCTCCCAGAATCAGCCATTTGGAGATTTAAATGCCACCAGTCTGGCTCTTGGGGATCCGTGTGGTGTCTACACTCTGAGCTGCTCTCTAGGTCTGCGTTGTGAACCACTGAAGGATGAGCCGAGGCCACTCCGTGCCCTGCTGGAGGGCAGAGGAGTCTGCAATAATGCCAGCAGCGCCGCTCCAACTGAAGTGGTCCAAAGTGTCGGTAAGTTCGGCACAAAGCTTTTATTATCTAGAAGATGATGTGAATCAATGTGCATGGGGGGTTATGGCTTTATTCTTATTTTGTTTTGTCAAAGTTATTCTTAAGATCAGTTTTTTTCTTTTGACTGAGTTGTAACTTTGTGTGACTTAAAGATAGTTTTATGTTAATAAATCTGAACTCAGACACAAGATTTTCAGGTGGATTTGCTTTAATTGATGTTTAGTTGCTTTCTGTACAAAATGTAAGGGAATACAATACCAGTCAAAAGTTTGGACACACTTTCCCATTGGATTTATTGGGAAAATGTATCCAAACTTTTGACTGGTGGTGTATGAAATTGCAGTTTATCTGTCTGTAGGCTCTGTAGTCAGCTATATAGGATCAAAGCAAACATCCCATGTTTGGAAAAGCTTTTAAAAACAGAAAAACAACTTAATGTTGACCATCATATATACATTTCCCAAAGAAATAGCTAAGTCAAATATTTGTGTTTTTGTGATTACAGACCCAGCTCCCACTGAGCATCCAGATGAGGTAAACATTCTCCACGTGTACCCTAGTGACAACACATTTACCTGTGCTACACACTCCACATCTCTCTTCTTCCAGGCTCCATGTCGCAAACTGCTAACCACACTCATCAAAGGTCTTGATGACCATTTATTTTCATCCCATCATGACATCTACATGCCCAACTGTGATAAGCGCGGTTTCTTCAGAAAGAAGCAGGTGAGTTTGCCAACAAAGCCAGTACCGATCACCAAAAAGGACACCATCTGATAACGGTTAAAGGTAGCTGCAGCTCAGATTCATGCCTCCTATCGATCGGTCTGTTCTGTTTTGTGCAGTGTTGGTCATCTCGAGGTAAGCAGCGTGGGAGGTGTTGGTGTGTGGATGAGAATGGGACGCCTGTCTCTCCAAACACTAAACAGAGGGGCGGATTGAGTTGTTGATATGAAAACTGAAGCTTTACCACTAACACATCAAACAGACTGACGGACACGGAGACAGCGTCTCATGAGTCGTTCTTCATCACAGAAAAATGTTTCTCAGCCAGGTAAATGTTGTCTCCTTGCGCCCTCTGCTGAACACGTTCAAACTGTGTTGGTTTCGCTCTTAAGCAGCAGCTTAGCAGAATCTATACATGAATGCCTTATTATAACTTTATTAAAACTTGGAAATATTTAAGTTATTTTAAATAAATCATTAATGATGTTTCAGGAAAAGTATAAAAAGAAAAAGTATTGGTTTATGTTGCGTAATTAATTTGTATGTTTTAGTGTAAAATACTTTATTTATTATTTATATGCTATCAGTATTCTCTGTTTTTTACTTTGACATTACTCTAATGGTGATACCCTGATTGCTGCATATGACTCCAGCATATATGTTTTAGCTGTTTTTTTTACTTTTGGATGGGTGGGGTGGGGGGTGGGGGATTAATATCTATTTATGTTCATACTGGTTTTATTTTAAAAATAATATTATTTCAGAATGCTTGCATTGGTGTCAACATGTTTTTATCTTTTGTTGTCTATTCTCTGACTTGTTGCATTAAAAACTCAAATCTTAAAAAGAAAAAAGTTTATTTTTTCCATTTAATACATTTATTAATTTTCTGTCACTGATCTGAGGTTGAGTTGCTGGGACAAAAGTTCATTAGGGACAGAGTTTATTTGAAAATAAACTTTTGGGCGGAGAATAAAAAGTGTTCTTGCTGCATCCTAACAGTTTATGAATTATCAACTATCATGTGGAAAATAGAGCACCCCTCTTGATTTACATATAAAATATACAAAAAGTTATGTTATTGACTGGACAAAAAAGAATATAAATACAGCCTAAGTGGACCAAAACCTGTGTCTTTATTTATTTAACTAAGCTATAATCTACTGGCTGGAACTGAAAAATGAAAGTATACTTTATGATTTAGGGATTTTAGAACCACCTTTTCACGACAATAGCTCAAAGTAATTATTTTCTGAATGATTTAATGATTATTATGCAGAGTTCCTGTAAATGCTACATTTTCAATTTGCACACAATCCTTCTGGCTATTTACGCTTTTCTGTCGTTTTGGAGCCTTTCTCAACCAGAATTGACATTTTATATATATATATATATATATATATATA
>JBAMIG010000003.1:21214895-21234076 GCA_037177335.1 Kiunga ballochi
ATTTTAATATTTATTGCTTTTTATTGTTATTTAAGTGTGTTTGTGCAAGTGTGTGTGTGCTGCCGGACACCTGAATTGGAGGTGTGATTGGAAGAATCCCCCCCCCATTCTGAGCCAGAGTGGTGTTCTGTTGCTGGACTTCTGTGCTCGACACGGATGGTCCATCACAAATACCATGTTCTAGCATAAAAATGCCCAAATGTACACCTGGCACCAGTACACGCTGGGCCGCAGTTCGATGATCGACTTTGTAGTCGTTTCGTCAAACTTGAGGCCACCTGTCCTGGACACTCCGGTGAAAAGAGGGGTAGAGCTGTTGACCGATAGTAGGCTCAGATGGTGGGGAAGGATGCCGGTCAGGCCTGGCAGGCCCAAACGTGTCATCGTGTTCTGCTGGGAACGTCTGGCAGAGTCCCCTGTCAGAAAGACTCCAATTCAACAAAGGCTTCAACTCCCACCTCTGGCAGTGGACCATGGTCCATGTCTCAATTGTTGAGGCGGCCAGCCGGAGCTGTGGCCGTAAGGTCATCGGTGCCTGTCGTGGCGGCAATTCCAGAACTCACTGGTGGACCACCAGCATTGAGGGATGCCGTCAAGCTGAAGGAGGAGTCCTATTGGGCCCTTTTAGCCTGTGGGACTCTGAAGGCAGTTGATAGGTATCAACAGGCTAAGCGGCCTGCGGCTTTGTCAGTTGCCAAGGCAAAACTTGGGAATGGGAGGAGTTTGGTGAGGCCACGACTCATGACTGATGCGAGAGATCGACAGGCGAATCGGGGCTGCGTCTGCAGTAATGCGGACGCTGCACCGGTCTGTCATGGTGAAGCGGGAAGGCGAAGTTCTCGATTAACCTGTCGCACTATGTCCCCATCCTCACCTATGGTCATGAGCTGTGGGTCGTGACCGAAAAAATGAGATCCCGGGTACAGACGGCCGAAATGAGCTTCCTCCGCAGGGTGGCCGGTGTCTCCCTTAGAGATAGGGTGAGAAGCTCGGCCATCTGGGAGAGACTCAGAGTAGAGCCGCTGCTCCTCCACATGGAGAGGAGCCAGATGAGGTGGCTCTGGCATCTGGTTAGGATGCCTCCTGGACGCCTCTCTGGTGAGGTGTTCCAGGCACGTCCCTGTGGGAGGAGACCCCGGGGAGACCCAGGACACGCTGGACTGATTACATCTCACAGCTGGTCTGGGAATAACCTGGGATCCTCCCAGATGAGCTGGTGAATGTGGCTGGGGAGAGGGAAGTATGAACCTCCCTCCTTAGGCTGATGTCCCCACAACCTGACCTCGGATAAGCGATGGAAAATGGATGGATGGATGGTGTAAGTTATTTTTTACAGAACTGTGTTATTAACCTCCACGTGTTTGATCATGTCAGGGTTTGGTGTACACTATAACGGATGTGGAGGAGGTCCACCTCTGGATTGTGAAGCACTTCACGGAACATCCGCTGTTTACACGTGTCGCAGATGAAGATCTGGTATGTTGACGTGGCGCTTTTCATTTTTGTATTCAGTTTGCTTTTTCTTCAGGTTTTCCCAGAAAAGTTTGATAAATCCACTGTCATGACTCTGTACTTCATATTGAGCTTCTGCAAACAGCCAATTAGCTTAATTTGTGTTGAGTTCGCCCAACTACGTCCATATCTGCTTTGTGAACTTGGAGAAGGCATCCGATTGTGCCCTCTGGGAACCTTTTGAGGTGGGTGCTTTGTGAGCAGGAAGTACCGGACACCTATATAAGAGTTGTCTGGTCTCTGCACAACCGGTTCCTGGACTTGGTCCACATCGCAGGTGAAGGTAGGTACCAGATGTGCTCTTTTAGTCACATCTGCTTGGTTTGTGCCTGTCGATGAAATTAAACTAGGTAGTGATAGATTTCTTTGTAAAAGCAATCTGTGTTACCCATATAAAACATCAAGTCCACTTTGCTAAAAAAAAAAAAAAAAACTAAGTTGTCCAGAGCAAGCACAAACATCTACCCAACCACCATCCAATCATAGTTTAGTGTCATCAGTTGGCACGGGGACCCGAACAGATCTGGCTACCTGAGCACATCTGATACCTGCACTGGCAGTCAGCTGTAATTGTTTCCAGTTGGGGTTGGACTCCACCAAGACTGCCCTCTGTCACTGGTTCTGTTTATACTTTTATTTTAAGGAACTCCCAATGTGTTGGATTGATCCGGTTTGGTGGCGTGAGAATCGAATCTCTGCTATTTGCAGATGATGTAGTTCTGTTGGCTTCAGGCTGTGTTTTCCAGCTCTCACTGGAGCGATTTACAAGCAGGTTGGAAGCGATTATGATGATAATTACCACCTATAATACCCACCATAGTCCTCAGCTAGGAAAAGGTGGCATGTCCTGTCCAGGTATGGAATGAGGTCATAACCTAAGTATCTTAAGGTATTGTTCACGAGCGGGGGAAGGGTACAATGGGAGATTTAATGGTGAATCAGTGTGGTGTTTGGAGTTCTGCAGACTTTGTTTCGGTGTGTCGTAATGAAGACAAAGCTCTTTGTTAACTAGTCTCTGTGTTTTCCTACCCTCACTTATGACCACAAACTGTCGGTAGTGACTGGATGAACACAGATTGGCCTGATTCTTCCCTAAAGATGTGATAAGAAATAAGAAAATAATCAACTCCAGATCAAGGTGAGCCATAAAAAGACGTCAGGGATCTTCTGCTTAAGCAACATCCCTACGAACCGACCCTGGATAAATGGCAATAAAATGGATGGATGCTGCATTTACACATCAACGGGATGGGGAAATTGGAAACCCTGTTGTTGTACCAGCTGATAAAACTAAACTTATGTCAAATTTTGGAGAACCCACTAACATTTCTGCTTTTTCTGTCATCAGTGAGTGTTTGAACAAATATTGCAGCAAAATAACAAGTCTGTCAAATAATCCATTTTCCCAGGCTTAACATGAATCCTTTATTTATTTAGCATTTTTTATGCCTAAGCAACACAAAGTGCCCACACACCAACATATACACACAATGAGTGTGTAGGGTGTGTGTAATCGGATTCTGATAGTGTGTGTGTGTGTGTCCATTTCAATAAATATAAAGGCAAAAATGCACGAGAGACGTACTGGAATAAAAAAAAAACATTGTACATTTTTATATGAACTTTAAGGAAAAATTAAATAATGGGCTCTTAAGTTGTATTATTGTAAAAATGAAGAACGTTCAGTGTCAAACAGCCTGTACCTGATCGCAGGAGCTCATTTTGGTAATTAAACAAACAGGGTAAAGTCCACAAAAGAGCTGACGTAGACATTCTCAATATACTGTAAATGCATGTGAGCTGCATACAGAATATTCTTTCCACATTCCTGTTTAAATATAACAGCACATTTTTCCTTTCATTGTTCATGCTCACATCACGTCCTCTGACAGAAGTACAATGTTTGCACCCATCTCATCTGATCCTTTCTTATCGGACTCTTCTCAAATCGATAGCATGCAAAGTGGCAGAATGCCATGAAAACTGGTAGGATGGAACAATGTGATTTTTCCACCATCTCTTTGTGATTGGGATTAAATGTTTCTCAGTGCAGCATCAGTGAAACTACAGTGACAGATAAACATTACGATTTCTTCTATCCTGAAGTGACTCTCCTTTAGGAGTGCAGAGTGGTCATGGTACCTGAAGAGTTTGTGATTGGTTTTTAGTTCAGGGTAAGTGAAATATCTTCTGGCAGTGAGTGAGGGCTGCAGAGCTCGGCTCCATTAGAGGAGAAAAATATTGATCGTTTCAAACTCATTCTCCAAAGTTTTCATAAGTTTAGAGTCTGTGACTTTTGTGCTCTGTAATGTCTCTAATTATGTTTTCAAGTTTGTGTTGGACTTGTTGAGACTGCTTAATCAAACCTGGATGGACAAACATCTAATGGATGGTTAGATGGATGGATGGACGACCAGATGGATGGATGGACAGACGGAGAGGTTGATGGATGGATGGATGGATGGATGGATGGACAGACGGAGAACTTGATGGATGGTTAGATGGATGGATGGATGACCAGATGGGTGGATGAATGGATGGATTGACAGTGGACAGATGCTACTTTGTGTCGTTAATCCTGATGCATCTTTTTCATTGGCAGGTCGATGATGTCATCATTAGTCGACTGGGGACGTGTACGGAAGAGGGGAAAAAGGTGCAGAGAAATGGAGGGAAGAATTTTCTGGCAGTTTTCTGCAGAATTGAAGATTCACCCTGAGACCAAATCGCTTGGACTTAGTGATAAATTGGTCTGATAAATTCATCCTGTCATAAAGGTTAAATGCTCAGTAAACCTAGTCAGACATTCGCCAAGACAATAAACAACAATTTTTATTTTTTCGTTTTGCATATTTGTGTAAATAAATAAACTCTTATATGCTGGCAGATTTTTTTTTAAAGCTTTTTCTCTTATGTATATTTGATTTTTTCAACTTTCAAAAGAAATGATCAAAGAATTTAAGTGTCTTGGGAATGTTTCCAGTTCTCTTCTGAAACACGCCCTAAGTGCTTTATGTACAGAAATTACTTTTATTTCTGTCTGACATGTAGCAAATCCAGACAAACATCAGAAGTAGACCCTCTGCTATTGCTGAGGTGGGATTTCTGTGCATGTGCAGGTAGAACAGATAATAAATGCCTATTGTCTAAACAATGTCAAGGAGATTAAAAAAACATTCCTGACTACTCAAACAGCTGTAGGAAACTTTTAATTGTAGTTTGAAGAAAAAGAGAAGCTTAAGGCAACAGAACAGAAATGTACTTTATGAAGCTCGCCTGTCTGTGTGACACTGAGGTATCAGTGTGTTGAAGGGTCGAATCACTGGTATCATGCAGAGAAAACACAAAGGAGATTGTGACTGGCAATTACTTCAACAGTTGAACTCATGACTATGTTTAATAGTGAAAGTCAGCATTTCCACGTGCGCACAGAGGGAAGGGAACCAAACAGTTGTGTAACCTTAAGAAAACCAGACTCTGCCATCACCAATGCAAGGTCTTTGACAAATATATGCAATGCTGGATGGAAATAAATCCTATTATCCAACAAAATATTAGTGAATGACCTTTTCTTTGACCTGGCAGGATATGCTGATGTTCTCTTTGATAATACAAGATGGTGCAACACACAAAATGGCCACTGGCATAATGGCATACCACAGCCTTGTCTAATCAAAATGACATAACCACAAATATCGTTTTTAGAGGTGAAATATACAGAAAAAAATATGTTTATGAGGAGCTATGTGGTGATAGATGGGTTGCAATGATATTTGATGGCTTTGTGGCCTTTTGGGAGTAAATGCTGGATGCTAATAAGTTGATGCTACAATACATATTTAAACAAGATTACAATCTTACATGCAAAGATTAAAGAACTGCATTATAGGTACTTTCATATGTCAAGTGAGCTTTTAAGTGAATTTTCTCAAACTTTAGTCACAAGAAAACATAAACGTGTTAATATGCAGTATATTACACACAACTACACACCACTACTTCATCGCTTTGCAGTCCGCTGTATGCAAACATAATGTCTGCACATTGATGTGCTGAACGTAGGGATGATTTGAGGTTTTTTATGCTTAAGCAAGCACATTAACCAAGGATATGACCATAGCAGTTTTGTTCTATGGTGTCACCACACAATGCTGATGGATGAATGTACCTTTGTTTTTTATAACATCAAAGATAAATGAATTACTGACAGCATCTTCTGGTAAATATATGAGCTGAAGATCAATTATTTTAATCAACCAAACAACCTTTGTGAAGCTCGCATCAGAGCAGTCTGAAACAAGAACGGCAGTTTTCAGTGTTCATTTTAAGATTTCAGCTGTGTATTACAGATTGATGTTTTTGTCAGGTGTGTGGAAACGGGACGGCGCAGATCTGAAAAGCCTTTTGCTGCCTTCGGGTGTAGAGATTATGTGCAGGACGGCACATGCCTTAATGATTGAAACCCACGTACTGGAAAACTTGAGCTGAGTACAGAGTAATTAAAGCACTCAAACTGTAATAATAAATGGCATCATTTCACTTTTCCTTGCTTGAGTTGTTGCCATTTCATCATGTTTTGTGATTTCATATAATAACGTGTCATTTTGATTGCGCTCCATAGATTTTTAATTCTATTTCAGATCTTTAGACGGTGTCATCAACACAGTCGTTTCAGCAAAGACAAGGGATCAGACTGTTGTATTAAAAATGTATTATGAACACACATGGATTAGGCACAGTGTTACAACTTTTAACAAATGAACTGATTAACATTAACTGTCTTTTTGCATGAAAGTGTTGTTCTGGGAAGCTTTACATTGGCTTTACATGACATTTAAAACTCATCTGAATAAAAATTCCCCGGCGGCTGCAGCCTCTCTCCGCTGGACAATGAAGACTGTCAACACACTAACTGCTCAGAAACGTCTTGAGGAAAGCAAATGCCAGAGGCACTGACCTGCCCTCCGTCCAGACATTCCCACAATGTGCTGGAACAAGCCTGATCTACCAGAGGCCTCTCTTGTCAAAACACTGGACCCACAGAGTTTGCTGGTGATGTCACCAAACAGCCTGAAACTCCCTCAAATGCCCCACACATGTCTCTCAATGACTCCAAGACATTTTAACCACACTTGTGTATATACCTCCAGCTGCAGGGATTAAAAATGAACATGCAATTTTGGTAATCAAGGTGGTCTAAACACAAATTATGACATTATTATGACTCAGCCTTAAATCCCATGACGAGCCAATGCTTTGCATTCAGTATGAGGAGAGTCAGTATGTTCATGTCAGACTCAGTATGGTGATGCCTTTCCAATGCAATCCCTTATACTCTGCTTTCCTGCTGGGGCAGGCTGCTACTGCAGGACAGAGCTGTTGGTGTAAAAGTCCTCGGAAAGGTTTATAAGAGTGTCACGTGAATGTCGGGCTGCAAGTTTTCCTAACACAGCGCTACACTAACCAGGACTTCCTTATTAGAAATGGCCGACATTTTAGCAGACTGGTGGATAAAAAGTCTAGTAAACCACATCAGAACCAGATTATCAATAATGTAAATTTTACAAACCGTTCTTCTTTAGATCACATGCAGTATTTTAAAGACAAGTAAATAAAACTGCATGTTTCAGGTATCTGGATAAATGATTGTGTGTTATATCTGAGATGTTGAATCTATTGCAAATTAGCTTTAAGTCTAAAATGCTGGCAGACTCCTCTGTGCTCTTTTTTAAAACAGCTGATGGTCCAAATGCAGTCTGTCTCTACGGGAGAATTTGTTTTTAGCTTTACAAAAGCACAAAAATGGAAGAAGCCAAACCCCAAAGGACCAAACACATCGCAGCCATCTGTACATTTGATAAAATTGTGTGAGCTCAGTAGATCTTTACAGGCTCAAACACTGATAGTAGGTGTTTGGCCTCCGTAGGAACATTGTGATTAGAGATTTGTAAAGGAGGCCTGTCAGCTAATATGCTAAACGTGACATTTGTCATAATAGCATTATCATTCATTTTATTTGTTTATGTTAAAGTAAAGATGGGATTATTGGGCCACTGTCTCGAACTGACCATCAATACTGAAGGTTTACAGGCAGCTCAGTTGCTGAGCATTGCATGCATATAAACAGCTGTGTTATCTGCAAATGTTTGGATCACCCAGATTCTTTACAGTTGTGAGTTGAAACAGTATTGGCCCCAGAATTGATCGCTGAGGTACACAATTTGGGACTGATACAGTTCCTCTTCAATCTTGGCCCTTTGTTCTCTGACGTGACGATAAGGTTGCATCCATTCAGTACCTTCAGGGGGAAAGTTGAAAGCTGCTAAAAGATGATCGAAAGTGCAAACAGCTGTCTTTAGATTAAAGCGCAGATTTGAAGCCATTCGAGGACTGCGTTGATTTGGAAATAAAGCTGACTCAAATATGAGGAGAAGCAGTTATTTATGGATAAAGCATGTGTTTATTTGGAGGAGGAAGATTTTTTAAAGTTTAAAATAATTCATATTTGTTGCAAACAAGGTGAAAGATTGTGCTTCAGTGCAAGAGTCTGTGTATTTTAGAGACAATCAAATGCTGTGCCGGAATAACCAACATCAAATCCCAATAACGTTTAGCTTGATGAGACCTTTGTGACTTCCCCCCCTCAGTAACAGCGATAAGGATGGTATCTTCTTAAAGGTGAGATATTTAACTCTTATGATAACTAAGTTTTTTTCAGGACACAACATTGCATAAAGCTCAGTTTATCTCCTATCTTAATATTTTGCTTGTAATAAACAAGCATTAGCTTTTTCTTATTTACTCAATACACACAGGAATATCTCCCAAACATACAGTTTTGGCACAGCTTTATCTCAGCACCCGGAAAATGTGAATTATATTTAGCACTTCTGTGTAGTGGAGGCATTCCCACAGACCAGTGGTTTTCAACTCCAGTGCTCGAGGGCCGGTATCCAGCAGGTTTTTGCTGTCTCCATGTTTTCATCATTTCATCACCAGCCCTCGAGGATGGGAGTTTGACACCCCTGCCATAGACCAACGTGCATCCAGCTTTTTATTTAATGCTTATATCTAGAATATTATGATTAAATTTCTTCAACAAGGTAGGTGTTACATTGGTTCTCATTAGACATTTATATTGGATTCATTAAAATTAAGAGTTAATATGCTGGTTAGGTCCTTATAAGTATGCTCTCTGTTCTTCATAGAAATTATTCAAGCCTTTACACCACGTGCATGTCTTTTTTATGAGGCTTGGGGTCTCTCTATGTCATTAAATAGGCCCCTCTTAGATTGTGATGAATTACTTTTTCTTCAAAAGTGGTACAATTAGGCAGATTTAAAGATTTTTCTTAATGTAAAGCGTCAAATCTGTAAATATTAAATTTAATTTCACATTTAAACAAAGTGCTTCACAGTATTAACTGCATCAGAAACTAATCACAGATAAAGTCAACAATTAAACTAAAATTACTAATAGAATAACAGTGAAAGTAGGAAGACGTGGAATGTCCTATATGTCCATGGAGGTCCAGAGGAAAGAGATGTGTTTTCAGTCTGGGTATTTTTTATACAGTCTATGGTTTAAACTCATCAGAGGACCTGATCTGTCTGGGTGCATGCACAAAAGTACAAAAGTCAAAGTATCACACCAAAATAAAGAATCATTTCAAAAATGAAACTCATGGACTCAAGATTTGTTTTTCTTTCATGAAAAACTTGTTCTGCATGTTTCAGACTCCATATTGAACCAAGTAGAGATGGTCTGAAACATCACTCTGAGACCCTCCAGTGAACCGCAACCCAGCAATAAAAGCTCTGAGAAAACACACTAAAGAAATTCCTCCATTAAATTCTCATTTATTGTGTGTTCACAAAAGCAATCAGGAACAACAAATAATAAACAGTTTCATTGCCAGTTTGCCTGAAACCAGAACATGTAAATGGTGCAACAAAGGAAATGTGATCAAACTTTTTAAAGTGATCTGCTGATGATGAACAATAGTAATTATTTAGAAGTGGTGAGCAGCTGCAGCCTTGTCAGAAACCATTCACAGCTGCAGCACATAACATCATGTCTGCATGGGACCACATTCCTGTCCTGAAACTTTTGGCAACTGGTCTCCACTCTTCCCAGACATTTACAGGCAGCTGCTGAAAGAAAAGACGATGCTATACAATCATGAACATCCAACTTTTCTGAGATATGTTGCTGCTATCAAATAAAATATGTGTCATATATGAAACATTACAATTTCTCAGTTCCAGCATCTATGTGTACTTTTGTTCTATTAATGATACATATGGATGAGATTAGCTTGTTATTGCATTCTGGTTTTATTTACAATTTATATAGTGACCCAGCTTTGTTGAAGCTGCCTTTACATGTCTATTCATACGGCAGCTGAAGATACAAAAGTGCACATATCTTACATTTTAGGCTCAAGGCTCCTCAGATTGTACTTATCCTCTTTGTATTCAGCTTTCATTACCTGTAGTAATTTTAACATGGTTGGGAGGATTTATTTTAATTATTTTGCTACTTCATAAGTTTTACTTTTGAACTGCCAGGCAGTTAAATAAAAAAAAAACTAACACATGCATAATGGTCTGATTAAGATAAAAACTCACGTCTTGTTTCGAGGACACGGGTGTTACCGTTTCTCTTTGGACTTTCTCTCCAATCTTCACCTCTATTCTGCACGGTATCCAAAAGGCTCAGTTGTAGGGCTAATTCTACCTGTATTTGTTGTCTCTTGGTCATGTCTACGTACGCAGATGATACACAACTCTATTTCACCTTTGAGAAAAATGAGCCATGCTTAACACTGGATGGCTGAAAACTTCCTTCAGCCTGATCAGAGTTCTAGATACCACGGTAGATGAGATAAAACAGAATCTTGGACCTTTGTTGTCCAACCTGAGAAACTGAAAGGTGTTCTAAATTCATGTCATCATTTTATCCCATATTGTCTACTGCAATGCCCTATTTTAATCACTTAGCAAAAGTACAGTTTATAACGCTGTCATTATGCTACTCACTGAGTTAAATAGATATTGTCGTGTCACTCTTCTGTTGGATTCCCAACACTGGCTTCTTGTGACTTACAGGATCCAAAAAATGCTCAACATCACATTCACAAGCACCCACGTATTAGTGAACCCGTTAGCATTCATACCACTAAATGCTGGGTTAGGTCTGAAAGACTAAAACTTCTTTTTGTCCTTTGCATTTGTTTGAAGACTTATGTGAACAGAGCTTTTATCTTCACTGTCTGTAGAAGTTGCAGCTCAAAAAACAGTTTAGCATCATATAAGCTGTTTAAAGTGGAACCATTTTTTTGTTTTATTGTCTCATCTTTTTACTACCTGTGTTTTTATTTTAAATAAAAGTTTAAATACACATGAGCCAACAACAGGAAACACGTGATGAGAGTAATCTAAATAAAAGGTGAAAACAATAAATAGGAAATAAGGAAGCTGAACATAAACACGTGAAAACAAAACAGGAAACACTACCAAAATAAAACAGGAAAGTAACAAACGTAATTTAAACCGTGACAATAACTGTTTTTTTTCTTTGGTCTTTTATTGTAAAGCACGCTGTGATTTTATATGTTAGAAGTGATACAAAAATAAACATTTCAGTCTGACTGGTAACACTTTAAGTCCTGATTTTTTTTTTATATGAGCTCTTCATTTGACCCCAATTGTGAAAAATGTAAGAAAATAATTTCTTTTTTGTGGGTATATTTAACATTTGTTACCATGTGAAATGTAAAGATAGTTATTGTGTTGTTTTATTATAAGGGGAGAGAAAACAA
Source organism: Kiunga ballochi (assembly GCA_037177335.1). NCBI lineage: Eukaryota > Metazoa > Chordata > Actinopteri > Atheriniformes > Pseudomugilidae > Kiunga > Kiunga ballochi. The sequence continues at coordinate 21,226,232 of JBAMIG010000003.1, forward strand.
GTATCAGATTGTGTTCATCAAATTTTAATGCAAAAATTATGAAAAATTACAGAAACTAGTTTGAACACGTCACATTGGACTTTGTCAGGTTAAAACTTGGCTGAAATCGGGCCGTGCAACAGGAAAGCTTTTCAAACAAACATTTCAAAGAACACTTAGAAATCTACAACATGATGCCTGAACAAGAAAAGAATCAAGATGTTGCAACAGCTGAGTCAAAGTCCAGACCTCATCCTGAGTAAATGCTGTGATGGGACCTAAAAAAGAGCTGTGCACAAATAAATCCCCACAAACCTCAATGAGCTGAAGCAATGCTGTAAACAAGTTAAAATCTGTCCACGGTGATGCGAGAGACTGATGACAACATACAGGAAATGATTTCTGCATGTTATTTCTTCTAAAAGTGGCTCTGCAAGCTATTGGATCCTGAGTTGTAGTTTCTCACATTGTAAATAAAGACGCCTTGCAACATGTCATGTCATTCATCTGAGGGTGCATTCCCTTCATACATCATCCTGGTAAGGATCAGATAAATGCCCTTTACTTTTTTCTTCTTTTCTTCTTGCTTAAACCAGAAACCAGGAACACTGACCCTACAAGCGATTTCACAATTAATCTCACGTTTTCTGAATTTCAGCCCAAAGCTCTTTGTGTCTGATGTCGATTATTTATAGATGTCGGGATGGGGAGTTTACTTTTTTTATTCCCTCTCGTACATGTGGTTGTGGGTATGTTACGTACAGCCAGGCTGTAAAAACAGATCATTATCCCTCTCATGTATAGAGTCACTGTGGTGGACATATATCCCAGAGAGCCAGCATGAAAACCTCTCTCTCATATGTCAGCCACATCTGGTGTCCACATGCCCTCTAAACCTAATAAAGGCCCTGCACCATACACTAAACAGTTATTTTATATTAAAACATGAAAGTCTTTTCAGGTTTTTGCTTAAAAACAAACACAATCTTTATAAATTCCCACATGTATGCCAATAAAAGCCATCACTGAGTTGCTCTATCTTTATTCTTCATTACATCCTCAGCTCTCAGGAAGCTGTTGGGTCTTATTGCTGATTATGTCATTAAAACATATAATAGTAAATTTCATTTGACATGAAAAGACACTGAAAGCAGATATCTTGATTAAAAATTTAAGACAAATATAACAAAAATACATTAAACAGCCTTTTAGTTGTTTTTTATTGGTGTCGACAAATTTGACCCACTTTAACCTTTTGGTTGGAGTCTAAAGAGAGAAATTGAGCATCTGAGATTGATTAAACGTCAGATTCCTGCTTGTATCACATGAGTGCTGTGTCTTTTTAATATGAGCAAGTGCCTGACTGTGCACAGATGTCAAAGCAAAAATCTTAAAAAGGATTTTCATTTTGATGAAGTAAGAAGTTAGATGACTGTCAGGGTCTTGTTTCCTCATGTAACAATCACTTGTAGGCTGTTTGTTTAGGGAGATAAAAGAAAACTGCAGTATTTGAGACAGGATGTAAGAAACACAGCTATATCTTTCACCCAATGTCCCCATCTGGCCTGAGTCTATCAATGTTTTACTGCTAAAACAAGAACTGTCTGTGTGTTGGGCAAAACTCAAAGCTTTGTTTGTGGACCCCAAATATTTTACTGTAGACGTCGATCTGCAAGCAAACCTTGAAAAGCGGGAGCTTTTAATCTGCATTTCACCTCTCTAAAATATAAATGCTTTAATGATTGAATGAATGCACCTTTAATGATTAGACGAATAAAAATATGAATAGCTTGGCCAACTGGGACAATGTGTTCCCGTATTTTACGTCATTCAGGCTCAATAATACCTGCGTAGACGTGATAATAATAAAATTATAATAGGATTTAAGCAGACTATGGTGTATTATTACGAACCAGCCTTTCCGCTGTTCTAAATATTTATTATATGTAGTAAAAGTAATGGACTAATGGATGAAACACTGATGCCAGATTATGGTAGTAAAATTAAGAGTATCCATATCTATTCAATAAAACCAACACAAATGTAATAGTTGGCTCAAGATGCTGACATGGAAATGATTAAAAACAGATAGGTAAAGAAAGTACATCATGTAAAATTATAATATCAGAAGAAAAACAATTAAATTGATCTTTTATGTGATGATGAACACAAATTGCTGAGTTTGTGTAATTTTGCACAACTTTGAAAGGATTTTATTCAAACTGGGGCTTTGTGTGTTTATTATTGATATGATTGGGGAAAATATAATTAACTCTGTTTATCTGTTTGTCTTTATGTCTGTTTGTTTGAAACAAAAACAACTGTGTGGATTTTATTTCAGAAGGGGTCTCACTTACACTCCATTAAATCTTGGATTTGCATCACCACCTGGATCCAGGAGTTTTATTTGCTTTAGAGCACATGTGTCAAACTCCAATCCTCGAGGGCCGGTATCCAGCAAGTTTTGGTGTTTACCTGGACTAACACACCTGATGCAAATAAAATAGATCCAAATGCTTCTTGTTCATCTATTAAGTCATTTCAGTCAGCTGTGTCAGCATGGAGACAACAAAAACCTGCTGGATACCGGCCCTTGAGGACCTGAGTTTGACACCCCTGCTTTAGAGGATTCTCTGACATTTTCAGAGTATATTTATATAACTCTGAATGTTCATAAAATACAGGAGAAGTTCCAAACAGGTTTTACATCATATCAAATGCAGATCTGGATCAAGTAGTGTATACATATAAAATGAATGCAGGACTATAACAGAGAACCAGATGATGTACTTTGTGGCATCTGTGCAATGACGAGCATTTCTCTGCAAATTCTCAGTTTTTTCCACACTGATAAAAATGAAAGATAGATTGAATATATTTCAGATTTGTAAAGACTACTGAAATTTATTAAATTTTTCTGATAGAGGAAGTTTAACTTAAGGAATCTTACAAACTTGGGGGACGTAGCTGCTGATTAAGGAGACAATCACTTTTATAAATCCAGTTGGAATGGGATGAAGCAGACAGGTTAAAGTGAGATCATTGACTCTTTTAGGTCTAAAAGCTTAATAGAAAAAAATGGTTCAGACCAGACAGATGATGCGACCATAACAGTCGGTCAGCCTCTGGATGTTTTGAAAGAACCACTCTATAACCAAAAATCACCAAAAATAAATTGTACTTTGAGAAATGTACAAGTTGGAATAACAATTACCTAATTTAACTTAATCCTCCTGTTTGAAGCAAAGTTCAGTCAGACAGAAAAAAAAGGTTATGGTCACAGATTAAATCAGTAATGGGATGCTTCTGAAAAACTATGTTTTTTAACTCAAACCTTCCATTGCTATGCAGATGATACACAAGTATACTTTTCTATGAAGCCTGGTGAAACCAATCAGTTTGTTGAATTACAAAGAAGTCTTATATTAAGGTCTTCATGACTTAAAAGGTTGTAAATTCAGACAAGCCTAAAATAGTTGTTTAGGATGTGAAAAAAAAAACTCATGATAACATTGTCCAGTTATTTAATTTCTCTGTATAGCATTAGTTTGGGTTTAAAGTTACATTCGGGAACATTGGGGTTATTTTTGACCATAATTTGTTCTTTAGCTTTCACATTAAACAGCTTTCTAGTTCAGCCTTGTTTTTTGTGTGATAAAAAATGTAGTCTATGCTTTTGTCACTTCAAGACCAGTTTATTTTAATTCCTTATTATTTGGCAGCTCCAATTATACCCTGAAAAGTCACCAGGGGATCCAAACCGCTGGAGGAGCTGGAAATCTGTTGAAAATTAATGGTTGAGGTCATTATATAGGGATGAATTTGTCTTTATAGCTTGTTTTAAGTTAAAAATGTTTTAAGAGTGAATCCCTTAATGCCTGAATGAAGAAGAAATGGGTGGAAACTTTCTGGTATTCACCAGGGTGCAGGAGAACAGCATCTTATGATGAACAATAGGGTTTTGAGAGAAGTTTCTGCCATAAAGTGATGCAAAATGTCTGAGAAACAGATTTGTCTGGGTAGGCTGGACTTTTGCCATATGAATGCTATTTAAAGCTCTTTAAATGCAGCCGAATTCAATCTAATCTGACCTGATTTTGCAAACAGCTGTATCCAGTTTCTAAAAGCCCTTATTGAGCTCATGAGACCTGGACAAACTGAATTTGTGTTCATGTGCTCTTGGTCCAATGTGGTCATCTTCCTCTTCTTCCTAAATGAAAGATATAAAACATTGATGGGCTTTTGCCCCCAAAGCATTTATCACTTGAAAGGAATTCCTATGGTGAAAATCCAGTAGATGTGCACACATTTTTGCACATATGCAAAAAGAGGTAAGGGGAACCATGGTCCCCTTTAGCCAGTGCCATTGACAAACCTGTATAGCATTGACTTAAAAGTTTGATTTAATCTATTTGTTAATCCATTATTTGTTTGTTGATGATAAGGTATTGTCCTTAGTTCCCAAGTCTCCTTCAGCTCGAATACATTCTTGAGCAATTTAGACATATAGTTTGTACCTTGATCAGAGAGGGAGGAACCCACTCTAAAAATAACTAACTAAGTAAAAAAACATCAGTCTTTGCTTTTATTAATCTTTTAAAGATATAATTCTCAATATTTTTTCAGAAAATCAGTGACAACGAATAATCAACATATATCTTTTTGCTCATTTCTGCTTGTCCCACAATTCCAGGTGCCATAAAATAGAAATCCTGCCATGTTTTTGGATCTATCTGTATATTTGCAACAGGTGCTTTTACTAACAGGCTGGTTTACCTGGTAAATTAACTGTGCTCATTAAATTCAGCTGGTTTGGTGACTGATTGGAGCCCCTAGTGGATGATAGGTGAACTGCAGTTTTTGGCACTTCCGTGTAGACTTCCCTTTGTTCCATCTGAGGTTACTGCATGGTTGGCCCTGTTACAGACTGGTAACCTGACCAGGGGGCTTTTCTTTGTCCATTATTTTTCCTTCATGTTGTTGTGTTCCTATCTTCATCAATCTTTATCCTACTAATATAACTTTATTAAAAAAGTTATGTCTAATCATTTTGATGGAATCTATCATTACTGAGGCTGTTGCATCAGTGTTCATGCAATAAATACCTTATACATTGAAATATGTTTATATTCTACCTATATTATTATAATATATTCTTTTTATTCATTTTTGGACCCAATTATTTAAGCAAATCGAGTGCAGGTGCTCGTCAGAGGAGACGCTGCGTTTGTCTAAACTGTTAGAAAGCCAGTGATATATGTGCATTTGGTTGAACATATCTATATGTGTAAAAAATCACTCCTCTCATGCCAGACACACAGACTTCAGACATGAACTTTAACACACTAGTCTGGGAGCATAGCAGCCTCCAATCTGGGCGCAGGGCCAATACAGTACAGGGAAATACCTCAGGCTAACACCACCACAGCATGAGCTGCAACAGAAGTGCCTAACACACAACAGCACAAAGAAGCCATTCCTTTAGCATGTGTTGTTATAATCAATATTAATTCCCCCCTTTCTCACTCAGGCACAGATGAATCGATATGTCTGGTTTTGGAGGGCTTTGTGAGGTTAAAAATCAACAGCTAGCTGAGAAAGTGACTGAAGATGAACATGTAAGATACCATATTGCAGCTAAAATATGAAGAAATGCTCATTTCTGTCTTTAAAGAGAATAAGATGAATTTCTATTCTTTTTGCATTAGTTTGAAATCTTACATGAGTGTGCTGTTACTGCAGTAAGCAGGCAGTGCTGGGATTAAACTACCTCAGGGATCTCTAACTCCAGCGTTCAAACGTCTTGTACCACAGGTTTTTAGATATTTCCCGGCTTCAGCACACATGACTCAATATAGTTGTTACTGTGCAGAACTTGAGCTGTTAAATTAGTATCTTTATCCATCCTGCAGGACGGTAGATCTCGAGGACCTTGCGGTAATGTTCTTTCTATTTGTTGCCAATTACCGTTAAACTCCACAGAAGAAGAAGAAGCTTATGGATCAAACTTGGGCAGCGCTGCTCAATGTAGTAGGTCTACCAGTAGATTCTTACCAGTGGATTCTTGTACCAGTGGACTCTTTGCGCCTGTTAACTGGTTACTGCTGGTACACATGCTCAGAATAATTCATTGTCTTTTATGGTGTTTCATTCTAGCAAACCTCAGCTAATGTTTTTGCATTGTATTGTGTGATATCAGGCACCTTCTCTAAAAAAATGTTAATGTGCAAAATAAATATTTTACATGTCTCTGTTTATCTGTTATTGCTTTAAGATAAATATGCACGTATGATTTTACAAGTCTGGTGTACCTGTCCAGTGACACACTTGGCTTGATTTGTTCTCCGTGTTGCATCAATTTAGTGGTTTCTAAAACAGAAGGTGGACTTGTGTGCAGCAAGTCAGGTGTTGTGAATAACATATGTAAAGGAAATAGTCTTCTCAAGTCACACACACACACACACACACACGCACACATACTTTATTTCTTAACATTGAGAGGTTTTTATAAATCTGTGCAAAAATGGCCTAGAAGCACAAAAATCTTTCTCTGATTGCTCATAGTAGAGAAATCTCCTTCATTTGTTTGCATTTATTCCTGTTATGACTTTATGTGCTGCACATCTCTATTGTGTGGCACATTAGAGAAAAATAAAGTTGATTTAATCCCATTTGCTGACACAAGAAATGAGCTCTGGAAGAACAAATGTGGGGACTTTTTGTGGTCTTATGGGGACATTTTGGCCCCAGATTAAATGTTATTATAAGAATTTATTAATCAAACGATCATATTCAATTCTGTCACTCTATTAGACTTCATTCATGTCTGACTAAACGTATGACTGGGAATTTATTGACAGTTCCTGGCGAGCCTCGCTGCAGGTTTACTGTACATGTGCAGAATAAATATCTGTTTTTAATCAGCCTGCCCGAAACATCACAGGGCAGCAGGTTTATATCAATATAATGGATCTAGATACACCCAAAGGAATCATCTGCAAGTCAATGTGCAGTTTGCTGTTCTGCAAACAATTATTAAAGCAAATTATCATGACTCTGTGAATGACCTAGTGAGCTGCTGGGCTTCCTTTAAGGCATCAACACATATATCTTCCTCCTTCGGGGTGTACAGTTTTATATACATTCCTTTCAGATTGTAGCATTGGCTGGCACCATTATGTTCATAACATGTGATTTAACACGGTTAAGGCCCAGCATCGGGGTACAGGTTGCTTGAAGCGTGATTATTTAATCATAAATTTTAGATCTCAGAGGAATTCCACGAAGCAGAAAGAAAAACATCACTGCAGCACAACAAACCACCTCCTCCTCCTCCTCCTCCTCCTCCTCCTCCTCAGCACTTCTTGAGTCTTATTTCTTCACACACGCTACAATACATTTGCAATTAGGATTAAATAAAGCCAAACGCGTCCTACTACCTTTCTTTTTTAATCATCTCAGTGTAAAAAAAAAAGTCACTACAAGATGTATCTTGGATTGTGCTGCTGTGTGTTTATGTCAGCTTAAGTTAAATGTTAATGTGGATTTTCTTTATGCCCTCCGGCACAGAGGTTTGAAAATAGCTAATTTATCAGATAATTACCACATGTTTCTACTGAATTGCATTTTTATCCAATAGAATATCTATATACTTGCAAACAACAAACAAAAGCATTTATTTGAACTGCAATTCTTGTTGACTTGTAACAAGCTGATTATGCTATAGTGCACATTTGAAATCATGCAAATTAAACATTAACTGCTGAGATGCTGCAACTCACACTAGATACAGTGGGGGGGGGGGGGGGGGGGGGGGGGGGGGGGGGGGGGGGGGGGGGGGGGGGGGGGGGGGGGGGGGGGGGGGGG
>JBAMIG010000003.1:21240410-21252012 GCA_037177335.1 Kiunga ballochi
GGTTGCAACTCACACTAGAGACAGCCACACCTCCCCCCCCCCCCCCCCCCCCCAATTAAAACCGTGCCTCGTGCATTTCTCTGAAATGAGATTTCTGTTTAAAGCAAATGAAATGTAACATCAAATGTCAAAGAAGGTTCTAAGTAGCCTGCAGCCTCCATGCTGTTACATTGTGCTCTGGACAAATTCCAGTTCAAACAGAATCAGGTCAGGATTTTCTCTCTCACCTGGAAACCCACCAAGTCAGCACAAGAATCGGCCATTGCTGGGTAAACAAAGCACAACCACCTCTGCATAAAGGCCAACTCGATCATTTTTTTTTGTTTAAACATCCCTGTTTCAATAAGATACATGCACTGTCTTTTTGGTTATTTGATCAGGCGCGTGCATGGGTTATGCGCTTGGCTGTACAAAGTGCACGCAGATCTGACCGCTGTCTCATTTCTTCATCTTTGTGAAGACAAAGATAAGCATCACTTTGCAGGGATCACCCAGAAAGTGTCGACTTACAGAATTATTGGAGCGATAAAGTGCATTTAGGGGTGAAGATAAGCGGAACACACTCCACTCATGTCTTATTTACTGACTTTCCACGTGTGCTTTCTTTGGGATGGTCTCAGTGCAGCCTTCTGATTGGACACACCTTCCTCATCTGCTCACGCCTTTGCAGTTTCATCCTCACGGGGCGGGACCTGGCAGGCCTTTGTACCCATGATTGGCCCAAAATAAGAAAAATTTACAGCTTTTTCTCCATGGGTTCGAGGAGCAGGTCGCGCGTTATAAATACAGCCTCCAATCGGGAAAACAAAATGAGCACCGACATCCGAGGGTATCGCGTCCGGACTCCGCTTCATGATCATAGTGAGAAAGATGTTGCAACAAGCTCTTCGTGTATCCGGTCGCAGCGCGGGACCTCTGGTCAAGTGGATGGAGAGGTGGGCTGAGAGCGCAGCAGCCGACCCGCCGGCCAGCAGCAGGGAGGCGGTGAGGACCCTGGACCAGATGCCCGGCCCGTCAGTCGCAAGCTTCGTCTGGGACTTATTCGCCAAGGGGGGTCTGTCACGCCTGCACGAGTTACAGGTAAAGACAGCGCTAAATATGCGCAAAATGGGGGGATTTGTAGACCATATTTAGTGCATTTTCAGTGGGAATGAATGAGTGTTTAAACATGCTGTAATGACACTCATGATGCATTTAGGGATGTTTTTTGGGAAACCATTGTGATCGCACATATGATCACTTATTAAACCTAAACGCTCACTTTTAGTGTTTATTCTTCATGTTTTGGTATCTTTGTTGCATTCTGTCAGCTTTCCTACATTGATATGTGAAAATAATGAGCTGCGGTGTCACACATCTTCCATGCAGGATGATGAAAGCAGCTTCCCTCCTTTCTGCACTAAATTATAAGGAGCATGCAAACAGAAGGAGCGTGCATCTAAACACAATGAGAGATAGAAAAAGCCCTCTCACAGCATGCAGGGTGTTTTTTCTTTCCTTTGTGTATTTTATAAGTCTTTGTCTCATGTCCCAGGTGGACGGACTGCATCGATATGGTCCCATGTGGAAGGCCAGTTTTGGCCCCATCCTGACTGTGCATGTGGCCGATCCTGCACTTGTAGAGCAGGTCCTGCGGCAGGAGGGTCAGCACCCCATGCGTTCCAACCTTTCCTCCTGGAAGGACTACAGGAAGCTCAGAGGACATCACCGAGGGCTTTTGACATCGTGAGTATCCCCCTCTTCTGTCACAATCCTTTTCTTACTTTCTCTGACTGAACACCAGAGGCTGCTGTACGACTTTCTGCTTAATCAGTTAAACAATTCACCAAACTTCCTGCATGACGTTGGAATGAGAGCTGTATGACATCATAACTGCATCTTGTGTTTCTGTAGGGAGGGAGAGGAGTGGCAGGCAGTGAGGAGTCTCCTGGGGAAGCACATGCTGCGACCGAAGGCAGTGGAAGCCTACGATAAACCCTTGAATAATGTCGTCACTGACCTCATTGCCAAAATTCGCCATTGCAGACATCCTCAAGGCCTCGTCACCGACGTCACAAGCGAGTTCTATCGCTTTGGCCTTGAAGGTAAGCACCATATATAAAGCACCGTGAAAACGCTGGTAATTTGGCTTCTATGCAGGAAAACTTTGTTACGTTCCATATGTATGGCAGCCAAAGCCTGCCAGACTGAAATTACAGCATTTCCATCCTAGATTAACCACAAGGGTCTCTTTTCCTGCTTTATAATGCAATATTCATGTCAAAACAGAGGCAGAAATGACCCAATAAGAGTTCAGATACAAGTTTTTATTACAGTACAGCATTTTCATGATGCAGTGGACTCATTTCATGTATCATGGACAGCATCCTTATCATCTGTGTGTGTGTGTGTGTGTGTTTTACAGGCATTTCTTCTGTGCTGTTTGAAACCAGAATCGGTTGCCTGGATCCGGTCGTTCCTGAAGAGACGGAGCGCTTCATCCAGTCGGTCAACACGATGTTTGTGATGACGCTTCTCACCATGGCCATGCCAAGCTGGCTGCACCAGCTGTTCCCTAAACCCTGGAATGTCTTCTGTCAGTGCTGGGACTACATGTTTGACTTTGGTAGGTTTCCCTCGCGCTTGGCATCATCACAGCTGCATCCCTGCTGTGGCGATACTGATGGATAAAAAGTGATACCTGAGTTTGCACATGTGAATCCATGTTTAAAAGCTCAAAGTTAAAGCAAAATACTGCATGTATGAACAAACAGCTTGTGCTGCTGGTTTCCACTCCGCTCTGTCATACCGTTCACTCACACGAGACTTATCCTGATCTGAAACATCAAACATGTTTCTAATAATCTGGAAAGGAGATTAAAGTCTTTAACCCTCACGCACTGCGACATCATCTGAGTGTGAAGTCCTGCATGTGGCACTTAATGCTTGATGCGAGGTGCTTTTTAAATGCGATGTGTTCCTCTCGCTTTACCAGGAAAAACTGCATTAAGAGCTAACGCGCTAACTGCTGCGTGTCTGTTTGAGTGCATCTATTTCATCTTTGGTAAAACGGTTTCTGACCTTCCTGCATCTGCAGCAAAGGGTCACATCGACCAGCGTGTCGCCGCTGAAGCAGAGAAAGTTACCAGAGGAGAGAAAGTGGAGGGTCGTTATCTCACCTACTTCCTGTCACAGACGGGGATGCCCATGAAGACCGTCTACAGCAACGTCACAGAGCTGCTTCTAGCCGGCGTGGACACGGTAGGACGGGTCCCTCTCTCTGTCTCCGCTGGTTTTTTATCCCACAGCCCGCTAGAAACTCCCATGTTTTGTTTCAGATCTCCAGTACTCTGTCCTGGTCATTATACGAGCTGTCCCGTCATCCTGAGGTGCAGGCCGCGCTCAGGAAGGAGGTGTTGGGTGTACTAGAGGGTCGAAAGGTGCCAGATGCAGCAGATGTGGCCCGCATGCCTCTCCTGAAGGCCACGGTTAAGGAGGTGCTCAGGTATGAGTGCTGCAGCAATGTGAGGACTGTTTGAATCAGGATTCTCACACTTTTCCTGTCCTTCAGGTTGTATCCAGTTATTCCTGCAAACGCACGAGTCATCACAGGAAGAGACATCCAAGTTGGAGGCTACCTCATCCCTAAAAATGTGAGTTTCATCTCTTCAGGGGTTGATTTTAGCGCGATTCATTATTTTCTCTGCATTCGGCGCAGATTTGACGAGGATATTTCTTTTCCTTTTCAGACTCTGATTACTTTATGCCACTTTGCGACCTCACGAGACCCTGCTGTGTTTCCAAACCCACATGCTTTCCAGCCCAGTCGCTGGTTTAACAAGGACCACACTCATCACCCGTACGCGTCTGTGCCCTTTGGTGTGGGGAAGCGCAGCTGCATTGGTCGGCGTATCGCTGAGCTGGAACTCTACCTCGCTCTTTCTAGAGTGAGTGGCTTTGTTTTTCCACCCTAAGTTTCTAATGCACAGCCTCTCTGAACGTATCAGATCATTGTTTAATTAACACGACATAAAAATGCACAACATGCATTAGATACTAACACATTTCCATAAACGCTGCAGGCACATACAGTAGGTTCTTTGATGTATTTACAGTATTGTCCTGCACTTTGTGCTGCATTTTTAATCCTCTTTCTTCTTGGAATAATGTGAGAAACTCAAAGGGTTTCAAGTAATAATGCAAATCTGAGTCCTAATGAATTAATTGGATTATGGAGAGCATGGGTGTCTCAGTCACTACCCTGCACTTGTGTTATTTCTACTCGCTCTGCTCCTAATCTGTGAACTTTGTTTCTGGTCTCATTAGATTCTGATGGAGTTTGATGTGAAGCCTGACCCAGAAGGGGTTTCCGTGAAGCCCATGACTCGGACGCTTCTAGTTCCTGAAAATGTCATTAGCCTCCAGTTTATTGAACGATGACCCACTCTCCAGAGCTGCACAGTTACATGAGCGAACGTGAGTCCCTCCCTTAGCCCCACCCCATCCCCCCGGCAGAGAGGAGAGCAAATGGGTCGCATTATCGCAGCGACTGTGGGCCCGCTGCACGCAGTGGTTCATGTCAGAGCGGGTCTTCAACCTTTGACACTGCAAAGAGCAAAGGCCTCCTTACCTGCTGCACCATGCTGCAGGCTGACATGTGTAGGAGCGCTAATGGAAGAAGGATGAGGGCTTGACTGGTCATGGAGGAAGCATTTTAACTGGCCAAGTTGTGACAACAAACTTTATATTATGTTTTTTTTATTAACAAGCTCACCGTTATGTGTGACGTTATACAGTCATCTCTGTCCTTATTGGTTCTTTCTTTAACAGACAGATCCTCTGGCTTCCTTAAATTGTGTCAGACGATGTGACGTTTGTCGGGATTTGCCATGAAACGGCGGTGTTCAGAGCAGATTTGCTCTTTCTTACATCTGATTATGAACTGTGATCTTCTGAGCTCTTACATACGCGGTATCGGCAATTTCCTGTGTGTCCTGATGAAACGGCAAACATCAGCGGAGGGACGTGTGTGCATGTGTCTGAATGAGGTTGTGAGGTTTTTTTTTTTATCAGATGAGAAAAAATGGCAGCTGTTGGAAATATTCCTGTGCAGGAATACATAATGCCAGTGAAATTACACACATAGCTGCACTCAGGCTTTATATGCTGTAATGGGTTTAATAGTGCAGAAAGGGTGCAACTTTATTTGCATATTTTCTTTGTTTGTTGTGTTTGTTTCAAAAACATAAGGATGTGAAAATGTATTTATTCTAATTTAACAGACTTTGAATGTTGCTGCTGTACATGTCAATAAAAGGTTTTAAAAAATACTTTGATTCCTCTTGTTAAATGTTTTTTGTGCCAATCTGATTTTTAATGTTTTGCCTTAAGAGAAATATTTCCATCAACGCTTCCCCGTCCGATGCATCACATTAAACTGAGGTTTCTCGTTGCAATCAGTGTGACACCAAATAACAGCTACTTCATACATGTTTTTTTTTTATAAATGCTTAAACCACAATATCGGTGAGGAGGATGGAAGTTTCTGCATGATGCGCTGTAAGTTGTGCAGCAGCTGCAGGTGAAGTGTTTGCCTTTGCAACTCGTTCTTTAGATGTGGAGCGATTGTGCTTTAAAATGCATGAGCTCCTGACTTTTCCTTTAAATATTTATTACTGCAGTCACGTGTGTGTGTGTGTGTGTGTGTTGTGTGTCAGTGTTTGATGTGCCTACTTGTAAGATGTTTAATATGCAAGAGCCAAGAAGATGGAGATCAATATTTCACAGGAGAGAAGTGGTTCTCATGTTTCTGCACCGTTGTCAACACATGCACATCATTTTAAATTACTATCTCAGTCACATTTTAGTAAATCAAAGCATGTTTGTTTATTCTCTCAACTACACGTTCCTGCAGGGCTTCAGACATTACAATGCGTACAAACACAGCAGGAGCTGGTCGGCTACAGAAACCCATCAGAAATATAAGGTTTACGGGGAGGTTTGACATTTCTGATGGGAAATTAAAGCAAACTAATGATGTGTGGCCAATTTTAAGAAAAAAAATCACATCTAGATTGCTAAACAGTAATAATTCCTCTCCCCGTGGTGTTGCTGTGGTTTATTAGTAAACCTGAGACAGTTTCTGGATTATTAGGGGGGGAACTGAGACAGAGACAATCTGAAGATCAGTAAAATTGTTTAAAGATACAAAAACAGTCAGAAGCATTTCCACAAATACAAGTGTATTGTACTGTAAATGGTCTTCCCAGTGAGAATTCCCAATACAACTGAAATCACCATGAGGTGGGTTTCCTCCTTTAGCAGAGCAGCGTTCAGCAGCAGTTCATCTCTGATTTTTTACCAGTCACTGGAAACCAAACATGCCAGATTCGGCCTCATCCATGTTTGACAGATTAAGTTTAATCACAAGGTTTTTCTTTCCTCTAAAGCTAATCCAAGCTTCATCTCTTCAAAGAATCATCTTTTATAAAAGCTCCCTTTCTAAAAGCAAGGACCAAATGCAGATAAAATAACTGAATTGGGTGTTTGACTTAAAAAAAACAGACAATGCAGCAATGTTTCTAAAGTTTGATTACAGGTTATTTAGATTCACTTTATTCGCCAAGTTTGTACAACCAAACAAGGAATTTGACTACGGAGACTACTTGCTCTACGTGTCCAAAAAAAAAGAAGAAAGAAAATATTAAAATTAATTATATTATCATACATTATATAAATTAAAACAATTAATCTTCCATTTAGGTATGTAACTATCAATATAAGGAGTTATCTTTTGCTACTATTTAAAGTTTCTATCATTTGACTCTACTTTCACTGCTATTATTTATTGTTTACGGTCTTAAAATTTTTTTTTTAATTTTTAAATGTCGGGGTTTATTTATTCTTAATGTGAACATTACATTATTTAAGACAACCCATTACAGAGGCAGGCAGCTCTGATCCTTGAGGGCTAAAATCCTACAAGTGTTAGGACTTTTCCAGCTGCAAGACACTTGATCACACATAATTGGCAAATTTGACCAAAAACCTTTGCTAATTACTCATTGATTCAAGTCAGATATGTTGCAGCAGGGAAGCTCCTTGCACTCCTTGCACTCCTTGCACAGTGGCTGTTATTTAGCGTTATTATTCCAGGCCACAAGGCGGCGGTATTGCACCGTAGAGTTGTTGGCCTCCCGCGAACAAATGACACAGGAAGAAAACAACTATGTAGCTTAGCGGCTAATGCTAACAAGGTGTACGTTAAATGCTACTGTTAGACATGTAGCTGAGGCATTAAGGTATTTGTCAAATACATTAATAATACGGTATTAACTGAAACTAAATAATCGTATTTAACAACGACATAAGCCTTTGAGTTAAGGTGAGTCTTCGAAAAGAAATGCTATTACTACTAGCTTGTTAATGATCTTGTTAGCTGTCGGCTGAGACGGCTGTGTTAGCTAGGCTAACTTTAGCCATCCTAAATCAACGTATTATATACTTCATACAATAAATGTATCCAAATTTCAGCCCCGTGTTGTTTGTTCATACAATGTTACTTGCTGTACTTATAAATTATTTCTGCAGCTAAAAATATATTTTGAAGGTAGCATTAAAGGCCCTGTGCTAAGATAATATGTAAACAAAGGTTTCGCCTTACTTATTAGTTGTACGCGAATATACCAAAATAGAATAGAAATAGAAATAACCGTAATAAAATTAAAAATATTTGACATACATTTACACGATATGCGTTTTTAGCTCCTTTCTATTGGTTTAGCATGCAAATTGAGGGTTGTTCTTAAAAGTTTTGTGTGAAATCTGAGCATTAATTCAGAGATGTAGACACATGGGTTTCTATGTAAATGTAAAAGACATGGTCTCACTCTTTATTTTGTTGGTGGGTAAATTATCATACAGTATCTGTATAGACTGGTTTCTATCTATCTTGCCTGAGAAATGTACCTGGAAACTGTCCCAAAACCCCATCCAACCCTAATCTCATCACCCCAGTTTACTCAGAAACATGGTAACTCTTTGTTTATATATCTCTTGTGTAAAAAGAGATGCAGGCTGGGGATCCAGTGGTTGGCACACCAATGGGAGTAGCTGGTGTTCAGAGTCGATCTGAGGATGAGGAGTCACTCGGTATAAAAGATGTGAAAAGAACAACAACACAAGCTTTCAGCAGCGGTGTACCTAAACGAAGAAGCTCCTCCAGGTTTGATACACTTTATTTATTTATCCATTACAGCTTTGGCTTAGTAGGAAATAAAAGAAAACAGATACTATGCTTTAAATATACTGATTTTTCTGTGGTCAATCTTAAAATATTTAAGAATTGCTGTATACATGTCAACACAACAATGTCCCTACACAATAAGGTCAATAAAGAGAAAGAAGTTTGATGATGAGCTTGTGGAGAGCAGTCTTGTAAAGTCATCCAGTAGAGTCAAAGGCCCTCCTGTCATAGAGCCTGTTCGCTGTGCGGGAAGTGAACCTTCATCTAGTGAGAAAAAGAAGGTATACAAGACCCAAACTTAATCCTTATTCTTAAAGGATCTTAAGGCATAAATAAGATTAGCCATTATAAAACAAATGAAAATGGATGGATGTTTTAATAATCTTCTTTTCCCTTGTCAGATATCAAAAACAGGAACTGCTCTCACACCACCTCTGTCGATGGTTATGAACCCTGCACCTTTGGCCAAAAGAGTGAAGAAAAGTAAACAGCCTTTACATATTACTAAAGACCTGGGACGGTGGAAACCTACAGATGATCTATTGCTGATAAATGCTGTCTTACAGGTGAGAATTAAGATCAATATCTAAATATAGATATTGTATTGAATCACTGGCCCACTCTCATGATCAGGTTAAGATCACATGGGGGAGTGAGTGTGGCTTGTTCACAATGTCAAACTTTGTGTGTATCGTTGGGTTTTTGTCTCCAGACATCGGACCTGACCTCTGTTCATCTGGGGGTCAAGTTCAGCTGTCGCTTCACGTTGCGGGAAATTAAAGAGAGGTGGTATTCTCTGCTGTATGACCCTGTCATTTCAAAGTAAGTACATATAATATAGGTTCTTCATTCACACCTATGTTACGTAATTTTTCTGTAAACACGTTGCTGCTTTTGTCCTTTCTGCTTGTTCAGGCTGGCTTGGCAGGCTATGAGGCAGCTCCACCCTGAAGCCATCGCAGCAATTCAAAGCAAAGCTCTTTTCAGTCATGCTGAGCAGGCGCTGCTGGCCAAGATTGGTTCAGTAAGTGACAAAACACATAAGGAATGTGTCTTTAGGGCTGTAAACGATCTGCTCACAATGCATGAATAATTAGACATTATAATTACAAAAGGCAACATGAAACATATAAAAAAATATTAAATATGTTTTTTTAAACCTGCCTTTTAGTCATGAATTTGTTCATGGACTTCAAAATTATTTGTATTTTTGGGTTGGTAAACAGACAAAAAAAAAAAGCTCATAAAAGATCATAAGAACAAGTTTATTCATAAGAACATTTGGTGAATGAGGACCTTTATGTTTAGCACAGCACATTCATCAGGCATGTAACATATTCATACATGAGTTGTTTTATTCACAGAAAGGTTTGTCTGGTGTTTTTTCTCCAAACAGACCAGTCAGCCCAAATTGGACATATTTCAGGAGCTTCTGAGTAAACATCCGGGGGTCTTTCACCCTTCCCGTACGCCCAAGAGCCTGCTGGTGCACTGGCAGCTGCTGAAGCAGTACTACCTGCTGGATGACCAGAGTGGTGAGTCGAGTCCATTTCATTCAAATTCTCACTTTTCTTTCAGTTTGTTTCATTTGGAAAGGAAAACGTAACAATTAATCACTTTAATCTTCATTTGTTTAGATCATTTCTTCATGATATATTTATAAAATGACAGTTATTTAATAAGATATGACGCACAGAACAGATGTTTTTTCTGCTTATTCAGACAAATGTCACCGTCTCTGCAATAATAAACACTGATGCTGATAATGTGTTGATGGTTAGGAAGATGATCCACTGAGGTTTTACTAATAAAATGTTGAGCCTAAGACTGCTGCCGGTTCTTTACAGTACAGCCGCTTCCTAAAGGAGACCAAGTCCTTAACTTCTCCGACGCAGAGCAGATGGTTGATGATGCCAAATTAAAGTAAGTGTCACTGTGCAGAACTTATGTTCATGCTGATGTTTCTGCATCTGGCGCTGCTTTTTCCACGGCCTCATAAGTTTGATTTATGTTTCTCCCACAAAGGGACAGCAGAGATGAGGTGTCAGAGCATGGTAAGAACTCTCCTTTCACATTTCCACTGCTTAAATTACAATGCTGTAAATTTAGGATCCATATCTTTGAGTTTTGCATAAAAGGTTAAATAAAGTAGTTACAGCAGAATCTTAATTGTTGTGTCTGTAAAACAAGATGCTTTTTATTTATGCAAATACCAAAACACAATTAACTGGAAAAAACAGCAGAAAATGCATAAATAAAAATAATAACGAGGTGAAAATTATGATAATATAAACCCAACATGCAGGTTGAACCATCAGCCTATTCACACTTAGCCCAGTCTCACAAACTGGTCAAATATTTACACCAGTAATAAATAAATAGATTAAATCAACAACCTACATAACCTGTCAGAACATCAAAGCCTTTTTCCTCCCAGTAAACCATGTGTTTATTTAGCTTTTTAAACTGGATCACCTAAGCCCCGCCCCCTCAGATAGCCTCTGAAATTCTCTCCTGCTTTGCTTCATCGTCTCCTTTCAGAGCTGATGATTTCAGATCGTCACCAGAAGAAGGAGATCAGACAGTTGGAGCAGGAGTTGCCTCGATGGCAGGTACTTGTGGACAGTATTACAGGTACGTAATAGATCAGTTATGAATTGCAGACAAACCGTTTTCATGGTTTGCTGTGAATAATTAGTGGTGCTTATTTTGCGTGCCGCCACAGGAATGAGCATGCCCGACTTTGACAACCAAACGCTGGCAGCTTTACGAGGCAGAATGGTGCGATACCTTATGAGATCAAGAGAGGTGAGGGAAAACGGTGGGAAGCAAGAAAATGTCCCTAAAACGGCATGTGATGCTGATTGTCACTGCGCCTGTTTTCATACAGATTACACTGGGGAGAGCGACAAAAGACAAACAGGTCGATGTAGATCTGTCGCTGGAAGGGCCTGCATGGAAAATATCAAGAAAACAAGGTGATTAAGCTTTAGCAGATAACTCCTAATTAGATTTAATAATAATAATTAAATAAAGAAGGTTGAATCTGTTGTACTTTAAGGAGTTTCAGATTAAACGAGGGCATTAGCACAACATTAGCATCTTTCAATAAAACTGTCGTTTATTTTATGCAAATTATTTTTATTATTTTCAGGAATTATTAAATTGAAGAATAACGGCGACTTCTTCATTGCAAATGAGGGAAGGCGGCCCATTTACATCGACGGCAGACCAGTGCTGTCAGGCAACAAGTGGAAACTGAACAACAACTCAGTAGTGGAGGTGTGTGTGTGTGTGTGTATGAGAGAGCAAAAAGCCACGGTGCCGTTTGACTGGAGCAAAGTGACGACAATGTGTTTTCTTCAGATTGCAGGTCTT
>JBAMIG010000003.1:21252112-21266006 GCA_037177335.1 Kiunga ballochi
ACGGCAGACCAGTGCTGTCAGGCAACAAGTGGAAACTGAACAACAACTCAGTAGTGGAGGTGTGTGTGTGTGTGTGTGTGAGAGAGCAAAAAGCCACGGTGCCGTTTGACTGGAGCAAAGTGACGACAATGTGTTTTCTTCAGATTGCAGGTCTTCGTTTTGTGTTCCTAATAAACCTGGAGCTCATCTCGCTAATAAAAGCTGAAGCTGCTAAGATGGCGCAGCCGTAACGCCAGCGGCGGCGCGGATCCACCCGCGCAGTGTGGCGAGCAGGAAGTGGACCGACACCGGTGCTCTCACCTTCCAACCTGCAATGTGAAACCTGCGGCGAAACCCTGGGACAAAGTATTAAATCTGTTGTGCGGTTTGTTGTAATTTAGACTCTCAACATAGACTTTTGTTTTTTTTTCCAGTTTTTCTGACCTTTTGTAAATAATTCACTGGTGAAACTTTTTCAATATATTAAACTTGTATACTGAGTCTGTTGCCTTTGTTTGTTTGTGAGTCCTGAAGGATGGAGGCCTTTCTGCAGAATCATATTATTTCCCACAGTACGGTACGGCACTGGCTGCTGTGAGCTGCTTTTATCTTTGCTATTTATGTATTTATAATGGGAAACTGATTAACCAGTGATGTTTGATATATGGTTCAAAGCTGATAAACATACTGGTTTCAAGTCGTTTCTCTCCTTTTATGGGAAATTCCCAGTTCATCCCAGGCAGACCAGATGGTGGTTTTAGGATTTAGGCTGAACTAAGAGTACATGAGATTTATGGTTATTTAATATCATTTAATGAACTCAGTTTAAAATATTTAATCCCAAAAATACCTTTCTATGTTATATGCTGTAGTTGTGTCACATGATAAGGAAGCTGTGGGGATAGGATGAGGGGTTTGCAGTGTGTTGAATGAGAAACTGCTTGTTTAGAAGCTCAAATGCAAACAATCAACACAGCAGAAGTGGTTAATGAGGACAGATAACCCCTGAGAATCTCAGTAAATGGATCCTGGACATTGCAGACACGTGTGAAATGCTTGGCTGAGAAAGGTGCGTTGTGTCCGGGAGACTCATAAGAGGGGATGATTTTAGAAAACGGTTGTGTGCACTTTTTATCTAAATACCACATGCTTTGTACTCTAGGCCTCATGATGTTTCTGTTCTTTTAACTCTGGATGTCTGCAGGCCAGAATGTGGTCGCGTTAATCTGGAAAGAGACGGAAATATCCTCCACAGAAAAACGGACTTTCTCAGGAAATACCCGAATATGTATAATATACATGTTTATTACTGAGTGTGATCCTTTTTTATTGTTTGCTTGGTTTTGATTTTTTGAATTAAAATATTAAAAACATAGATGTTAAAAAAAACTAATGTTCAATTCTGGCTTTTCTACCGATGTTTTTAGTCAAAGTCTTCATTTCTGATACTGATGACAAACACACACACACACACACCCTCTTCGGGTTAAAGAAATAAGTGTTTAAAATAAATAAAGAATTCGGATTACCAAGAGGATTTCTGTATATATATATATACATCCTTTCGACAAAGCAAATTTGCTCAGCACGGCACAGCAGTCAGACCATTATTCTGCCTGCTTTAATTCTGGAAAAGAAAAAAATAGAGGGTCTGAAGGATGAAATGCAAGTTTTTCCCATCTGACCAGCATCACTGGCATCTACATTACAGATTAAATCTCACAGCAAAGATGAGCCGATGCACTGAAAGAGGGGATCCTTTGGTGTCTAGTGGTGTAAGAATAAAAACCAGTTCAGTCAGAAAATACAGACTGGTTTCATATCAGCAATAATATTATTAGTTTATCAAGGTATGAAGGAAAAGGACCTGATAGATGGCTGTGTGTTAGTGTGTGTTTGGTGTGTAGGGTGACAGGTGGTGACTCCATCTTTTACCCCTAAAATATCGTTTCTTCTCTTCAGCATCAAGCCAGAGGTTTATTCCCCGATTCTTTATCTCTAGTGATGTTTTAATACAGCTGTTGTTTATGTGGGCTGTGAAAGATGTGTGCAAAGAGAGCAAGCAGGTGTGTTATTGATCTCTGATGTTTTCTGCTTCAGTGTGTAAAGGTTTTATACACAGTTAAAAGTTCTTCTTATTATGTGAATACATTTGATTTGATTTAGTGTTATTTTGTAAGTAAAGGTGAACAAAATTACAAAAACAAACAAACAAAAAAAACAAAACAAAGCACCCTAAATAAATGAATAAAGAGAGATATTAAAGGTGTGTCCCACACTCCATGATGTGGATGTTTCGTTTGCTTTTTGGGCAAAGATAAAATAAAACATGAGCTTGTAAATTAGGTCTATATTTGTGAATTTCTCAAAGCTGAATGCGGCTGATAAAAACTTTACCTTAATTATTCAAATAAACAGGAAAAAAAACATTAAAATGTGTTCTAAAGAGTTTACAGACATTTTTATGCAACCTGGAAACAAACAAAACTCAATTCATGCACAGTTATTTCTTCTATAACATAAATAAATATTTATTTGACTGTATGGAATAAAGGCGCATCATCATCATCATCATCATCATCCATTGATTCAGGGCGGATCTGAGATCAGCTTTTGCCTCGAATGTGCCACGCGCCGCTTACGCAAGCGCGAGGCGTCGTTTGGAACATCTGGGTACAAACAGACCTCAGACGGACACAGGAGAGGTGAGCGTGCGGGTCACTGTTAAAAGCTAACATTCAGGATGGTTTGTGGATATTTAGCAAAGGCTGATTTAAGTAGCTAACTCTGGTTAGCTTAGTTTGCCACGCGAGGGAAGGTTTACACGCAGTTTGAGCGGTGGTAGCTAGCTTACACTTGTTCTCTAAACATTTAACTAAAGATGTAACTGAGACTGTTAGATGCTTGTAATTGAAAACCGCACATTGGGAGTTTATTTAAAGTATAAAGCGTGAGCAGCAGCTTGCCAGTACTTTGGTTTTTACCCATCAACCTCTCTAAGTTAGCTAATATCAACAGATCCAGCTGATGTACAACACGCTAAATGAGAAATATATTAAATGTTAGCATGTTGTTAAGATGAGAAATACATCAAATGTTAGCATGTTGTTAAGATATTCAACACAAACGTTTAAATAAACTGTATAATTGTGGTTGAACATCCACTGTCTTCCTATCCTAATGTTTGCAGTTAATGTTTATGTTATAGATAATATGTTTACATAGGTGTAAATAACTGTTTTTATTTATATTCCTGTTAGCCTGTAAGAGAACAGTAATATATATGTCTGTTTAATGTAAATATTGTCTAATGGGATTTATTTATGTAGACATACATCTTTGTTAATAGTTGTTAATATGGAGAGCTCAAAGTATTCAGTTTATTTGGTTTTATAAGCTGGAATTTACTCCTTACTGTCACTTCCTTGTGTTGAAAGACATTGTTACATATAATTCAATGCAAGTTTTATATTTCTGGGTTATACAGATGGGTTTTATGATTTTGTTTTGGTTGCATATTGCTAAACCACAAAGAAGCAACAATGTTTTATTCAGAGAAATGTAGTTACTCAGAACTACCACAGTTTAATGTGCTCCAAGATAACCCCTGCTAATCTTTATTACCAGTCCTGACAGCGATGAGGTGTAATTGGCCGATAAAGCAGAGCTCCTGTATAAGTTCAGTTACTGAACAGCTTGAGTTTTGTTCTTTTTACAGAGTTTGTGCTCAAATATATGAAGCTACAGTTGAAAATGCCCGTGTGCAGTCTTTACTGGTCATAACTGCACACATTTCTTTGTTTTTGCTATGTTGAGCAACCTGTCTGTTGATAGTAAATGTTCTTGAACATAATCCAGTACACCTCCTCTCTCCTGTTTACTCCCCCTCAGCTGGTTGGCTCGTTTCACAGATTCGCTGAGAAGAGTTGAAGGTTTAAAGGCTCAGTTTGCTACATAAGAAGAAGGCATTAACAACGTACTGGATAAATAAAAGAAAATGTTTCTTTAACCTTTTTCCATCATGTTTCAGGGGTTTAAAATCAGTAAAACGTCTGTATTCACTCAGTCCATGAGGATGTTTCTATCAATAGAAATACATTTTAGCGTGTTGCAGAGGAAAGATCAGCGTTTGATTGTTGTCAGCGATGTTTACAATCTGTTTAATCCAACTGCAGTCATAAACTCTGAGTAATGTGTGATATTTCTGATCAGCGTAGAAAATCAGTGCAATGCTGCTTCTCAGAAGGTGCAACAGCCTGACTCGATTTGGCCCTCCCAGCACTCAAAGGTACGCCAACAGAGGTCACAGGTATCTGGGGGTAGTGCTTCAGCGGACCTGTTCTTGGTGTTTCAGCGGATAAGGAGTTTTTTAAGCTATGCAGACACAAACAGCATAAGCTCTGCTTTCTGTAGGCTTCCTGCATTGGCATCGTGTGCAGTTCGGCTCCACAGCAGCTTCAGTGAAGAGCAGAAATGGAAGCAGCATGCCAGCAGCGGTCCGAGCTGGAAGCATGGCCTGGCGGGGCTGTTGGCGGGAACAGGAGCTGTACTTGCTTACGCTCTACTCCACCAAAAGGTTTGGAAGGGTTTGTTTGCCCTCGATGTGCCAAACTCAAGTCATGGTATTTAGGTATGCTTATGTAATGAGAGCATACATGAGCAGCTACGTTTCCAGAGATGTGGATCTTTTAAATATTTTAATCAATAATCAGCTGCAGAGTGGTTGGATGTGGATCAATGATCAATACTTCTGAGTACAGGATAACCTTTTTCTTTGTATTTTGGTTGCAAGTAGCCAGGTTTTCATGTAATCTTTTAAAGTGGTCCCAGCACGTGGTGTTCTGTTCTTTTTATCTGTTTATCTTCAGATGAATTTTTACTCTGGGAGGTTCCCATTCCATCTTTTCCCATCTGATACTGATTCTGGTTCTTGGGGTTTTGGTTTTATGCACAGCACCATCAAGCCGCCACGCAGTTTGAGGTGGTTTTATTTCTGTAAAGTTAGGTCATGGTGCAGACCCGTACGTGTATTTTCTGTGCCAGATCTTCATGCATTCGTGCAGCTTTTGGAAACTTTAGCCCTTTTTGTCATGAGAAATGAAAACATAATGCTAAAAGTTAGCACAACTTTGTCTACACAACTTAAGACAATCGTCCCAAGATTCAGTATAATATACTGAATATATTATAACAAATATAATATAAAAAGCATTTATTTCCATTTCTCTGGTTACATCTGTGGAAAGACTGTACTGGCAGGCATGAAACGGCGCTTTTGCACCGACAGGCTGATTTATTTATCTTTTATTACAATCCTTTAGCCAGAAACAAACAGTCTGTCCTTAGAAATAATTAAGTGGCAAGTCTAAAAGAAAAAGCCAAAGGTTAATGTGTGAAGCGATTTTCCTAATAAACAGTAACATTTAGATGACTTGAAATGAAGCCTTTGGTCGTTTCATCGACTGTTTACTGAAGCTTTACCAGAAACCGGTTCCTCTGTAGGGTAGATGTCAGGAGGAGGAGAGGCTGAGAAAATCTATTCCAGCAGATTTTAAGCTGAACTTTTCCTGAACTGCATCATTGCTGCAGCACTGTGGGATTATCCTGACACAGAACAGAGCAGGAGACAGCAAAGTATTCCTGCAGATGCTTTCTTAGTAGCATGAAGTGTTTCAGACTCGCCTTATCTCCTTCTAACACAAGTACCAAACCGTTCTTAGCAACAAATAAAATGTTGATAAGGAATATGCTGATACATTGTGACAATGAAAGGCTATCTGGTTGCCAGACTCGTGCTGTTTACGGTGAAACTAAGACCTCTCCTGCTGTCACATCTGTGTGGGAAGTCAGCATGAGCTGCAGAAAAGAAACGCTTTTATTATTAACCTAAATGTAAATATAGTTTTTATACATTAGTCACGTTTTCTGTATGCAGAATCATTTAAATCTGTTTTAATCTAAGCGGATTTAGTCGCTCTGTGCAGGCTGAGCGGGCGGAAATCAGTGTGCCAAACTTAGAGAAGAGTTCGCCTCTTCCAGTCATCAGCCAGGAGGAAGTGACAAAGCACCGCTCTCTGGAAGATGGAGTGTGGGTCACTTACAAAGGCGGTGTCTATGACATCACTGAGTTTGTGGCGATGCACCCTGGAGGGGATAAAATCTTGCTGGCAGCAGGAGGTGCCCTGGAACCCTTCTGGGCACTGTATGCTGTGCACAACCAGGATCATGTGCTGGAAATCCTCTCAGAATATAAGGTCAGATACTTATTTGTTCTTGTTAAACTAAAACAGAACTGTGACCGGGAGTTTTTCTGATGAGTCCAAGCAGCTCGTGTTTATTTATTTACATGTTTGTAAGTTTAGCAGCGCAGGTCTCGTAGGTGAAAGAGAGGAAAAACTGCACTCATCTGGACGAGGGAAAAAAGGTAGATAAAGTTAGACAGTGTGTTGGTTTGGAAAAGGAACAGTATAAACCTTAATTTCCCCTTACTTTACAGCCTGTATGATCAGTGAAAAGATGGACCCTTAGACCTCCTTTTTACTGACTAGCAAATACTTTGAACGCATCTGGAATAATAATAATGTCAGAGTTACAGAAATGCCTGAAATCAGAGTATCTGTAACACTGGTAATCTTTATTATATGCATATGGTTACGATGCATATTATCACAATGTGAACCAGGTATACTGATCAGTTTGACTGAACATTAATAAAACCAGGCCTGAGTTCAGTTTTTAATGAGTTAGCTTAGCCTGTTAAACTCATTTGTGTTGAGTCCTAATGAGCTGAATTAAACCTCATTAGGTCATATTTTTGGTGTTGTTGTGGCTGATAAAACCTTTTTTGTGTTTAAGGTCGGCGTGTTGAGTGGAGAAGACTTGAAGAAGCAGCAGGCCGTTAAATCATTTGACCCGTATTCCTCTGATCCGGAGCGCCACCCTGTGCTGCACATCAACAGCCTCAAGCCCTTCAACGCTGAGCCGCCGTCTGAAATCCTCTCAGACAGCTACATCACTCCCTCTGCTTTCTTCTTTAAAAGAAACCACCTGCCTGTTCCTCAGGTGGACCCGGCCTCATACCAGCTGCACGTGGAGGGACTACCAGGAGGAGGGCTGACTCTGTCTCTAAAAGAACTGAAGACCCGATTCCCCAAACACACCATCACAGCCACGCTGCAGTGTGCAGGTAACCGTAGAAACGAGATGAATCAGGTAAAGCAGGTGAAAGGGTTAAACTGGGGTATCGGTGCTATCGGTAACGCCAAATGGAGCGGAGCGAGACTCCGAGATGTGCTGCTGGCTGCTGGTTATGGGCCGGATGCGGCACAGTGGGCTCGCCATGTTCAGTTTGAGGGACTGGATAAAGAGGTGACGGGGACGATGTATGGAGCATCGATCCCTCTGAATAAAGCGGTCGGTGAGGA
Source organism: Kiunga ballochi (assembly GCA_037177335.1). Classification (NCBI taxonomy): domain Eukaryota; kingdom Metazoa; phylum Chordata; class Actinopteri; order Atheriniformes; family Pseudomugilidae; genus Kiunga; species Kiunga ballochi. The sequence goes on from JBAMIG010000003.1 coordinate 21,259,516, forward strand.
CGGAGACGTGCTTCTCGCTTATGAAATGAACGGTGAGGATATTCCTCCCGACCACGGCTTCCCGGTGCGTGTTGTGGTACCGGGCGTTGTGGGTGCGCGCAGCGTGAAGTGGCTGGGTAAGATCACCGTCAGTGCGGAGGAGAGCAGCAGCCACTGGCAGCAGAACGACTACAAAGGTTTCTCTCCTGGGACAGACTGGGAAACGGTGGACTTCCAATCTGCTCCGGCCATCCAGGAGCTCCCCGTTCAGTCCGCCATCACCACGCCGGCTGACGGTGCTGTGATCGACCGCAGCGCCCAAACGTTGACCGTGAAGGGCTACGCGTGGAGCGGCGGGGGGAGGGAAGTGGTGCGTGTAGACGTGTCCGTGGACGGAGGAAAAACGTGGCGCGTGGCCCAGCTGAGGAGCAGCGACGAGAGACAAACCGCTGAGCCTTCGCCTCCGCCGGGCCGGGCCTGGGCCTGGAAGCTGTGGGAACTAACTGCTCCTCTTCCTCCTGAAGCTGAAGAGCTGGAGATTATTTGCAAGGCTGTCGACAGCAGTTACAACATTCAGCCAGACACGATCGCTCCGATCTGGAACCTGAGGGGCGTGCTGAGCAGCGCCTGGCACAGAGTGAAGGTGAAGGTCAGAGAAGATGAGGAGCAGGAATAAACTGATGAAGCAGGACGTTTACACTCTAAGTGAAAACGTGCTGAACTTTATTTCCAATGTTTTTTGTGAGACAAAAACATATTTTTCTAATTGCTGATGAAGACACGATCTATTTATTTTATTAGGATTTACACAAAGGATCATTTTCAAAAGTAATTTTATGCAGTAAATCTTTTTTAACATCCATGTTGTGGAAATGTGTAAAAACTAGCTTTAAATCAGGTCAACTATCTGTTCACTTATTACAGCTAGGCTCCTGAGAGCAACGTTTCCTTTACCGCACAATGGTTTTGCTGACCCGTTACCTGTACAGGTGCAGCGCCAGCAAGCACTTTTTATCGGAGATGTTTGAGTAACTTCAGGAAAATGTGTCAGCTGTCAGTGGTGGCTTTGAGTCGGCACATCAGAGGAGAACCGTGAGGCTGTTAGCATGTGACGCCGCTGACTAGTTTTTCTGGTTTGTGTCCGACATCTCTGCTATGTAGAGAAGAAGGAGCAGGATGAGAGATGAGTCGTAACAAAGAGACTGATTTCAGTGAAAATGTGAGCATTCGGTGAGAATGCTGCTAAATGTCTCGTACAAAGAAACGATTTTAATCGTTATAAAAATGTTCTTCATGATGAATGGAAATGATAAATTATTCACCGGCTGCTTGGTTGTTTTCCTGCTGGTAAGCCAACGAAGTCGATGCAACGCAGCACTTATGACTTGTTTGTCACCAAATCTGCATAAAATATTTGTATTATTTCCCAAAGAGAAAATAGCACTTAATAAAATGTGAGCGGCTGCATTTTACAAATAAATGGGTATAAAACAAGTCGCTGCACATTACTTTTTATTTCTTTGTGTGATGTTTAAAAGGAACAGTAAAAAGTTTAAACTACAAATAAACATTTAGTCCAGTTTAACCTGCACTAATATTTTTAGTTTGGATGTAGCAAACAGCAGGATGTGGAATGACCGCCTCTGAAGAACGCCGGATGCTGAGGAGGACAAAACGGATGAATTGTTACATTTTTTTTACTCTAACTGTAGAAATGGGAAATTCGTGTGACAAGTTTTCTTTGAGGCTTTGAGAGGACACAACCCAGATGCTCTGCACATTTTCTGCAACCATAAAAGACTCTAAAATATAAGAAACCCGATCTATTTTATTAGATTCTATGATGCATCTGCTTTCGGTTCCTGACTCATAAATAACAGGCAGACAGAACAGGCTCTCTGAATCACTGTACTGGTTTTATAACACAAACCATCATGTTTATATAGTGGGAAGCCGTCGTGCACCATTCATTTAGCACGCGACAGGAGAAATGACCCGAAATCTTCCATTTAATCAAACTTGCACATGATAAATGAGCTAATGATGCTGTGCACATGGTGTGTGTATGGTTTAGTGGTAAGGATATTACTATAAAAGGATGCTGCTTCCCCCCTTCTTCCTGCTTTTTGTCCTTTTTTCTAAGTTGCTGGTGAAGTGACAAATCCACGTTTGTAGTTGAGTCACCTTTGTGCTAAATGCAGAGTTGTAAATATTTTACAACATTTAGGAGAAGTGTTAAAAGTTAATGTGAGAAAGTCTGCATGCATGTGTTGCGTAAGGGATTCAGACTGGATCACCACAGTGTTGTAGACTGGAGATGGAAAAAGATGGATTCAGGCTCTAATGTTGATGTTGCACAAAGACAAACTAAATGTGTGGTGCAGCGAAGGCTACACACAAAGCCACATCTTGACACCGGCTGTTCAACCTGCTGTATTATTTACACCAGAACAATATTTTCTGTCTTTTTTTTTATTTGACTTCTGAGAGAAAATGGCGTTTTGCAATCCTCTTTTCTACTCTTGACACTGTTTAGTTTGAGGATGATGCAAAATCTTCTGGAAGGATTAAAAATCCTTTTTTTTTCCCTTAAATGGAAAATGAGAAATTATTTTTTTGTCACTTGATTTCCCAAAACTGTATAAAAGGAAGTTACTAGAAATAGTAACATTTTGTGTGAGGAGATGAGTGGTAGTGACTTAATTTAATGTCCTAAGCACCCACACACATATAACAGTTCCAGGAAAATAAAAAGCTAAATGCATGCAGGCTTAAAAAACTGCCTGTCATCATGTCAGTAACACAAAAAGGCAGAGATTTGCAAACCAAGTATGAAGAAGCTTTAGGAAAATTCTACAGTTTGACTATTTAGATATTATTGTGTCAAATGCTGATGCAGCTGAATGAATAAAAAATACTTTATTGATCCCAAAGAGAAATTCAAATTGTAGTAGTTATACAAAAATGCAAACGTTGCATTTGCCGCCTCATGCATGTTCATGATGGGCATTCAGATCAAAGTCACAATTTGATGCAATCTTGGTTTCCCTTAGCTAAGTTATTGATTAGGAACTGGCTCAAATTGATTTGTCTGTAAATCACTGACTTTATAAAAAGCTCTAAAGTGCACTGAGATGACGTAAAGTGGCGCTGGTGGTATACAAATTAAATCTTAAAATGAACATCATGAATAAAAAACAAAACGTGTGATTTGCACTCATGCACGGATACACATATAGGGCACACACACACACCACACATACACAAACACAGAACTCCTTTGTGATGTTACTACCATTAAATTAAAGAGCTAATATGTTTAAAGAATCCATACAAATGTTTATTTTCAACATGTTTTGTGTGTGCTTTACTGAGCATTGTGATATAGTTGTACTTTTTGAACAATGCTCTTGCTTTTATTCACAATTGGGAACATTCTAGAAGTGAGACTGCAAATATTTGATGAATCATCAGCTGTTAGCATAGTAGCTAAGCTGCTGTTAGCTCCAGCAGACTGTCTGGAACATCTACAAAACAAAAAAAAAAAAAGAAGGAAAGGATAATAGTTTCCTTCATGCAGTCTCATGCTTGCTCTGATTTTCAATGATAAAAGACAAAGTATTTAGATGTCAGCAGAAACAGGCTAGCTATTTGCTAAATTGATGGGGGACACCTAGCATGTCAGACCTATTATTTGAATGGGCATCAATTACCTAAAATAGTAGCAAACAGCAACTACAGCAAACATGTCAAGACTAGCACATGGAGCATGTATTTATTTGTGTACATGACTGGATTTTAATGTGTGACCTCTGGCCTCCAAATTGATCAGTGATTGACATTAACTTTTGAATATGAAAGTTTTCTAAAGGACTACAAATCCAAACGACTGTCTTGGTGTGTTCAAAGCTGTGGGAAATCCCACACACAGGTGTCAGCTCAGCTGAAAACATCAGCTTTGGTTTTATAGGTTAGACAGAAATACAGAGACATACGTGAAAGCTCTCCCTGTGGTTTAGGAGCAAATCAGAGGACATCCAGTATAATGTTAAATAAAAATAAAAGCTCTAAAAAGTGAGGATTGTGGCATTGTGAAGAGAGAGCAGCTTCTCCTATACAGTTTTTAATAAAGCTGAACCTACTACTGTCAGCGTGACTCCATAAACTGTGTGCAGAGTATATGAAGAGCCCCATGTCCGCCCTGAACAGCTGTACAGCTTAACAGGAGACATGTGGGCTGAGGTCAACTGGCTGCTCTTACTATTCTCATTCTTCAGAGGTGGATCATCACAGCCACGGGGCTGACTCATGCACGGCTGAGTTAAAACCGCTGGGGCGCCCGGAAAACAAAGACTCTGTTGTAAGACTCTGCTGAGCCTTTCTCCGGCCTTAAAGCTCCAGCTGTGGATATACAGAGCAGAATCTGTTCATTATGGACTATTCAGGGCTGCTGATGCTGCTGCTGGTCCTCAGTTTCAGAGGAGCATGGTCTGCAGCTGTGCAATGGCCAGAGTTAAATGAAGCAAAGGTAAGAACAAAGGTTTTTTCACCTCTAAAGTTTTATTAAGTGTTTTTTCTTCTTCTTACTGTCAGTTTATTTGTATGCCAACTGGATTGAATTATTCCTTTATAGACACAATGGTTTTGTTGTGGGTGTGTGTACAGGCGTATTTGAGGCAGTTTGGGTACCTGAATGATCCGGCTGATCCACAAGACCCTCAGTACCTGGAGGAGGTCATAGAAGCTCTCAGGTGACATTTTTTTCCTTCTTTCTTAAGGAAACGGAGTAAATTCACACACTGCCTGATAAATTTCCATGCAGGATGTGGGTTTCTTTCTCTTTCCTTTTTTATTTATTTGTGTTTGGAGATGTTTGATTGACCTTCGTCTTGCCTTGTCAGAGTCTTCCAGAGGGTAAATGATCTGCAACCTTCTGGAGAGTTAGATGAAGCTACCTTGGAGCTGATGAGGCAACCTCGCTGTGGACTGGAGGATCCTTTTAACAAGAAGTTTCACAAGTACAGAGTGATGGGTGAGTCGGGAAATGTAAATATTAACAGCAGTTATATTTATTTCAGTTCAGAAATGTAACTTTGAAGTCAGTCAGTAGCTTTTACTGGAGTGTTGCATGATGCCGTAACACAAAAACAACACGAGCATGAACCCGTAATCTTATCAGATCTCTACATACAGATAAAAGCCTGAGTCAGTGGGGAAAAAAATCACCTTAGAAGAGTTTTCTTTCCTAGAAAATGATACAGAGACAGATTTATTTCAGATGAAAGTCAATAAAGTTTTAGTGATGAGTCAATAATTCACTCAATTCCACTCCAGAATGAGCCGCTATGTTGTGTTAGCTATGTGAGTTTTGTAATATACGCATCTTTTTTAAGACATTAGCTGTTGATTTGTGTTTGTCCATGAAGATCTTTCATGCCGGTCAGAGGCTGTGCTACACAGGAGTTTTTATGCATTTTTTTTTTTTGCTCTTTCAAGACTTGTTGGGGTGAGTCTCCATGGCAACTAAACTTGTTTACCAACAAAATCAACTGATAGTGCTCTCCAAATTCAAGCTTATCAGTGAAATAACGCTTAAAATTCCAATGAAGTTAAAAAGAAATAAGAGAAAGCAGGACAGGAGTGAGGCAGAGAGAAAAACTATGGAGATTTAAACTGTTTCTTGCAACTGTTGTGATGAGTAACGTGAGATCGATAGCTAACTATATTGATACAGTTTGATGTGCTTCACTGAGACATGGCTGCATGAACACATCCCAGACTGTAATGCGTCTGTACACGGCTTCAAGACGGTCCGTGCAGACCGCCATAAACAACTCAGTGGAAACTAAAGGGAGGTGGAGTTAACCAGCACTGGTGTCATGCTGGACATGTCACCGTTAAATAGAAGATCTGCACAGAGACAAGGAACTGCTAGCTTTACCAGGCTTCAAACACAACATCCAAACACATTTATGCTGATCTCTGGAGATTTTAACAGCACCTCCCTCTCTGCTCCTCTACCAACGCTCCAACAGTTTATCAGCTGCTCCACCAGAGACAATAAAACCTGATTTTATGCAAATAATAAAAATGCATACAGCTCCTCCGCCACCTTTAGGAAGATCTGAGCATCATCGGGTTCTTCTCACCTCATCTTATAAGCCCATCGTTCAGCAACAACCTGTTATTAGTAACAAACTCCGGATCACCAGTAACAAACCCTGGATCACCAGTAACCAACCCTGCATCACCAGTAACAAACCCTGGATCACCAGTAACCAACCCTGCATCACCAGTAACAAACCCTGCATCACCAGTAACAAACTCCGGATCACCAGTAACAAACTCCGGATCACCAGTAACAAACCCTGCATCACCAGTAACAAACCCTGCATCACCAGTAACAAACCCTGCATCACCAGTAACAAACTCCGGATCACCAGTAACAAACCCTGCATCACCAGTAACAAACCCTGCATCACCAGTAACAAACCCTGCATCACCAGTAACAA
>JBAMIG010000003.1:21266106-21285240 GCA_037177335.1 Kiunga ballochi
AACAAACCCTGCATCACCAGTAACAAACCCTGCATCACCAGTAACAAACCCTGCATCACCAGTAACAAACCCTGCATAACCAGTTACCTGAAAGAGCTGCTGTAAACTAGAATTTCCCTCTGGGATTAATAAAGTATTTTTCCTTTCATTAAAAGAAGACATTTTTAAATAATTCTGACAGAAAAACCTCTCCTCCACAGGTCGTTGGAGAAAAAGGAGTCTGACCTACCGCATCTACAACTACACACCTGACATGAAGAAGTCGGAGGTCACGGCAGCCCTCCGTTCTGCCTTTAAGTACTGGAGTGATGTAGCGGCTTTGACGTTCAGAGAAATCGACTACGGCCGAGCCGACATAAGAATCTCCTTTCATAAGAAGGACGGCTTCTGTTCTGTCCCATTTGATGGGCGCGGTATGCTTCCATTCAAACTAAACCACATTCATATTCACAGAAACCTTGGAACTGTCACATAATTACAGCTGTGAATTTGTACTCTGTGCAGGTCACGTTCTGGCTCACGCTGAGTCACCAGAATCTGGCATTGTCCATTTTGATGAGGACGAGTTCTGGACCGAGGGATCATATTATGGTACTAATCTGCGTATTGTAGCTGCCCATGAGATAGGCCATGCCCTCGGACTGGGCCACTCTCAGTTCAGAAGCGCTCTGATGGCACCGATCTACGCTGGTTACCGTGCCAACTTCAGGCTGCATTCAGATGATGTGAAAGGCATCCAGGCACTATATGGTGAGTGTACCAAATGGTGCAGTGATGGGACAGGCTCTCTTAGTAGATTGTAGTCATTCCAATTCAGGTTTGAGTATTTATAAAGCTCTTTTTATGCCACAAAGCAACACAAAATGCTTCACGTTGTGCAAAAAGTGCACATTAAAGTCATTATGTGTAAAAATCTCACACCTATACACACACAAAACTACCTCACGCCCTATTTACCCATTTTCTTTCTTCTCTTTCCCTCTTATAACCAAACCATAGCCCTACTCCCATTTTCTCAATACAAGTATATACCTATTATTAAAATAAACATAATAAAAATAATAAATATCTGGTTCGATGCTGCTGTAATAACATATGTTGTTCTTCTGATATTGTTCTGTTAAGGCTTTGTGAAAAATACTAAAAATGATTAATTTAATGAGTAAACTTGCTATTTCTTTTCTAAACCTGCTCCAAAACTCCAAAATTGGGCATCAGCAGCAGTATATTACTATTTTGACTTTTAATTATTATGAACGGCGTCTGTTGCAGGACTTACTTCCTGTTTAATCTGTCAAAAAAAAACATCCAAGCAGAACCTGTAATGTCATTTTTGTAGTTTCCTTAAAGAGTCTGACATAAAAACATTACTCAAAAAAGAGAAAACATTAACTAGTCATGAAATGTGTAACTTATTTGTTGCAGGCAAACGCATCACCAGCACTTTGGCCAGTCCAACCACTTCAGACAGCCTGTTTTCTACAGAAAACAGCTTTGGGAACGAGAACTTTCCTGACCCCTGCACTGCATCGCTGGATGCCATTATGTTAGGTAAGTGACTAATAAACAGTTACACTGCATTAATTAAAGCATATTACTGTGTGAACATGAACAGCAACTCAATGGATTCTAATGAGATCCAGTTTTTGCAATACTTTGTTCATTTCATCATTAAAGCTTCAGGTATTATCATTCGGTATCAATATTTGTTACATCAGGTCCATGGGAGAAGACCTTTGCTTTCAGTGGGGACTATGTCTGGACTATCTCTGACCTGGGTCATAATACACCTATAAAAATCAACAGACTGTGGAAGGAACTCCCTGGAAACTTAAACGCTGCCGTGCACTCTCAAAGAACCAAAAAGACATACTTCTTTAAAGGTAGAGTAGGTTTTTCCCTGATAAAGGATTCCTTCTGCTCTGCAGCTGTCACTCCTCAGTATTAAAGCCAGGATGTCTCTCTGGTCACAGGCAGTAAAGTTTGGAGGTATACGAGGTTCACACTTGACTACAGCTACCCCAAACAGGTGCAAAGGATCCCTGCAAACATCGATGCAGCCTTGTACCTGCACAAGAACAAGAAGCTAGTCTTCATTAAGGTACGTATTCAGAGGGGCTTATTTGAATGAATAACTGCATTTCTAATAACACAACCTTGCTTTGTTGTCTGTGAAGGGATCAGAGCACTGGCAGTTTGATGAGCTGAAGTACAACGACCTGAGTTTCTACCCCAAACCGCTCGGCTTGCTCTTCTCTGGAGTCCCAGCCACTCCGGATGCAGCCTTCACCTGGAACAATGGCAAGATCTTCTTCTTTAAGGGCGATGACTACTGGCGAGTGAATGAGTTGCTGAAAGTGGACGCAGGGTATCCGCTGAGTAAGAAGGAGCGCTGGATGCGATGCTAGTGCTTAACCATGAGGGGGCAGCAGGTGCCCAGAGGTCTAAGGCACTCCAGGGGCATTCACACACATGCATCCTCATGAAGCAGTGATGAGTTGTGAATTATCACTGTTCCTCGTTCAGAAAACTGGTTTATTTCACTGGATCTGATCAGCAAGCTTTCCTCCAGAGCAGGACTTGTGTGAGGCTCTACTCTGGTGCTACACGTGACTCTTACTTCTGAATTATGACGTTCTTCTGTTTTTTCTTTGGCATGTGTGTTGCATTATGTGTTGCAATAGTTTCAGTAAGATGTAATAGGATGGAGTGTACGCCTCTTCTCTTTTTCACATAACCAGCTTCTTACCATGTCCAGTGGACACTAACACTGTTAGTATAGATCTGTGTCTGGATTTCTGCTATTAAAATGATGTTTCACCTGAACAATACCATCTCTGTCAACCTAAATAACTAACCTGAATTCACACCAAACGGACAGAAAAACATTCAGTGATGAAAGGCTCGCTTGTCCTGCATTGTGCAGTCAGCAAAAAAACAAAAAGCTGGAGACTCCATGGCAACACCAACCAATTGCAGAGAAGGAAATCCTCCCCATGACCTCTTTTATTGCCGATGAGCGTGGGTGCCAATGTTGCTGAGAGCCTGCGGAGACGAACAGTGCAGCGGATACGACTCGAGTTTAAAATCAGACAACTTTATTTATCTGTGAAAATCTTATCAACAACTATTTACATATTCAGGCAACCAGAACAGGGCTCCTGCACAGATCTGAAAACAAACTTAAATGTCTAAGAAGAAACATGCCTAAAAAACATAAATTATACTTAAAGATTACTCCTCCGGCCAACAGAAAAGTCTAAATTCTTCATAGACTAGAACTGGATGGCAAACACACAGACAGGTCTGAGGTGCTGCTATGGCAGATCCTGCTGGAAGCTGCAGAAAAGAGCTTTTAAATAGGTTTCTAATAAAATATGAGTTTTGCTTCATTTTGCTAAACTCCATGTATCCCCGTCATGCTTCACTGTCCCACATCATTCCAGTAAAAAATAAAAACAAACAGTCTATAATCCTACAATTGCACAGTTAATAAAATATCACAACTCTGGGTGACGAGGACTAACTTCAGAAGTACAGTACAGATGATGCCAGAAACCCTCGTTTGGCTGTGCATTCTTACAGCTGAAATGAAAACATGTAGTTTGTTGATTTTTCTGAGAAAACTGGTTTTAGTGGTTTCAGCATCATTACGCCTGAGACCAGTTTCTGTTCCCGCACACACTAACAGGACTTACTGGGGGGAAAAAGCTCATCCCACATCTATATATCAAACCCTCAGGTGGTGAATCTATCAGGTCCTATTCTATATATTAGGAGGATGCAGCTGCAGAGCCAGAGAGCGCAACGCCTCCCTTCTTCTCTCGGTGTTGCTCAGACCCTGACGACCGGAGTCGTGGCAGTAAGCGGAACCGTGGAGCTGGTATCGTAGTCCATGTCGATCATGGTTTGGTTTGTGGTGCCAAGACTGCTAAGGGACGTTCCGGTGCCCATCTGTCTGTCTCGCAAACTTTGCAGGTAGCTCTAAGAAGAGCACAGAGAGGAATGAAAAAAGCTGGAAAAATGATGTTTTTTTTATAGCTTTTACTCTACTGTTGAAGCAAAAGGAAAAAAAAACACTTAGAAACCACTACAGCACACGCCGTGTTGGGCGACACTGACCGGTGCCAGTAGATCCCCAGCGTAGCGTTTGACTGGGGTGGGTTTACGGCGATACGTGCCTTCCTGCCCACCTGCCTGCTGTCGCTTCTTGGCGTCCTTCTCTCGAATCCGCATCAGCTGGACTCTCTTCTGTCTACGACTGAAGACAACTGTGCCAGAAAGATTCAGAAGCGGCTTTCAGGATAAACATGCCTGCATGCAAACAGAAGAACTTCCTCTGGGAATGAAACCAGCGTTACGCCACATGCATGAGCTGCAGCTTGTGCTGCTTTGTTCTGTGTGGAGTCGCAGAGGAGGCGTTCCTCACTGAGAGTGGCAGAGAAAGATTTATTTACCCCATACATACAAATTGATTAGGTATTCCTTTGTGGCGGATGGATCAACAGCTTGTAAAGCAGGAAGTTAAAAAGTAGATTTGATGTGTTTCACCAGCTGCATGAAGCAGCTTCTTATGGGGAAGGTTAATCCTCAGTACGTTAATGCTTCTCTAACGTAACACTGAAATTAAATAGCATTATTTAGTTTTTTTCTTAGGCTGGATATGTTCAGCTTCTTAGACAATAACTACCAAAGTATTTTAAGTAAACTTTTCTCAAGTTCTGAGGCTTGATTTCTAAACCACCCTCAGCTTCAATCCATTTTTCTAATGACTAAGAGAAAGTTGGTATTCTTACCCTCTGTGTGCGAGAAGCTGTCGTCTGTCAGTTTCCACTGGACCAGAACTCCTATAAGGCTGAGAACGGGCCAGATGCCCAGGATGACCCAGCTGTACCAGCACAGTGCTGCTCCGGCTGTTAGGCGCAAGCAGTCATAGACATGTGTGGCCAAAGCCAGCATCTCCACAAAGTAATCGGCACACACCGTCATGATAGCTGCGCCGAACACGGCGGTGGAGATCATGGTGAAGAGCTTCTGCCACTGTAACGTCAGCACAGCAAACAGCATTCCCGTTCCCAGGAGGGCGCCCAGGGGAACCCAGACTGTGGTGGGGGTGTAGAACTGGTGAGTGACCAGCAGGGCAGCGAGAGCCAGTAGGAGTCCCAGCAGTAGGCCCGTCATGAAGAGGCCGACGCTTCGCACCAGCATGGTGACCAGGCCACATAGGAGGCCTATGCCGAGGCCGATACCTGCGCTGGCCTCGACGCTGAGCTGGGTGTCCAGAACATGCTCCTTGTGGCACAGCAGGAAGATAACGACTGAGCCAAACATCAGGCCAGACAGGAACATGACGGCCTTGAAACAGCGGTAACCTGAAGGAAGGGAACACCAGCAGTTATCAGATGTGACTGACAGAGCAAACACAGATCTGGTGTGTGTGTACGCGGTCATGTGACACTGATGAGGTCTTACGCCTCTGCAGGAGAAAGGCTTTGCGTCAATGTGCGTAAAAATGGCACCTCACCAAAGAAGCAATAAATGATGCCAAACAGGCAACACATGGAGCAGATGACTGCAGGGATGATATCATATTTTCTCTCTATTTCCAAACTACAGACGTGGGCCTCCGCCATGCCGGCCCCTTCCCCCTCAGGCCTCAGGCCGGTGGGCTCAGTCATTCCAGTTGAATGTTTCAGGCTCCGGGACAGGAGGAAGTTCAGGATGAAGGCAGAACTTCACGCTATTATCTCAAATCCATCTGTGCAGGACTGACAACTGAAAGAGAGGAGAAGATGTTTGCCCAAAATAAATAAGTGTAGCTAAACTTCAGTCACCCAACACATAAAACATCTTCATCCTGATGAACATGAAGAGCCCAGGCGCTCCAAAGGTGAAGTGTGAGATTTTCAGGACGAGGTGCCGTCACGGCAACCTAAAGTACAATCTGTATGCAAAGTGGCCCCTTATGAAGCGTCTGCAGACCATTATAAAGTATATAAACATTTTTCTTAAATAAAATTTAAATAATGCTATATTAAATTGATGGCACAGAAATGTTACAGTTAAAAAAATGCATTTCCAGTCCATTTTAGGCTCTGCTTCATTTCAGGCTTTCATGTAAATCCTTTTTTTTTTAATCAGTTTATTTATGAAGAGAAAAAAAAAAGACCGTAGCTGAAAGACACTGCTTTGCAAACATGTCAGGAAGCGGATCATAATTAGCCTCCACTTTTTTGCTTTTTCTTAATGATTTGTTTTTTTTAGCAGATGTGCAACCACTGGTCCTACTGGGAGATTATAGGAGGTTTAAACTGGCAGACCTGTAGAGGGCTGCCGAGGGGCTAAAGGCATCAGGGCGGACTGCTCTTTCTGAGGCTGCTGGCAGGCCTCCTGTATGAGCTCACCACAGCTCAGATCAGATTACAACTTATTCACGTTGGGAGAGAAACAGGAACAGTCGCTCCCGTCTTCAGTCCTTAATAACAGCCAGTTTCTCCCTTTTCGCTCCATCGCTCCGCCTTTACCTCAACATTTTCCCAACCTGAATGTTTTTCTCTGGCTAAAATGCAACACGATTGTTTAGCCTTTTCCCCCTCAGACACAAGACTGTAATTTGTGTTCTGCCCAGGAATGACTTTAGATGGAAAAAATGAGAGAGTAGGAAAGTTCCTTTCTTCTGTCACTCTCAGTTCTTTTCTACCTATTCTCTACAGGCATCCTACCACTAAAAACCAGCAACGTTTCAGTTTTCCACTAAGAGACAAAAAGTGAGGATACACATTTAACCTTTTCATACCATACCGATGGAAAATGACAAACTGGGATGAGTCAGAGCTTATGAATGTGTCAAATGTGTGTTATACTCCTATCATACGTGCAAAGAGAGAGGAAACAAGAAAATAAAACTAACTTTGGCTACTTTGACAGATGTTTATCTATAAGAAGGATGGAAAGAGCCACTATATTGTGCCATCAGTCAGTAGGACAACTTGGAAAGGAGCCCCTGGTGGGTTTGGATACGAGCACCTCCGACAGCCTGCTACCTGCACAGAACTCCACGTACAGCTCATCCATCATGGGATCTTCTCCCCCTCTTTTTTGGTATAAAGAGATAAACTGCAGCTACACAGCATACAACACAAGCAAAGCTCAATAAAAACTTCCAACAAAAATGTTATAAGCAGATAATGAGCTGAACGCTGCAGCTTAAGGTCGTCGGCTCACTGGCTTAAATTTAACAGCGAGGATAAATCAGCCCTAATGAACCCACATCTTTAACCAGTTCCATTTTATACTTGCAATGTTGTGGATTAACTAACTTTTATGCTCTTTTAACAGTGATTTACTTAACTTTAAATACATGTACATCGTTTCTGCCTCACATTACCTCCCTTCATTATAATGGTGTCCAATGTCTGGCAAGTTTGGAAGTCAATGCTGCTGGGAGAGAATAGAAGCCATTATGGGGCAAAACAAAGACCCTGAGGCCCATGCTGTGACCTCTAGTGGCACTCAGAAGAATAAAAAGTAGAGCACATAAAAGATGGCTGAGAGATGCAAAGAAACTGACACATCTCTCGTTTTTTATGCTTAAGATTGGAGTGAGCTTGTGAGTAACTGGGGTAGAAATCAACTCTGATAAAAATCTGCTCAGCCTCTTAAAAACTATTTTCTGTTGTCTAACATTTAATACAGTAACATGACATCCATGTTTAGCCTGTTAGCATATTTTTTGCAGCAAATAAAATGTATTAAAACTCTGCATCTCTGCTGCAAAATGATTGACTGCTAAAAGAGCATACATTTACTTACACAATGACAACCGGGGGTCTCAAAAGCTGCCACACAAACAATTTGCAGGTGAGCTACTGGACGTGTGGTGGTGGCCTCCTTGAGTACACTTTGCTTGAACTGTGGGGAGGTAAGCCCTAAAGATCTGAGTGCTCAGCTGCTGGAGAACAGGCACGACTGACTGAAGTTCCCCACATAGCTCATTTGGGTGTGTTTAATCAAGGCGTGTGCGCTCGTGATCACAGCAGAGGATTCTGCCAGGGCTCCGCTGCTTGACAGCTGAAAGCCGAAAACCTGCCGGGTTATGACTTGGCCGTCTGATGACGTTGCTTTCAAGTACCTTACAAGAATGTGAGATGCTCTGCAGTCCAGACAGTTGTAGCTTTTAAATCATTCCACCTTAAGCTGAATGCTGCCAGCTGTCGGACCTGAGCAGACGAGACAAGAGAAGCCGAGGGAATAAAGGAAACGATCCCAGTGTGGATAGAAAACAACACCTAGTTGTTTGAAGCATGCATCTATAACTCTACCACACTGAACCATAATGAGCGAGACATCAAACATCCAGCAGCGGAGCTTCCTGCCCCTCTGTTGCAGGAAGCTCCGGACCAGATGAGGAAGTGGAACATCACGTTTCAGCAGGAACTGACCCCTGTGTTTGTGAACCACCAGCTTTGATAGAAACCCTGAATGGTAAAATTTCAACCGACTAGGAAGAAAAACGAGACAGAAAAGAAATGTAGTGATATGAAACTGCATTACGGGACTTGGTTCATAGCAGATGCTGCAGTTTCAGAGCTGGAACAACGTTCATTATGACAATATGACAACAGGTTTTCACTTTTTACCACATTTTGAATGTTAAAAACTGCATTTTTTTCCTCCGTTTACTCTCAAATCAGGTTCCGCGTAAATGTAGCACTGATAATACGCAATAATAAACACAAACGGGAACCAATGATCCGGAGGCCTGAGTGTGTTTACGCTGCTGTCAGTCGCACAGGTTCTAAGGCTCAATAAGCTGTTTGTTACTCCTGATTTATTTTTCCCCACTCAAACTTAACAAGTGTTTAAAAACTAAACAGACATAAACACAGCGGTGAGACTAAAGCCCTGCAGGGGGTCATCTGGTACCTCCACTCAGGACCTTTTGATTGTAGCACAATAAAAGCAGCTTGTATGCCTTTCTCAGACTCTGCATGAGTTTATTGCTGTTGCCTGAAACTTTCCACATATGACTCAAACCCTAATGAGGTACATGCTGCAGTATCATATCACCCTTTAGGTCTGACATGTATTCTTGCCATCGTTGCCCTTCCATCATCATAAAGTACAGGAACCAGAACACACAGAACTCTACACAGGAGATATTAAACACTGTTCTTTAAGAAGAGAAGTCCCAAAAACATATCTCACACAGCCTCCTGGTCATGATGGAAACGTATGAAAAAGCCCATAACTATGAAGAATGACTGGACCAACAGCTGGCTTCTCATAATGATAAGAATGATCAATTCTACATTAATCTATATTGATTCCTAAACAATTATTAAATCATTTTATTGCAAAAATCAGCTGTGTACATCTCCAATGACATTGACTTATGTATTAATTCCCATCTTATTTTTTCCTTCCATAATCAGGTTATTCTAAACAGCTTAAGTCTGCAGAGAGCTGCTTGTAAAAACAAGCTGTTAGACAACGAGGAACCTTTTTAAGAGCGGCACATGGTGCATCACACATGCTCTTTAAAACACAGTGAAATCCATCCTGGCGTTAGGCTGCAGCAGGTTGGAGTTTAGTTTCACCAGTAGGGAGGAGAGCAGTGTGTGTGGTAAGGAGTGGCTGCTCCATAACGTTCCATTAAGGGCTGTGGTGTTTGGCAGGCGATGTCCATATGTCAGAGAGCATGACAGCAAAGGTCTGTGAGACACAGCATGTGCTGATGATGACAACTTTGGAGATGCAAAAAGAGTTCATCAACATCTCATCTTAATTTTATACTCTGGATTTAGAAAATAAAAGGAGGCAGTTTATTCAGACATTGTTTAGCTTTTGCATATTTTTTCTCCCCCCCCCATTTTAAACAAAGGGAACTTGTATTCATGCAACATGTCAGTGTTTAAACACATCTTTCACACAGGAGACCCTCTTTGCTGGCAGTACTGGTTCAGACCTCCAGTGTGGTGTCCATATATGTCTGCAGCTCTATCATTTGTAAAATTCCAGTACGCAGTAATTGCACCTCCTACGGCAATGTCACGAACCGAAAATATCAAGTGTGTCCCTCATTCTCAAAGCCAACTCAACACCCTCTCATCTAACCAATGTTTAGAGAGCTATAAGTAGTCTACGGATGGATGTTTTAGAAAAATGCCCGTTACTTTCGCTGTGGTTACCATGTGACAATAGGATTCTCCTTGATCCAGGAGTCACCGGATCCCTCCATGGATGAATTTCTGAGACTCATGGTCTGCCTTTCAGCTGCGTCAGGCCTTAGAAATTACCGTAAGCAGAAAAAATGTGCAGTTTAATAGATTATGATAAAATCTAATTGAAATTAATTATCTTATTAAATCAGTGATGTAATCCTATGCAGCGTTTAAATGCATAATTATAGCAACACAAGTTTATTTAAACCAGAATCACAATAAGAATATTGAACTGGACCGTGCTGCTTGGGATTTTCTAAAGGATCACAGTTAAATAAAAGTATTTATATACGAACACGCCAAAAGTGAAAGTTAAAGAATCTCTTCTTGTTATGGATTTGTCCATGTGCAGGACAGACAGAAAGACAGACAGGAGTCCTGTGCCGTCTTCACAGCTCTGAAGGTAAATAAAAATGTCCTTATTCATCAGTCACTGTGAAATGTGACGTCTCAAATGCATCCAGGAATATACTCTGTTTACGGCCACAACTGATTACTCATAAATATACTTTATTATAGTTTTTATCATCTATATAACAGATCACACAGGAACCAAAGCTATTCTAATGTAAGCTTTAACTAAAAGGAGAAAATTCCTGCAAGAGTCGCATTTTAGTAGAAAGCCTCAAAAGAAGAAATTCTTGTTTTATTTGTCTCACAAACTAAATTAAATGACATTTTTACCTCTTAAATAGAAAGCTCTACTTTACCATGTGGGATCTTCAAGTTTCATATCACATTTCCAATTATTCCTAATATATGAGAATATGCATTTTTTGTACACTTTAAAGGCCAAATCAAAACTTTGCTCCTATGCAACTTAAAAGACTCACAAAAAAACACAACCAGCATAAACAATCCTTCATGGAACCATGTCTTCTTTCCCCAAAGCAAAGACAGGGCTTCCTGTTTTCAAAGGCTAAAACCATATGGTGCAAGCTGAGTAGGTCATGTAGAAGGGGGGGCTCTGTAACTACAGACTGAATGCATTCAGTAAAGACAGGACCTGCAGGCTGTCATCACACTGCCCAAAACCCCAAAAGCCATTCCCACCCTGGATCTCACAGAAACACAGGGCAGGGCTTTCTGAGCTACAGCCATGAGCAGGATGAAAAGTTTGCCAGAGAACATGAGAAATGTTTATGCATCAACATTATTAGGATCTCTCTCAGTCACAAACCTGAATTATTTTTTAAAAAATAAATAAATACTTGAGAGTTTTTGTGATATTGGACACAAGTTCTGCATAACTAGCTTAGCTGTTAGCCAGTGCTGATTAGGACACATTTCTGCAGGACTTAATCTTCAGTTTCCCATGAATACAGCCTTTATTTTCCTGGATCATTATGTCCTCAAAGGCTGGGGGATAAGTTGCATTATGTGCCTTGAAAGGGGAATGGTTCAGGCAGCCTGACTACGTGTTTCACAAACATTTCCAGCTGCACAGATCTGGCACAGATCTGGGATCATTCAAGCAAAATCAATCATCGTTAATGAAAAGATTGCTTCCATGCTGCTGTTAGGACAAGTTTAAAAAGATGAACCCTTACAATGTTTTTTTTTTTGTTTTGTTTTATTTAAAATAATGGATATATGTGTTTGTTTATTTAGTCAAAAGCGACCGTGGAGACTTACCGATGAGGCTCGCGCTCTGCAGCTGAAACTTCTCCTTGACAATCGGCCCTGTCAGGCAGGAAAACAGTCCACCATTCAGACACAAAAGCTGCGGTAGGGTACCAGGGAAAACCGGTTCCCCCTCCACTCACCCCAGGGCTCTTTTTAAACTCCTCTAAACCGACAGCAGCGATGTGTTTTGTTCCTCTGCCTCCCTCATGCAAAGCATTGCAAACAGATGTGAGAAAGGTTAGCTCGTTCCTATATCCCGGCGTGTCTCCGGTAGTTTTCACACAACTAAAAGAAATGGCAGTTTAAAAAAAAAAGAAAAAGTTTTCCCTCTCTCCCCCCCTCCGCCCCTCCGCCCTGGGCTAATCCTCCATCTCTTCATCCATCCAGCGACGACCGTTGGAAGTCCCGGGGTTGAGGCGGGAGGGAGGGGGCGGGGCTTAAACACCGGGCGGTGCTACTTTAGATGTTAGCGGTCACCTGTATGTGATCATATAAATTACATCCCACAGGAAAGGTTTGGTCTGACCACCTGTACTCATACTGGCTGGATGTCAAAGTTTTACAGAAGCAAGTATCGGATTTAGCACCACTTTCTGACTCGCTGAGTTGTGATAAACTAGATTTAGAAGTCTCTAAACTGTCAAGATGCCCTGTTGATTTTTAGATGAAAGGTTTTTACCTGTAGGTCTACATAATAACCACTTATGTGGCCTATGGCCTGCAGAAGTTTTACAGAGCATCTATACCTACATTCATATTTTAAAAGATTGCAGCGTGACCTTGAATTGCCAGGATGGTGCATTCAGGTACACCGTTTAAAAAAAACAACAAAAAGCAGGCAAACTCTTATCCATCTATTAATTTTAAAGGTACTGGAAAGTTTCCCTTATTTGAAGTTGGTTTTATCACTGCATCTTCCTTTATTTACTCTGTATCCTGTCCTCTGATAACGCCCCCATTAAAGTAGATTTACAGACACAGATATTTTTTTATTCTATCTCTAAAAATATCACGCAAAAGCTCTCACAAATATTTCCACTCAGACATTATTAAATTCCATATATGGGTATTTCTTTCTTTTATTTCTCTATTGAAAGATGTAAAATCTCTATTTAGGACTGCTCTGTGACAGGGATGCTTGTAGACGTGGAGGTGGATGTTTAATTGTCAGCTCATTATTTTGTTTTCAGGTAAAGAGAAGGACAAATGTTGACACAAGAGCCAAAGAATTGCACTGGTGCATTCAGGAAAGAGCAACATCTGTGGGTGATGTTTGCAGGAGCACTTCTTTTCCTGTCATATCTGCAGAAGGAGGTTTCAGTGACTTAACTCTCATGTATCCACATGTTAATGCTCTCAAGGTGTGCTTAATGTTTGTGCACGGTTTCTCATTTGCATTTTATGAGGTTGTGTTGCAACATGAAGCTCTGCTCCAGCACAAGACTTTTATGGGAAATAAATTTATTAGTCGTGTATTTTTGTACACAACTGAACAAACAGGTTCAGCTAAGGCAGCTTCCAAAGGAAACCTGCAACATAAGGGAGAAAAATCTCTGGAGGTGCATTTTGCAATGTTCATAAATCATTAGCACACATTTATAAAAACTTTGTATGAGTTGCTTTAAATATTTTGTATGCATCTCTCTGACACACAAAGCTTTGCAAGTGATTGATTAAATGATTGTTTTCAATTGTAAACCTTCACGATGCAATTTGAAAATCAGATTAGAGCTTTTGTTTGCAAATGTAATTATAAAAAAGGTGCAAACTTGAAGTTTATTTACTCTTCATGATCTTGATCCAAACATTGCATCTGAAAGATCTGCGTTTACTGAACACATGTAATGACATCACAGTATGAATCACATGTTAAATGCTGACTCAGGCTTTGCCGCTCACAGAATGACTTTTAGTGGAGAGTAAGTGATGCATCTTGCACCTTTTAGATTCACCCATGCAGCACCATGTTCACGTGCTCACCTCTCAGCAGGGTTTGTGAATCGTCGGGTCTGCTTTTGGTTCTGTGGGATGGGGGCAGCGCAGATGCTGCGACAGGAAGTCACTAACGGGGTCCAGATGTGAGGACAACAGACCACCTCCCACACAGCTGGAAAAATGCTGATGGTTATAGGCAGTGACTGCAGACATAAAGCGGGATCCACAGATGGGAGACACTTGACTCAAAATATACTTTTCACTTTATTATTTTATATTAAACCAGTTCCTGCTTTAAGCTTCTTTCCTCACCAACTAAACTAAATCATTTAATAAATTAAATGATTAAAAGTGAGTCTACATCTTAAATAAAGTAATGAAATGCATCATCATCCCTCTAGTGTTGAAAGTGTGTAGTGCATCAGAGGCAAACAACCGCCCTGCATGCTGAAAAGTCTGATTTAATCAAAACAATTATTGGATTTATCATGAAATAAGTCAAGCCTGAAAATGACTTAAAGAACAATCAGTATTTTATTTATGTAAGAATATTTTTAAAGAGACATACCTGACTTTAATAGCTGTTACAGTTGTTTCCACTAGCATCATGTTTAATATATTTAATTAAAATAACGTGCTGGAGGACTGACATATCATAAAAGCAACTAAATAAACCTGCTGGATGTGATTTTTGTATTCATAACAGGAGAACAAACATCCTTTTACCGAGTTGTTTGACAGCTAAAACTTGATGTCTGAAAACAGGCCCATAAGGTATGCATCCCTTTTTGGGGGAAACACAGGAGACCACTCTGCCTACAATCCATTAAGTAAAGTCATTAATCCTCTTCTTCCTCTTCATCGATTAGGACCATCTTCCGCCTTCGTTTTGGAGGAGCAGAAATATCGTCCCCGTCTGAATCTTCGTCACCGTTTGTGTCCATATTCTTGGCAGGGCTTAAGTCATCCTCTGCAAAGACATTGAAAAGCAATCTGATTTCTAACTTTCTTTTTGTGTATCAATTATCTTAACATGATAAAACTAAGAGCAGAATACCAGTCTTTTCCTCCTCCTCCTCATAATCCAGTGGTCTGCCTCTCTTAGTTGAAGTCTTCTCCTGGGATCTGCTGGAAATAAGAACATGTTCAGAGTGCAAACGACTCAGAAGAGTCTCTGCTGATGTTAGTGTGACAGCTCACCTCTGAGCTGCAGTGTCTGAATCTGGCACAGGAGCTGAAACAGGAGGAATCACATCATTCATTAGAAAACACCAACATTTCTATTGTTTAGAGCTTCTTTCTGGTACTTTGTTATCAAGAAGGACAGAATGCAACAATCCCCTTCAATCCAAAAAACAAACAGCTTAAAGACACCCAGGTCTTAAAAACAGCAGGTAGAAGATCTGATTCCTTCTCATCACTAATGACTTTCATCTTTTAGCTCCTTCAGGCAACTGGAGCTAGCACAAGTTTACATCCTCCTAACGAAGCTGCTAGATCATAAAAACTTTCTACTTTAAACTTTGCAGTTTTGTATTTCTGCTCTGTAGGCGTTTCTCCCCCTCAGTGATTTCAGATGCATCACAGGATTATCGTCTTTTCAATCTAAACCAGGCTTAGATTGACCACTAGTTAAACTCTAGTTAACCACAAAGTCAATATAAATATTTCTTTTATTCTTTTACCATGTCTTATTACTGACCGTCTGCATTTAGAGATGCTCGGATCCGGCCCTTTTGACAACTGATGAAAAAATGTTGTTCGGCAAAAACAAGAATAAAAGAACATGCAGGAGGTGTCAAGAAGCCTCCACTTCCAGCGGCTTGGATGAACAATGTGGTGACTATATGTGGGACCAGATTGACTGGCTGGAGGAGAAAAGCTCTCAGAGTATTTGCAAGTTAGTTACTGAGCGTTTCTGCTTGGTTCCTCTTTGAATGGAGATGTTTGCTGAGTGGTAATAATATGGTAAAAACATCGGATATAATCCATAGTACTGACCTTATCTCTCATAATATTGCTGGTCAGGTCCTATTTGTTTCATTACCTGATCTCGGCCTCAGACTGTTTCAGGTCATTTCAGTACTACGAAGATGTGTTGCATATGCATATGGAACATGTTGCATATGCATATGGAACATGTTGCATATGCAACACTACAACCACAATTTGGCATTTGATGCAATTTGCAAACACAAAGCAGCACATAACTATAAAGTAGAACAGAAATGATGCATGGGTTAACATTTTAAACCAGTATAAATCTGAAAGGTGTGGTGTATTCAGCCCCTTGTATCAGTACCTCAGAATACAATGCAGCACAATCAGCTGCCTTCAGAAGCTCCCTAACCGGTAAATCGAGTCCATCTGTGTGTAATTTGCTCACAGCATAAATACACCTGTTTTGCAAAGGTCTTGGTGGTTTGTTAGAACATCATCATGAAGCCAGGAAACTCCCCAGCTGGATTAGGGATAGGTCATAAAATTAAATTATCTTTAGCTTTGAACATCTCGATGAGCACCGTTTCACCCATCAAGCGAAAATGGAAAAAGTAAGGCACAACTGCAAACCTACCAAGGCACGCCCGCCCACTGCAAATGTTCAGAGATCCACAGTCACTCTGGAGGAGCTGCAGAAATCTATGGCTCAGATGAGACACCACAAATCTGGCCTTTATGACATAGAAGCAGTTTTGCTTGCATGTACAAGCCATGCAGGGGTGCAAACATATGGATAAAGGTGCTTTAGTCAGATTAAACCAAAACGTGACTTTGTGGCCTAAATGCAAAGCGCTGTGTGGCAGAAAACAAACACTGCTCACCAGCCTGAACTCACCATGTTTCATGCCCACTGTGAAACATGGCAGCTGTGGGAATCTGATGGGAAGATTCATCTTCCAGCAAGACAATTACACCAAACTCAATGTCTGAGCTACAACGGAACAGCGGAGATGTGAAAACATGCAAGTGTTGAACTGGCAAAGTGAAATCTCAGACCTAAATCCCAGTGACTGTTTACAGATGTTCTCCATCCAATCTGGCTGAGAAAAAAAGGATGAAAATGACTTTATTTAGATGTGCAAAGCTAATGGAAACACTAAATATCTTGCAGCTGCAGTGAAAGGTGGAGTACTGGCACTGATGCACAGGAGCAGAATACAAATGCAGACCACACTATATTTGTTTAAAATGCAGAGAACAAAAGCACCATGTAATGTGGAAATATAGTTCAAGAGGTATAAAACCTTCTCCCAGGCACTCTATAAAGTCAGTTTACTGGTGAGATTATTATACTAACTTTTCTATTCATGATGAAGATGCTACATTTTCTGTTACAGCTGATATCAGCTGGATCAGGTTAAGAGTCACAAATGCTTTTTTGTAGCTCCAATATGAAATATTTAGTATTTTGTCTCATATAAATTCAAATGTCACTTGATAAACGGGGCCCGAGCTGTTACTGTGTCCTGGTGCTGTGACTGGAAATATAAGAAAACCATTTTTTTCAGTTGGAAAAGACAAAAGCAAGGCATGATAAAAGCGGTGAGCTGTATCTGCATCACGAAACCTAAAGCCTGCCAGTGTGAGAGCTGTAATTACCTGTGCGACACACAGACTGAACTCGCGTGCATACCTGTATCCACAGTGGGGTTCTGTTTCCTCTGGCGTGCGAGCAGCAGAGCTCTGAGAGCCTGAGCTCTCAGCTCATCAGAGACTTCATCCTCCTCTTCCTCCTGCCGCTGCTCTTCTGGTTGGTTTCTGGCCCCGTTTGGTTCTTCACCGTTTTCAGGTTGGTCGTCACCTGGGGTCAAAGATGCAGCCGCACTCTGGAGCTGAGGTGGACTAATCTTTGCAGGGATTCTCCAGAATATCTCCTGAATACAGAAAAGAGGAAATGTGTCAAACTGACCACAGATCAGTTCTAAAATGACTGTAAAAGTAACTAAACAAAGAGGTTTTATAACTTATAATGTTGTTAAATGCCACACAGAGATACACACTTGCTCGTTTGCTGGTGGTCGGATCCCCAGTTTGCGTAGCAGCTTCTGGAAACCTTTGTTTTCCATTGCTTCTTCGTTTTCTTCAGCCAGAGGAACAAGTGGAACAGGCTGGGATACACCTGGGAAAGAAATCAGAAGCATACTAAACTATACACATTTAGTTATTTATTAACTCCTTTAATTAGCTTTTTTAGGATGTTATTTAAGACCTTCCCAACATCCTCAGCGACATATTTGAATGATTTTTCCCCTCGTTGATCCTCACCATCGTCTATTCTGTCCTGCGCTGTTTTGTTGAGACAGTTCTGCAGCCACAACAAGGGTCCCGACATGCCTTTTAATTAAAAAAGATTGTTATGAGCACAAATGGGGGGAAATTAAATTCATTTTATGATACTAAAGTTTTTACAAATACATAAATCCACCAACTGTGTAGTCCATTTCCATCCCTGCAGCACTTTCCCCTCACCTTCCTCATGTAGCGAGCTGACCATGGCACCTATGTCAGCTCTTCTCTCCACTGTGAGGTGGAAGCTTTGGCTCTTTTTTCCACCATTTTGGGACATTTTTCTTGCCTCCTTCACATCTTCACAACTGTTCTCAGAATCAGACTCTCCCTCTTCCTCCCCCTCATCATCATCATCTCTGTCCACTGAATCATCGAGAGCCCCCTGGGTTATGTCAGCTAAGAAGTCTTCTTCAGTCTGCAACAGAAACACAATGCATGCATGGATAGTGTTTACTTTAGACATTTATGCATAAGAAGTAGAGTTTAAATCTCAAAATGAGGTTTAAATAAACCATTATCTGTCCGGAGCTTTTCCCCGGAGCGCCACGGTTTCTCCGCTTATAAAGTTGCCGCCTCTCGGACACCAAACCCATGCTGAGCAGCTTGTCCACCACACGTGCACGGGACCGCTTAGCTGTGATCTTCTTTAAGATGTTCCCCAGCACATCTGTGTAAATAAACAGTCCATTTCTGATCACTTAGAGGCACATCAAAAACATGCAGCGTTTCAGATTGTGACCAACCCAGCAGTGACATTTAAACCAGAACCACCAGCAAAACCTCACATACCATCAGAGTCTTTGAACTCTTCAAAAAGCATGTGCAGTTCTTCTTCCTGCTGCTCTGTCCACAGCACAATCCGAGTACCTTTCCTTTAAGTGAGAAAGAAAATATTTATTGTTAGAAACATGTTTCTGCTTTTAGAGCTTTCCCTGATCAACTTTATTGTATTTATTTATTTATTTATTTATTTATTTTTTTTTACGTGTCTTGTCCAGCATCAAAGCAGCCAGAATGGTGGTCTGGCTGCTGTACTGTGCTGCGCAACTTTGTTCTGTCA
>JBAMIG010000003.1:21292978-21304084 GCA_037177335.1 Kiunga ballochi
ACAAACCAACCAAATTGTTTGCGTATCGATACGTTACAGATGACCCCTTTAACAACTGTCAACTAATAAGAAAAAAATATTTCCATTTGTATAAAATTTGAATTGACTTGATGTCTCCATAAACAAACTACTCAGACAAGTCTCGCGCCAAGACAGCGAGCGAAAACACAGGAAGCGGAAGCAGAATTTCGTCATCAATTTTTTTTGACGCCCTGAGTTTAGTATTTCAGGCAAGGTTTACCGTGGGTAAAGTGATTTGATGATTTACTGGCAAAATTTTACAAACATAGCAAACATTTTACCTATTCAGTTCAATTAAACTTGATTAGGCTACTTTACAGACATATGACGCTTTTTATTCTAAAATACATTAAGATAGTCAAATTTAGCCTACAGGGATCCTCAAAGTGTTATTGGGACACCTAATCTGTAGGTTTTTGATGTCTTCCTGCTCAAACACACACTTTAAAAAATGAGTTGAGTATTCCTGGCACTAAAATGCAGCGATTATTAAAATGTCTGCATGATGATTTCAGACAAGGTGTCACCTTGTAAGATTTAGTTCATTTTTGTGAAATTTATCAGTTTAAGATAAAGTGGAAAATCTCAAGTGATTATGTATGTTATTCTCATTTAGTTTTTCCACACTTGAATGCTAAAAAACATTGGATTAATACATTCCTTTTTAACAGAAAACAACTTTTTCTTAATAGAAGGGAACAAACCCTAAATAATTAATGAAAATAATCCAAGTACCATCATAGCAATATTAACGCAGACAGACAGCAAATATTTGCTTCAAGGTTTATTTGCATGTACAATTTCTTACATCAGTCAAGCAATCATTAGCACATTCTGCAAAGGTCTTTTCAGTTGGTCATATTTCCAGTGTCAGCATTACAGTTTATTAATACATGTTTATTCATTTTTCCACATCTTTGGTTAAAATGTGATCGGCACAAGAAGAGAATAGCGAAGCTTCTAAAACAAAAGCAGGTAGATTAAGGTAATCTTGGTCTGTTTTTAAAGTGTATTGGCTGAAGGGCAGTGTCAGAAAGTGTATTTAGTGAGACACAAATTACTGTCATCTTGAATTTCTATCTGTAATTTATTTCTCTGCGATAAATGTGTGGTCATCTAAGGTTTCCACAGGATTGCACCGTAAAACAAGGCCTCAAGTGGTACATTGACAAAGTGGGTTTGCGTAGCCCTACAGATGACACAGGTCAGGTTCAGCAAATGTTGGGTGGCTTAAGTAGCACCAAAGTGACACTGTCCAAAAGAATTCATCCAACGTTGCACTATTGTTGAAAGACAATTGCTAGACAATGAAAGACATAACTAATGGGAATGAGGACTAGATAGATCACATTTGTAGTTTTCTATTGTTCAACTTTCTATTTTTTTCCTACATCATGGCACTGGCCTTCACATTATTAAATGAGCTTCCATCTAATTGTCCTTGTCAGTTTTACCGGAGTCACTGTCCTTCTCCCTCCTGGATTCCTTCACCACCTGATGAAGACAAAAAACAAGTCTGTGAAATTTACAACTTTTTCTGTTTATCCTAATGAGAAACCTACTGAATATGGAAACATTAAAGAGACACTGGGTAACATTTGACCTAAACATTAGCCTAATGTGAGTAATAATGGAGGATTTCTGGGATGAATATTGAGTGTTTGACTCATGCTGCCAGTCCGAGGGTTTGCTGTCCTCTTCAGAAACCAGATATAATAACTTGCAGGAGCGAATCCGTCTCTCATGGGATCATGTGACTCGGACCACTTTGCTTTAAGGCTCCTCCTCTATGAACACAGACTGCTGCTTTGTGTGTTTTTCCCCTCCTCTTTGAACTATAGTTAGTTAACTAAGTAAAACTGTATCTTTTGAAGCCAGAAAGAGAAAGCAGGAAAGGGATTGCTCCAGAGAAATGACACAAGTCAACTTTAGCAAAGAATTAACTCAGAATCTGATAGAAAAGAAAAAGTGTGGATGCAAAGCCTGCTCTCTGCCTGTTTTATTAGACTAGCAAGTTTGCTCTTTGTTGTGCAAATGTACCAAAATGTAATAAACCTTTTCACATCTTTGAGCCAGAATTGACTCAAAACAACAGCAGTAAGTAACTGATGAGCTGCAGAATGTTGCACGATGTGTCTGTCTTCATTTTGCTGTTTAGTCGAAGCTCAATGCGGCTAGTTTAAGCTAATCGGCTACAGTCTAAAGCTAACGCAACCTTCTAAACATTTTGTGCATGATGGTCTGGTTTGCATGCAATGAAAGCATTTTCTGTAATATCAAAGAAAGATCAAAACAATAATCATTTATACTGTTTAAGTTTGTGACAGCTCAGAGTTGCCAAAAGTTACACAGTAACCCTTTAAATCAGTTTTTTATTGTCTTTTCATTGTACCTCTCCATCTCTAGTCTCCACTGTCTTGATCACCACGGTCCTTTTGCCCTGGGTGTCTGGAGTTTTTTCATAGTCTGTAAAAGTCAGATTAAAATGCTGAAGAAGTGTCTGAATTCAGCATCAGCACATCTGGATTCATTTAGTTGTGCTATTATGTTACTTTCCCCTGGTAGTTGTATTTATGATGTTAAATTTTCACCAAATCAAGATCAGGAAGATATAAATCACAATCCCTCCCTGTTGATTTACTTCTTAAACAATGTGTGTAACAACTAATCTTCTGGGTTATCACATTGATCTGAAACTCTTTCAAATTTGGTCTCAATTTTGGGTGCTTTTAGAAACTAACCACAAGGCTTTTGTTCTTTCCTAGCAAACAAACATTTAAAAGCTCAGTTGAAACATCTTCCTGTTCTTTTGCAACATCAGCTGAGTCTCATTGGTATTGTAATATTTAGAGTCATTCCTAAAAAAATAATTTTTTAGCTGACATAATAATTCAATATAAAAGATACCTCAAGAAAAGGTTTGTAACTATAATACACAGCTTTAACAACTAAATTCATAGATTTATACTTGTTTGTTTGTCTTACCTCGATCACCAAGGTGATTGCTCATGCCAATATTGAAGATGGGAACAGAAATCCTACAAGCAAAGTAAAATACTCAAACCCAAAATCCTTCAATAATCTATTTGTTCTGTATAAGCTGAGGTTTTACACCCATTTCAGTTTCTGTAAAACTTTGTTTGAATAGGACGAAAATCTAAATAACAGAAAACAAAACACTGTAATATTCAGTATGCTGGCTGTTGTCTGAATTCAACAGAAAAAACAGTGAACAAACGGTGCAAATCATTCATCTTCACCTGCTCTCCTCCCCTTCCAGAAGTTTGCGGTAAGTTGCGATTTCAATATCCAGAGCCATTTTGACATTGAGGAGGTCCTGGTACTCCCGAAGGTGACGAGCCATTTCCTCTTTCAGGTGGCGAATCTCCTCCTCAAGTCTGCCCACATTGTCCTGGTAGTTGGCAATCTCATTGCCAAACTGGTCCTCCATTTCACGCATCTGCCTCAGCAGAGCTTCGTTCTGAAAACAATCAAATCATGCTTTGCTTATAACGCATAAAGCGTTCATATTTCACATATGGTGATTTGTTTTGTCTCACTGTGTTCTTTAGTGCATCAATTTCACAGTTGAGAGCTTGAATCTGCCTCCTGGACTCATTGGCCTCCTGCTTTGCCTGCCTCAGAGCATCAGTGTTGCGCTTTGCAGACTCAGTCAAATCAGCAAACTGCAGAAACAACAAGAGCACAAAATTAACAAATAAAGTTTATATGTTTACATGTTACATAACAGTGTTTCTGTTCCATCTTCCCACCTTAGACTTGTACCAGTCCTCAGATTCTTGCATATTCTTTAAAGCAATGGTCTCATATTGGGCCCGGATGTCTCTCAGAGCACCAGTGAGGTCTGGCCTGGAGCTGCTGTCCACCTCCATCTTCAGTTGCTGGGTTTGGACACTTACTTGTACATCCTGGATTTCCTGTTAATATGAGCAATAGACGGTAAACAGAGACATAGAGATGGTAAAACATGCACAGGAAGCTTTCATCTGATTTACAAGCCATCTGTTGATGGAAATGTTTGATACGTGCGCGTTTTTAAATGCACCCAGAGCAAAAACACATGAAGGTGGTGACGCAGCTATACCTGAATGCTCATTTATAAACGTGATGAGAAAGTGCACAGATTGCATCACTTACTTCATCATGGAGTTTCTTCAAGAATTCAATCTCATCCATCAGAGATTCAATCTTCCTCTCTAGCTCCAAGCGGGACAGTGTGGCATCATCCACGTCCTTATTTCATGGAGAAAAAAAAAAGGGGAGGGGGGTAAAATGATTAAACTCCACTGAACAAACCAACTGATTATTTTTATTTTATTCAATCAGTTGTTATTTAATTGTTTTTTATTCTGACATTTCATGTGCGGTTTTATGTGTGCGTAAAACAAAGAAAAATATTTACTCTTTGAAACCAAGGACCATGTTAATCAGCACATTAATGCCACTCCACTAAGCTCAATCTTTACCTTACGGAAAGCAACCAGGTTGTTCTCAGCATCCTGCCTCTTCTGGGCTTCTTCATCCAACCTAAAACCAACATAATATTCCTGAACAATCAATAAATACAAGAATCTTCTTTAAAAATAAAAGAGTGAACAGTGATTGAATTTAATAGAGAGGGGGTGGATGAGCGAACAGTGCAACTCTTATTTATATCTTCATTTTGGACCAGGACCACTGCTGGACGGAGATCCTGTCAAAGTTTGAAGCAGAGCATCAGCTGGCAGAAAGCTTCCTGGATCAATCAACGGTTAAAAGGATTTTGGGAGTTTGCCCGCTGGGACCAGCAGCAGCTCCTTTCAACAAATGTAGCATCTCTGCAGTTCAATAAGGTCATCTGCACAGACACAATCAGGTTACACATGTTTGCTGTTTTTAGAGATCATTGTCATACAACAGCCTGGCTTTGTGGGTAAAATCAGGTTAACTCACAGGTCTGTGGGCTTTAACCCCCAAACCATAACCATAACCCTGTTAAAAATCATGAAATGACAAGATGTTTCAATCCAGACTTCCGGTCAATAAAACCCTGCAAAGTGATCACTACAAAGAGTTATTTCATTATGGATTATGTGCGAGTTTGATCGTCCTCTGCTCATTTTTTCCTGATTGATCAGCTGAATCTGCAGACATGCATTTGAACCCTGCACCATTTATTCTGTCAGACAGAGGTCCTGTCTGGGCTGGACATAAAGTGGATTAGCGGGTCCTGGTTCCTCATCTTTAATTCATGCTGCGTTACACGGACCCTTTTGTCCTAATGGGCTCTCTGGCACCATCCCATCAGCACAGAGGGACATTGAAAACACACCTAATGGAGTCATTGAATCACATTGATTTTTCCTGACTCTATTCTCTGCCTGCCTGATACCCAACACTCTTCTCTCTTGTCCTATGTCCTCTCCCTTTCCTTCCAGTTTCTCTACTGACCCCACCCATCACTGAGTCTCTCCATCCTCCTCCCTTCTTCCCTCATCTTTCTGCATGCATGTATAATTGTCTTAGGGTTACTAAAAATACATAAAGTTGTGTTATCTATGGAACATTGACTGAATTTGGCTTCAATCTGTCTTGATTACTTAGCTGTTGTGCACTTATTGAACTCTCCAGCTCATGAAGCATCCAGTAAATAAATCTGCACACATGATGTAGTCTGTAGCATCCTCGGCCATGCTGCTGCTCTTGTGCCACACCCTAAACCATCACCTTCATTGCATTTTGCTCATCTTTAGGTTCTTTATATTCCCTCGGTCTTAAATCCGACCATGGGAAGGATGTTATAGAAGTGTTGGAGAAAAAGATCACTTTTCCGGACACAGATATGGACACACAAACCATAAAACATGATCAACAATAACAGAACACTTAAAATGAAAAATAAAAGCATCTATGTCTAACTGATACAAACCTCTGCTTGAGAAGGCCCAGGTCTTCGGCCAGGTTATCCCTCTCCAGCTGATATTGGTCCCTCTCTTTGCCGACTGCGTCCAGCTGGCGCCTCAGCTCTTTCAGCTCCTCCTGGAAGAGCTCAGATGCCCGGTTTGGCTGGCCCTGCTGCTGCTGGCCCTTATACTGGTTGAGCTCCTGCTGCAGTCCACTGTTCTGCTGCTCCAGGTATCGCACCTTCTCGATGAAGCTGGCAAAGCGGTCGTTGAGCTCCTGCAGCTCTGCTTTCTCGTTGCTGCGGGTGGTGAGGAACTCTTGGTTGATGGCTTCGGCCAAGGTGAAGTCCACCTTGTCGTAGGAGAGACGAGGGGGCTGGGGGTTGGGGCGAGAACGCTGTTGGTGGTAGGTGGTGGATCGGGATGCCATCACAGGTGGCATTGAACGCATGTAGCGCCCTGCAGAAGCGGGCATGCGAGAGGACACGGGGGAGTAGGAGGTCATTGAGATGGGATGTGGGCTTCCAAAGGTGCGCCTGTAGGAGGTAGAGGTATGCATTGAAGAATGGCTCATGGTTGATCTGGTTTCTGGAAAGGTGGAAAGCTAAAGGCTGCGAGCTGCTTCTGAAGCAACAGGACATCCGACTGGTAAGTGCAGTGGCTTTTTATGCACCGAGGCCCATCAGCATCACAGCTCCCCCTCCCTCATACTTCCTCACCCCACCCACATGGAGCCTTCCTATCTCAATCACTCACTCAGTATACGAGCTTTGGCCACTCCCTGCCCCTCAGAGATAGTCCCTGCCTCTCGCTTTGCTTTCAGCAGTTCTGTCTAAGTCGCAACTTTCCATCCTTTTAACCACAACACTTGGCAGGAAGCCATACTCGCCTCCCTATCACTGCTTTGATAACTAAAGATGTCTTCCAGCCCCAACTCCCCCTCCTTTGCTTGATTTATATCCTCATTGTCACTTTGTCAGGTGCTTACTCAGTCAGTTTGTGTCTCCATGTGACTGCTATACAAACATTTATATAACTTTATCCACCAAGATGGTTTGAAATTCTAACCTAAAGTGAATCACATGAATGCATTGATTTGATTCTTTTCCACCTCCATTTATCTCCCTGCCTCGCTCCTCTCTGTCTGTTTCTCCTTTTACAGTAATGGAATACAATATTGATATTCTGAGTGTCTGGGCCATGACTCTGCAGTTATTTCATCCCTTTGGAAAGGCACAATATCCCGTAATTGTTGTTAGAGACTAATCAGAACTGTTTGATTGTCTGGTTAACAGCAGTCACAGATGCTGACTGTTGTCAGGGCTGGTCCCTGATTAGCACAATGAGCCGAGTTTTTCTTCATTACACAGTTTTTAGTGTGATATAACTTTGTTGAAGTGATTTGTGTTGACACTAACATTTACAGTTCTTTCCCGATGCAAACGTTTTCAGAAAATCTGTTTAGTTTTTTAACAGAAATTTGTCTTTCACATTTTTCCGGCATCAGATTCTCTATCTGCACGTAAGTATATTCAACTTCAGGGTCAAACTAGGCAACAGAAATGCATTAAAAATGTATATTGTAGTTACTTATGGGAAAGCTTTTAAAGTCTAAGGACAAAATTCATAAATAAAAGAAGAACTAATTAAAACTCACATTGATTTTAAGTTTTCTTTACAACAGTAAGATTTTACATAAACATGTGTGATGTCAGTAAAAAAAATAGTACCCCTCATTAACGTGCATTTTATCTACATTCACATAGAGCTGCATCCTCACATCCTTCTGCAGTCTGTGTGTGAGTTTTACACCATGTTAACTGCAGTCTGCAGACAGGCTAGCAATGCTGCATAGCATTGATGTAATACAGAGCATGCTCAGTGTTGCCAGGGTGTGGCATTTTCCCCTTTGTGTCTCAACCAATATCTGGTACTTTTTCTATGTAAGTTCTCCTGCAGCTCACAACCTGACACGAGATATGTTTGTCATGCTTATTGATCCATTCCCACATTTTATAACCAGTTTGCAGGCTTTAATCAAGCTCAGTATTTTTCTAATTGAATCTTTGGCTACTTTAGGATCCCTCCTGTTTTCCTTTGCAGACTAAGCATCCTCTGCACTCTTTAATAAAAAAAAGGACTAATTTATTTTCTTTGTCTAATTAACTTTTACAAACACATTTATGAAGACTTTGCTTTACTCCCACATCTGCATGGTTGCCATAACTGCAGTCTGGCTCTCTGTATAATAAATGGCCTGTTAGACATAGCTCTGTAATCAAATCAACCTGCTTTATGGCCAGAAACTCTCTCCTCTCTTTCCCTCCCCCTCTGACCCATCCTGTCGCTCTCTTCAAACAGAATAGGCTCACTTTCTACATCCTGGCTTTGTGGTATCTGTGATAGATTTCCATCATTACCAGGACTATTTACACATCCACTTCCAAATTAACCAGTGTGGTTAGTAGAGACATAAATGCAAAACAAGAAGACAAAAAACATGTAAAACAGTGTTATCTGCTAATATGAACCATGTCAGTAATACTAACCCTCAGCCAGATGTCACCATTAGCAGATGATCCTTTTGCTTCTCAGAGAATTCCCACAGGAGACTTCAATCCGATTTTGCTTCCTCAGCACTGCCTGGAATAACTGTTTCCATTTTAATGCAGTATGTGTGTCAAATTTCAAGTAAAGCAATCTTTTATATGTCTCATTAATATGAGTAAATAGAAAATAAACATACTGCGGTGGGATTTCATCTTGAGCAAGGCAACCTGCCTTATATTCCTCTGTACAGTCTGAGGGTTGGGTGTGGCTCTGATGGGAAATGTGATCAAATTTTACCAGCAGTCTGCTCAGAATAATACTGCACACAAACTGTGAACACAGAGTTTATCAATGTCTTTGAAACTTAGCTCTGAGCAAAAATAAAACCTTATTTTCTGACTTTCTACTGCTTAAGACACACCACAAATAATCAGTGCTAATGCAAACAAACTGTGTTTGTGTTGTGTAGGCTGATGCACTGTGAGCAGTTATCTGCTATGTAAACATAAAGATAAGTTACAGCTTTACTGCTACTGATCTTACAAAATGATGGAGAAAAGATCTCTGAAAACGGTATCCTTTCTGAGATAAAAGCAACAATGCCTGCCTTTCAGCAGCTTCATTTTAGACAGAGCTGGATTAGAAATGATGTTCATCTCAAGCTAAATTATTTGCTAAAATTGGACTTTTTTGTTTTTCTCTGTTGTTTTCTGTCTCTATTTGATAACACATCTATTAAAAAACAGATCTACATGTACATTCAGATTTCACGGGGATTCAACAAATAAAAGCTCAAATTATCTTTGGAGCTCTGAGTTCTGATCAGACGCAGCACGGCTACTGCTGCAGTGATATTTATTACTACATCATTATAATGCTTTCTCTCTGCGCTGAGGACAGATGAAGGTAACTACATCCTCTAAGATCCGTTGCTATGAGAATCACCAGTAATGAAAAGACACCCCAATTAATCAGAGCAGTGTGGCTATGGCAAGCCATTTTGACATTTATTTAAAGCTCACTCCTCTCGTTGTTCCTTCTGCTACATTTCCACATTAGATTACTCCTAGTTAAAAATACATTCTTATTAGTCATATTTCTAATTAAAAAATATCCTTAAACACATTTTAGCTTGTAGAAACTAAATGTCAAGATATCAGTGATTGCAAAAGTACCAGTAAAAACCTAATTTCCAGGTATTTACAAAACTTTATGAGAGAAGGCTTCACCTGCCCTCTCCCACACCAATGGGCACTCAGCAGGTGTGAGCCATCAGTAATTAGTGGCATGGAGCCTTATAGTGGTACAGGTGTCTCCTCTCCATGTCCTAAGCCACTGCTCCATTGTTATTTGGATATAAGACGGGTTTTGTGCCGGAAGACGAAGCTCTCAATTTACCGGTCGCTCCATTTCCCCAACCTCACCTATGGTCACGAGTTGTGGGTCGTGACCGAAAGAATGAGATCCCGGGTACATGCGGCCGAAATGAGCTTCCTCTGCTGGGTGACCGTTGTCTCCCTTAGAGATAGGGTGAGAAGCTCGGCCATCCAGGAGGGACTCAGAGAGGAGCCAGATGAGGTGGCTCGGGCATCTGGTTAGGATGCCTCCTGGACGTCTCCCTGGTGAGGTGTTCCGGGAACGCTCCTGTGGGAGGAGACCCCGGGGAAGACCCAGGACACGCTGGACTGATTACATCTTGTGGCTGGCCTGGGAATGCATTGGGGTCCCCCCAGATGAGCTGGTGAATGTTGTTGGGGAGAGAAGAGAGGGCTGGGAGAGGGCTTTCCTCCTTAGGCTGCATCCCCCGTGACCCGACCTCGGATAAGTGGTGGAGAATGGATAGATGGCTTGTTTTACTCAGGAGACCACATCGACAGGACATCACTGCAGTTCTTCGGATGAAAATAAACTTGTCCGTATTTATGCAAACCTTCAAATGATGAAATGTTGTAAGATTTTGTTAGCTTAAGAAATCGGCATAGAACAGCATAGATTAAACAAAAACATTCAGACCTCTGGTATCTCCCCCAGTTCTTTGGCACTGCCACGCTGGTACCTCTGTGTTATAGTGATTGCATCATGTGGGGTATGGTTCATGTGTGGCTTCTGAATTTTCCTCTGGGATTAACGTGGTATTTTTCCTTTCATGTGTGAGGGATTTCTGGATGTAAAACACAATACCCATGACCTCTGACAGATGTATTTTTTAGTGATTGAGTAGCTGAACTGTCTGATGGAGATCATCTGTGAAAAATGAAGGCCTCCCAAAAGGGCTGTTGGGTTGTAGCAGTAAGCCGTAGATGTAATAAAGAGATGTGCCATTGGTTGAGTGTGATTAATGGCTGTGTTAGGCAATTACTGTAATGCAGCACTGCAGTTTTACACAAGGCAGGCGGAAGAAAGTGCATGTGGACTGTGAGGACTGAATGCACTAATAACTCATGCCGATATAAACTGATCTATAAATGCAAACTCTGCTTATTCAAAGATGATGCATAAATTTCTTCATGTTGATTAGACCAGCTTCTTCCATTTGAGGTGTCCGCTGCAGTGAAACCAGGCTTTATTCCTGTATTCATATTCTATTCTATTCTATTCTATTCTATTCTATTCTATTCTATTCTATTCTATT
>JBAMIG010000003.1:21313176-21328245 GCA_037177335.1 Kiunga ballochi
TAAGGACAACACCTGTGTCCTACAAGATGATAGCTGTGTCCAACCAGACTTGCAGCAATCTGATGCCTATCTATGCCGTTCCCTGTTGTTTGATTTCATACTTGTGTTGTTCTCCTATGTAAGTCGCTTTGAATAAAAGCGTCTGCTAAATGCCTGTAGAATAGAATAGAATAGAACAATAACTTTTAACTGATTAAGATTTTGATGCTTTTATTGTAATTGATGCTTTTATTGTAAGCTGCACAGTGGCACAGCTGGTTGGCACAATGGCCTCACAGCAAGAAGGTTGCCAGTTCGAGCCTGGGCTGGAGGAGGTCCAACCATGAACCTTTCTGTGTGGAGTTTGCATGTTCTCTCCGTGTTAGTGTGGGTTCTCTTTGAGTTCTCCGGCTTCCTACCACAGCCCAAAGACATGCACCTTGGGGATAGGCTGATTGGAGACTCTAAATTGCCCATAAGAAAGAGTGTGAGTGTGTATGTGTGTGTTATCTCTATGATGAACTGGTGACCTGTCCAGGCTGTACCCCACCTCTCCCACTACCAGCTGGGATTGTTATAAGGAATAAGTGGCAGAAAATAAATAGATGGATGATTTGATTGTGATTTTTACTGCTTTCGTTTTTCTTTGCTTTGTGTAATGCTTTGGATGTTTTTATGTAAAGAACTTTGAATTGTCTTGTACACAAAAGATGCCATATAAATAAACTTGCCTTGCCTATAATTTACTAATTTTACACCTTGAATTAAAGCTTAAAGTTTACAATAATATTGTGATTGCTTCAGATCCACTGTGTTAACTTTAACACTGTATAAATATTACAGATATTAGAATAATCTATAAAACACACCTCTGTAAAAGCTTTTTTAATAGGAGATTTTATCACAAAACAAAATCCTAAATAAATAGCATTTATAAAACATAATCAAAGGTGAGTAAACAGCAAAGTATTATTACTGTTATTTTTGTTTATTTTTTTTATTTTTATGTGTTTTACAAACAGAAAGCAAATCTTATAAAGATTTCTAGTCAGAAGACAGTCATTCTTAGTTTTTATTATCATTGTTTATGCTGGATTATCTAAAGTTGTTGTCTCATGTCTCAGAGCTGCATGTGACCCCTCATGTGCTCACAACCGAGTTCAGGAGGAAATAAATCCCCCCAAAGAGCACCTGACTTAACATACCACAAACAGCCAACCATTTACATATTTTTTTTAATCTAAGTTATGATGAAAATTCGGACACAGACATTAATTTAACTTAAAAACTCAAGACATTAAAATCATAGTTTGTTGTCCACCGTCAGCGGAGGATTGCTCTATAAAGCCTGGAAAGCAGAACAAGTTTATGAAACAATGAACTGACTGATAAGTAATAAAAGTCCATTCAAAAGCAGATTAATGAGGCCGTCTGGATCATAGAGGAAATTCAGCTCACAGTATTGTATCAAACAAAGTGATATTGAGTTGTTCTACTTCAAACTGAGACATTTATGATGTCCTAATCAGCTCTGTCCATGCAGGTTATTTCAAAATGAACATTTCTGTGTGTTCCCACAGATCTGCAAATGAGGAAACTCCAGCTCACTCCAGAAAGATAACATGAGAAACTTCAGGTGTCTCAAACTGTTTCCTGATGACCAGCAGATACGTTCTTAAGCATATGAAAACATAATGATTTAACATACACTAAAATGATAAATAGCATCCCTGTTGTGTCCAGAGACGTCGTTTTTAACATAAATCTGCCGAGCGGAGACGTATCAAGCCTCTGAGCTGTGATCATGTGCCGTATTGCTATCAATGCTTTCTATGTCCAAACAGAAAAAAGGGTATTTTCCTCATGCAGCAAGAACATCTGACTTATAGATCATTCTGATTCACATTTCAGATCAATACATATACATTTTGTAATACACACAGCAGACATTTATTTTGTTTTACAGATAAAATGTCTCCTAACGACTTGTTGAGGCGGATTAACTTCTGTGTCATGTTGTTTTCTGTTGATGGCTTTCTAATGTCATGGTTCAGAACCAGACCTATTTCAGCCTTCAATGTCGTTTTATAACAACCAGATGGTCGGATAGAAAAATGTCATTAGAGACGAGAGTGTCCAACATTGCCCTTCTAATTCCAGCTGGGGCCTTTGTTGTGTGTCTGACAGAGCATTGTGAAGGACTAAGAGGGAAAGCAGTGACTCATTTCTATTCCAAGGTTTAGAAAAAGGTTAATCCATCCGCCTGCATAAAGAAACACAAAGCCAGAGATGCACATGACCAGAAGAATCCATATGAAGTAAACACATACATTTTACACAGCTAGCACTTTAAGATGTGTCTTATTCTACTTTAAATAGACTGTTTTGGAAGATCCATCCATCCACCTTTTTTTAGTCCAATTCAAGGTCGTGGGGAAGCTGGAGCCTGTCCCAGCAATCTGCAGTAGAGGCAGGTCGCCAATACAAAGAGACAAACAATCATTCATGCTCACGCTCTGTCCAAGGGACAATTTAGAGTAACTAATAAACTAACAGCATTTCTTTGGATCAAATCAGAGTACCAAAGAAAGGCCACTGTTCAAATGACTCCTCCCCCCCCAACCGAGGCTAAAACCAGCAACCTTCTTGTTGTCAGACCACAGTGCTACCACTACTCCACTATGCTGCCTCAGCATATTTCATGTACAAGACAATTCAAAGTACTGTATGTAAAATATTAAACTCATTACAGATGGTGCAAAAAAAAAAACAAAAATAAAGAACAGCAACAAAGTTCCAGTGTAGAGAAAAGAAATGTTTGTAATATTCTTATTTTTGGTTAAATCAATGTTCAACCTGTTTGCAGTATAATCCTGCTAATTCTGGACTCTGTCTGGACGAGTTAATCCAACTCTTTAAATCAATGCAAACACAGACAAGGAGAACATGCAAACTAAAGGCCAGTGTTTGAACCTCCCCAGAGCCAAGGCTCAGACCTGCAACCTTCATGCTGTGAGGCCGCAGTGCTAACGGCTAATCCACCGTGCAGTCTGAAAGGTTGGAATATCATCATAATATGTGTATTCATAATATATTCTCATTTTAAACGTTTTACAAGAAACCGAATCAAATAAATAGCCGTAGCAACTAAAGAAGCAAAGGGGTTAATTAGAGTTTATTCTGTAGTCACCTCCATACAGACGGGGAGATGTAAACTAATAAACATAAACTAGAAGTAGAAGCTCTCAGAGAGTGCAGATCTCTGCCAAGCCATTGTAATTTATTAATTTATTTTTGTTAGAAACTTTAATGTAAAATGAACTATTTCTTCCCATAGAACAAAATCCCACCTGAAAAAAACCTTTAATCACTTGTTCATTATACCACGTCTTAGATTTTCTGAAATTGTTCTTAAAATCCACCCACAAATGTTTGAGATAACAGACCAACAGACAAACCAACACTGCTGAAACCATTACAAATCATGTGCTGACTACATGTGCAGTTGCTGCCACTAGAGAGAGCCAGTCGCCCTGCTTCATTTGCTGCAGACATGAGAAAAGGATCACAGTTTACACAGTTTGTATGTAGAAAAGCGCTGTAATCCTTTGTTTGGGCATGTTTTTTTTGTTTTTTTTAAAGATTAAGATTATAATACAACTTCTCAAAAATTGCAGGCTGTGATAGCTGGAAGACTAAACATATTGATCAATCTGTTTTGTTTTCTTTTTTAGTTTTGGTAAATATATCTAGATCTTGTGTTTTATGTCGTCGCCACCTGAGATGTTAAAAATGTTTCTCTGTTTGTTCTGGCTTCTTTGTATTGTGTAAATAAACAAATAAATTATTAAGAAAACTTAATTTTTAAACTTTAATTTTCTTTTGAAAGTATATTTCACTGCTGTCTTTTTAATGAATTTATTTCAGATAAGGTTTTGTAATTGCATTTGGATTATTCAAAACTATTTTCTGAAAATTTGTGTGTAATTTTCATTTTGTTTTTGTATCTATACCACATAAAAAGCTTACACATTTCTTATTATCTCATAAACTTTTTATTGAAGTTTACATTAGCCTCCTAATGTATTGTTTTCAGCATAAGTTAAATTGATTACCATGGTTTTATTTGTATGTCTTAAAGTGTGTGTGTTTTTTTGTCTTCAGTTTTTATCACAGCAAGTGTATTAAGCACTTAATTAAAGTACTTTTTTTAAATGAGGCCTATTCATAGTTTTATTCAAGTGATACAAACGCTAAATCAATACTTCACATAAAAAAAAACAATTGTGATCTTATTATAGCCTATGAGTCATCGTGCCAATTAGTCAGGAAGTGACATTACTAACTTAATAAATTAAATGTTATTTATATAGACCAGTATCACAACAAAGTGGTTTGAAAGGGCTTCACACACAGTTAATCACATAACAGCAGACACATAATGCACAATAAACACAAAACTTCATTAACAAACAAACCCAGGACACCCCTGCCGTTAGACCCCCTGCTAGTAATCATATAAATAGTAATAAATAAAAAAACTAAACGAATAAATTCCAGAGGTAACTATCTTGACATGGTTTGCGTAAAGAGCGTAAATTGTAACGTCATCACTGACGTCTGACCATGTGATCAGCGTGAGCGCTTGATGGTTGTCTTTTTTTATCCCGACGTTTCGCGGTCTCATTCAAATACTGTGATCGGTGTATCCTGAGCAAAAAAACGAACACCCCCGTTGGAACGCGGGAAACGCTGTTGTGTTGGTTCAGTGTTTTCACCGCCGAGCTAGTCCTCATATTTACGGATATAATCACCATCAGGGTCTACAACTGACCGTCTGTTGCATCTTTGTTTGCTGCGTTTATACCTGAGAGGGACCCCCCGTCCTTTATCTGTGGCTTGTCTGGACCGCATGAAGTTTACCGGAACAAAAGTTAATTATATGTTGGTCTCCGCTTTGCTCGTTAACGTCTGTCCCTTTAGCCACCGAGCAGTTGCTAGCTCAGACACAAAGACGGGAATTTCGCTAAGAGGCTAAACCCCGAGCAGTTCTGTCGTTGTGTAAAAATGGATACGTTTCAGAAGGTGGAGAAGATAGGAGAAGGGACATATGGTGTAGTTTATAAGGCCAAGAACAAAGTGACAGGGGAAACTGTTGCTCTTAAGAAAATCAGGCTTGACACGTAAGTTTGGTTTGATATTATCACCAGAGCATCACGCGCTAACGTCAACGATGCTAACAGCATCTTCAATTTAGCTTCAGATTTTATTCAATGTTTACGGTTGACCCAGTTTATGGCTCCATCAGGGTGTGACCGGGTGGGTCCTGTCTGGTTTCCTCTCATCACCTGTAAATGAAACGCGGTGATTCCGTTTGTGTTAAAGCTAAATAGCCACTAGTTTATTATTGGCAAGTTATCATTAACTACAGCTAACTTGTACGTTTTACATTAACTTCCCCGAACGGTTATGTTAAAATGATTAAAAAGGTGTCAAAAACAAGCTAATCTGCTAAATAAAGACGAGATATTTTAAGTTTAACATCACAGAACAACAATTTTGAATGTAAATGCGTGTTAATATGATAAACCATTATTGTCTTACTGCTGAAAGTGACTAGAAACTGTTTTTATATTGAAATGAAGTCTCAGGTGATGCTTCTGTGCGGAAGATTTGCATCTTTTAAAAAAGAGGTTTTTCATAAATTAATCAACTCACTGAAAATATTGAGTTATATATTGGTTTTGAAATGATCCATGCTATTGGAAATAGCAGGTGAGCTCAGGTGGTGTTAGTTTGACCTGAAATAAATAATTTGCTGTTGGTTTTATCCAGGGAGACGGAGGGCGTACCAAGCACAGCCATCAGAGAAATTTCACTTCTCAAAGAACTCAGTCATCCAAATATTGTTAAGTAAGTCCTAAATATTGCAGCTTAATATTTATACCCTTAAATGTGGTAATTACAGCATGGGGTTTTAAGGCAGCCTTTTCTGTCATTGTGCTTCAGATTGCTGGATGTCATCCACACCGAGAACAAACTTTACCTTGTTTTTGAGTTCCTACACCAGGATCTTAAAAAGTTTATGGACACGTCCACAGTCACCGGTATCCCACTTCCTTTGGTTAAGGTATAATCAGGACTTCAGATTCTTACATATTTATAAAAGAACCTGTAATCTGTTTGAGTTGACTCATGTGGCTGAATGGTTTTTGTGTTTTTCAGAGTTATCTTTTCCAGTTGCTGCAAGGCCTGGCCTTCTGTCACTCTCACAGAGTTATTCATCGAGACCTAAAACCCCAGAACCTCCTCATCAATGCCCAGGGGGATATCAAGCTGGCAGATTTTGGCTTAGCAAGGGCCTTTGGAGTGCCTGTCCGCACATATACACATGAGGTAAGGTCTGCACTACCCCTGTTTAAATGTGTCCATTGGCTTTTTTAAGCAAAGCTTTAAATAATAATTTTTTTTCTGATGTATGAAAAAGCTGATTTAAAGAGTTTCTCCTATTGATTCTTTCCATAATTTTTTTGTGATTTTTGATTATTCAAAATAATGTTTGTGTGTTTCCAAATGCATATCTGACATTTATCAGGTAGTCACACTTTGGTACAGAGCCCCAGAAATCCTCCTTGGCTGCAAATACTACTCTACAGCTGTTGACATCTGGAGTCTGGGATGCATCTTTGCTGAAATGGTAATCGCTACACCCTAAGCCCCGGGCATGATAGTGTTTAGACATCTAACCAATAGATGCGTTACATTTGCGTCTCTTTATTTACAGATCACCAGAAGAGCTTTATTTCCCGGTGACTCTGAGATCGATCAGTTATTCAGAATCTTTCGTACCTTGGGGACGCCTGATGAGACCGCCTGGCCCGGAGTCACATCGATGCCTGACTACAAGCCGTCTTTCCCCAAGTGGGCTCAGCAAGATTTGTCCAAAGTAGTGCCACTTCTTGACGAAGACGGACGAGAACTGCTCGCAGTGAGGACATTTTGGATTTATTCATAGATTTGTTAAACTGGTGTGTTTGCAGGTTGTTAATTTATTGTTTTAGTGAAGTTTTGGGTAAAGAGTATAAAAAAAATCTTTCACTAATTAAATTTTTCCATCAAGTTTTTACTGTTTTTCAGATGTAATCAGTGTTTTTCCTGTGAAGTCTTTAACAACGTGACTTTTTTTTTTATTTCTGTTTCATAGGAAATGCTGAATTATGATCCAAACAAAAGGCTCTCTGCAAAAAATGCTCTCCTACATCGATTCTTCCGTGACGTCACCATGCCAACTCCTCATCTGAGACTCTGACGTGTGCAAAGTGTCGAGTTGTTCAAAAACCATCCATATATAAGCAATAAGGGCCACCCTGTCCAGCCACAGGACCGTGCCTGGAACGGAGACAGGAACAGGACTCTACGGGACATTTTGGATTCAACTGGACGCCGTTTGTCCCAAAACCTTTGCTAATATTTCAGCCTTGATGTTTCTAATAGTTCTGTGTGTTTAACTGTAATTTTACATGTAATTCCTCATAGAAACATGCAGCTTCCATAATCAATATGATTATTTGTAATTGCAGATGT
This sequence comes from Kiunga ballochi, assembly GCA_037177335.1. Taxonomy (NCBI): domain Eukaryota; kingdom Metazoa; phylum Chordata; class Actinopteri; order Atheriniformes; family Pseudomugilidae; genus Kiunga; species Kiunga ballochi. Next base: position 21,320,740 of record JBAMIG010000003.1, read on the forward strand.
GCTTTGAGTTCAGGTCGTTTTTTTTAATTACCCAACTTAATATGTTGGCTTTAGGATGCGGTGTGAAATTCAAGTAGGATCCTGGTTGGAAGTGAGTATGATGAAGAAATGTGCAAATTAATAGAGGAATATGCAGGCCTAAGAAGCATCTGATAGGAAGATAGGCTGACGATGAAGAAACCTCATCGGCTGATGTAAAGCAACCCGAGCTGCAAAAACTACAACTGCTTTTTTTTCCTCGCGGGGAATCAAAATTTGGTCCAAATTATCTGCAAGTTGTTTTTTGTTTGTTTTTTAAACGGCACCTTTTGTTTCAAACGAGGCTCTAAATGTACAAATGTCCCGAGTTGTTTTACAGAACTTGTTTCGTCTTTGTTACTATAGATTTTATCCAAACATAATTAATGATTTTATATTGTTTATATGCAGTTGCAAAAAATAAAGCTGTTTAAATAACTTTTACTGTTTGCGTTTGTGCATTGAGTCAATGTGGCTTTTAGGTGCTGAGGAGTCCCAACGGGTCCGGCAAGTGGGGTCTGATGTGATGATGATGATGATGTCAAATAGTCACACCAGGCACACTGTTTTTAAAGTAAATGTGTTCACTTGAGCTCTGATAGATTCTCATTAAATGCAGAGATGGTTTGAGGTGATGGGTTTGCATTGAAAACGTTAAATATTTTTACTTGTATTAAAGTGATTTATTACATTTTGACTATCTATAGTGATCAATCAATAGGAAACAAAGTGGTAGAGACAGACTTAAACAGGTTTAGTTTACTGTTTATTTTCATAATAAAGGAAAATCCTCATAGTGTAGCAAATGGGTATATTTAGCTATAAATAAACATGCAGTACATTGCATATGTGACCTAAATGATGAGGCTGGTTGTTAACGTGAAGCTGTTTTTCTGAAAAAACGTGTAGCAGACATAATGCACAGTGCCAGCCAGCTAGCGAGTTCTTGCACATATTCTGACTTTTCAGTAATGCTACAGAGAAGATGAAGATGATGATGATGCTTGACATTTTGCTGTATCAGTCCACACATACAAAGAACCCCCAGAAAACAAGACAACACAATGAAAATGTGAAGTACATGATTAAAGGAGGGACTGTTGTGTTTTTTTTTAAATAACATTTTGTTCTTTTACAAACAGCATTAAACTAATGGCACGGTATGAAGAAGATGGAGAGAGATGAACAGTGTGGTCTGATCAGAAATAAAGCATCACTAAACATCAACATTAATGCAACATTTACCTCTTACAGTCATTTAGACCTGGTTAGTTGATGGATAACTAATCAAGTACGCCAATCAGTAGAAATCAGTTTACTACATTAAGAGTATGAATATGATGATGACTGACATTATGCTTTGGGACAAGCCTACGTCTCATTCAGTCCAGCATTGCTGCATCCAGGATGGACAGTGAACATTTAAGATAATGTGTAATGGATTACATCGCTCAATTAAAGGGGACATATCATGCAAAATCATATTTTTTTTAGCCCTTAAATCCACGTTTTTGTGCACTTCTAAGTGTTTGGGAATGCAGAAAATATATGTTTATTCCCTCCTAATGCTGCACATATATCTTTATATTCTTTGTGGTCATCATTTTAAATCTGTTTTTTTTCTCTATTTTCTATGACGTTTTTCTTTAATCTATTACATCACAGTATTTGCTGTGGATCTGTCAAATAAGGAAGGATTTAAAAGCATGATATATCCCCTTTTATACATTGTCTGAAATGTGGGAAAGACAAACATCTGGAATTGGAAATGCTCAGCACTTAGATATCATTTAACAAAACTTTCCTAAAACACTGAATTTGTTTGGATTTAACTCAAATCTCCAGCTTCTTTTTTAAGAGGAGCTTGTACAGGATCTGGTAGCCGTCATCCCAGGCATACAGTTTCTGCTCCTGTGGGTTGTACTTCAGGCTGGAGTGGGATCCATAGCGTTTTGGGAAGTAAACCAGTGGTGCGTCCTCACTGGTCACCATGTCATTCACGTCAAACACGCACTGCAGCCGTGAGCGGCCGGGCTGCTTGGTGTTGTACACCACATACAGAGTGCTGCAGATGACGAAGGCAGCCTCCGCATTCTCCCTAGGACAGTTCGTGTCCCACATCTGCTCAATGTCCAGCGACTTGGCGTCCATTTTAGCCAGAGAGATGTGCCTTTCGTTCAGCTTTGTGGCGTAAATGGCCCACAGGCCCTCTTCATCCACAGCCAGGTCCATCAGTGTCTCAGGGGTCAAGCTGTACACAGGAACGTGGTCTTGCACCGGAAACACTGCACTGTCTGCCACAGAGTTAGTTCCCATGTCAAACTTAACCACACTAACCTCCTCTTCCTGTTTTATATAATACACATGGTTGTTGTGGACCACGTGTCCTGTACCCGTCCAGGCAGACGGCAGCTTCAGGCTGGTGGACAGAGACATGCCAGCTGAGCGGGTGAAGTCCTGCACGGTGGCAAACTCATTAATGGTGTCGTCAGCAGTCCCGTTAAAAATGAAGACCTTACCGGAGGCCTTGCTGGTGTCTTTGGTCCACATGCCTTTTGGTCCTCCAACACGCTTCAGGATCTTCATGGCTTTTATGTTCGAGATCATGTCACTGCAGTCTGCAGATGAGAGACGGACATGGACATTTATACAGAGCATAACTGGGGACAGTTTGTGTACATTTAAATCAGCAGATTTGACATGATAACACTCTCAATCTCCTTAGTGTGACACATTAGAGTGACAGGTTGGTTTAAACCCTTTCCATTGTTTCTACATTCAGCACAACAGAAACTGTTAAGTTATTTAGGTATTTGATCAAAAGGTATTTGATTAAGCCCATATCTCACCTGTGATTTTTAAATACTTTGTCTTCTGCTTCTCTTTCACCAGAGTCACCTGCTGCTCTATCAGCTTGTCGTCCACATCTACACATGGCTGCGCTCCATTCTGCGTCTCCAGATAGTCCAGTTCCCGCTCCACCCGGTCCACCCTGGTCCCCACGCTGTCCAGATTCATCCTCAGTGCTTCTTTTTCCTTATCGAGACTCTCCAGCTGCGACACCATCTGCTGTTTCAGCTCCCGCAGCTCAGAGGCGTAGCGGGCGGTCTGTTCGTGCCACAGGGAGATCCTGTCCTGTTTTAACAAAGTTGTTTAGTTTAGTCTGAGTCTGATTGCAAACTGCTGGAATTTCTTTGTAAATCACACACAGATGTCTATCTATACAGTAATTGTCAATGGATTTCTAAAAAGCACTCAAGGTTGTAATTTTGTGTTGTGTATACACTGCAGCAAAGGGCCACAATAAGGAGAAACTCAAGCCACACATGGCAGGAATCCACCATGCTGATGTGCCTTTCAGACTCTGAGCTTTCTCTACTGATCCTGCTTTGCAACAAATGCTGACTTTACTGTGGGTGGAGGAAATATGATTTCCTTTCTGCAGGTGATCAGTAACTGAGATATGAGTTTACTGTGCAAAAGCAAGCATTGCCACTGAGCTGCATACTGGAGGTCAACCCTAACAAAATCTGTTTGAGATCTTCAGACACATCAAGATATTAAATAGAAACGGGTTTGTAGCCTGTTTCTGAGATGTTTCTGAAACAGTATAAGTGAAACAGAGGCACCTTAAAAATGCTTTCATACTGACACAATGTACTCTGTGAGATATACCAGCAGAATATCACAGACTAATATGATGTCACCGGGGAAAAACTGCCCTTTTGAACATCACTGTATGTGTTCAGAGCTGCATTTTCACCTCTAAAACGAGGTTCTAACTACCACAGACATATAAAAGATGTGCATTTTCCTGTGTTTTCCCTGGTTTGATCCACATCTGCATTCCATTGCCTGCCGTGTCCCTGAAAGTTTCCTCTCAGGAGGACTCTGGAGCACGGGGCTCAGTAAGCAAATAAAGAGAGACTTACCTCGATAGCAAGCAGCCTCCTTTCCAAGTAGTCAATAAGTGCTTGGTGCTGAGCGCTGGCAAAGCAGGCCAAAGTAACCAAAACAACAAGTGCTTTCATTTCGTGTCAACTCGGCCACCTTTGAGCTCCTTTTCAAAACTGAGTGAAGTTCAACTGTGAGTGTGCCGGAGCCAGAAGATTCCCAGAGGTGGACTGGAATGTTTTACCGAGCTGTCTGGGAGGAGCCTTAACATCTGGCAGGGATGGAGGCATGAAATACTGCACTTCTTACTGTACCTCTACCTCACTATGAGTTTGCAGAAACAACACAACAGAGCATCTTCTTTTTTTTAATGCATATGACTTTGAGGCCCAGACCTCACACAGGGTGTAAATGTAGCACAGGAGTATTTGGTTAGAGGAAGAAATGAGAATGAAGCTGTAATCAGGAGTCTGTGAGGATTTGCCTGCAGTTTGGGAAGGAAATAAGTAGCTAGTGATTATGATCAGCATGAAAACGAATCCGCATGTTGGAATCAAAATATCTTTTTATTAAAGGGTCTACCTGCATTTTGGTTCAAATCTTAAATTTCAAGGTAAAATCTGAAAATATTTTTATTTTAGTTTAATTTAAATGCAAGTACAAATTGAGAGAGCATTTTTTTTTATCACCAGCTTATTGTGGGAACAAGAAAAGACCCTGATGCATCTGGTTTTCTGAAACATTCTGCATCCCTTTATGGCAGAAACGTCACCGTTCACTCTATGATACTGGTCTCCCGCACCCTGGTAAATACCAGAAAGCAGAAGATTGCACTATAATAATTTTGACCTATTGCATGGTAATATATCCTAAATATGCTGTAAAAAATACATTGTTTTTTCCGATTTTATTGAAGCGTCAAATAAAGTTTCCGATTGTATAAATAAGATGTTTCGGCATGGTTCTTTCAAATTCCGGTGTTAGTAGGTTAGTAATCATTTCCATGTAAATTAGGAGGTAATAACAGTCAGAGGCAGTGATGCTACAGCTTCAATCCACAGCTGCTGCAAAAGAAAATTACGCAGCAAATTCTACACAGTCAGTCACAGCAGTGTGTTCCCTGAGTTTCACACACAAGATGTCATAGGACACACACACACAGGATATTTTTTAAACAAGAGGACGTGCTCTCTCTGGATTTCCAGAGGAAATCATCCATCAGAATAAACTTTGTTAATATGAAAGATTTGCAGAATTGTAATCTATTACATTTCCAGGCCTAAAATTTTAAGAGCTTTTCATTGGTTTTGCCTGAATAGATGAAAGTTTATGTATTATTTGATGTGTTTTCCTGGTGCATTTCTAATAGCTGTGACATCCTAACAGAAACAATACTTAGAAGAACAAATTAAAGGGAAAAGAGAGGAAGTAAAGCCGTCTCTGGTTTCCTTCATAATAACACAGTGTTCACCTGTTTACATAACTTCCCCCCGTCTCCATAGGATTCTAAAACTGCTGAGTAAATACTGAACTTTTGCATAATTAAATTTCTCACAACTGTCTTATTTTAATGCTTCCCGTCTGTTTTAAATGTACCCAAAATTTTCCCTTGGGAGACACACGGAAAAAGTGATGGGATCATTTCCTGCTGTCAGATTCTGTAGGTTTGCTGCTGAAGAAGTGTGGCTTATTTCCCTTAGTGAAAGCGAACACCCACCACACCCAGTACATCTGAAGTAGTAATTGAATTTTGCAAAGCAAAACAGGGAGCTCTTCATTCTAAAAGCACAACAACAGAGCTGCTTTGCATGTTCATATTAACAGAACCACTGCAATGCATCTATGTCCAGGCATAAACAGTGTAATGACTCCATTTGTGTTGTTTAATGCTCGGGTTTTTAAATAATCAATCATGCTGGAAAAGATGACATCCGTCCTTTATTTCTACGTTGCATTTGTCTCTCTGAGGAATATTAAAATGTTTTCAGAACGTCTCAGTTTTTCTTGTGTTATCTAAGGAATCATTCTGTTGTTTTCTCTGCACCTTGGCTTGTTTCTCAGCCCCTCTTGCAGAAGAATAGCATCTCCATGTTGGACTGGTACTCTGCTACTCTGGCTGATAACTGTGCCATGAAGGCTTTGAGTTCTGCAGCAGAGCCTGAAAGTTTCCGTTACTTTAAGCCCGGGCTTATTTTGCTTCCTAAATAAAACACTCCACACAGCAGCAATGATGTAAGACCCTCTGATCCTCATGGGATGAGCTGAGTTGCATCATTGAAGCTTTAGCCGTATTCATCATCACAATAATCACAAAACGTGAATTTCACTAGTTATTGTACAAGTCACTCTTTAAAACACAAACCCAAGCATCACGTTTTATCCTAAAACTCATTTGTTTTTCTATAAAATACATTTTTCCTTCAAGTCCACATGAAGGGTGTGAGAAAATATCAATGTATTGAAATGTCGCAACATTGTGTGACAATAATATATCAATATTTAAACTGTATCAATATGATATCTTTTTCATCCTTCCTGGGTCTGCGGCCAGGAGCTAATCCTAGCATTTATTCCAGTATTGTATGTGTTTTCTATACCACTTAATCCTATTGAGTATAGCAGGCAATAATGATGATGATAAGGCGTTTTTAAACACTCAAAGCTGCTTTAAAGGATAAAAACATACTCCAAAACATGACAAATCACTAAACTAGTAAAAACAACATTAAAAGTTAAAAAAAGAAGAAGGTGTCAGGGTCTGTAATGTCAGACTTATTGTGGGAGGGACTTCCTGATGATTTTTTAACTGCATGGCACTAAAAAAACATCTTCCTCATTCTGTGATGAGTTTATGTCAATATGCTCATGTGGAACCATCTTTTACCATCCAGATCATTCAGAAAACAGACCTACTGCAGACCGTAACACAAAGAAATCTGTTAGAAATGTTCAAAAGAGCAATAAGTTGGTTTTAAGCTGTTTTCTTTAAAAACGCAACACAATAATGAAACCAGAGATTTGACACCTGTAGAAATATTCCTTCCCTGGAAACAGAGCAGGACAGGAGCTGCTGCCAGGAGCTTCAATGCTGGCTTGCAAAAGGTGCTTTTAAATGCATAAGCAAGACACTGCTGGACATGTAGGACCTCTAACATTTAACATTCACATTTACATGGAGGGTTTTAACACAAAAGTGAATATTTTATGCTGTGACGCTGCTACTTACACGTGTCCTCAAATTATTCTACCTCATTAGAAATTTGTATTTTATGCAATCATTTTAGTTCCTCCCACTTTTCTTGTGGGTTCTCCTTCAGGAAAGTCCCACTGGATAATCTGCAGCTCTGTAGATGTTTTATTGACTGTATGTTAAAATAATCGTGGATTTCCGACTTATTACATTTTTCTAAATGGAAAATAAAAGTTCTTCTATAGTTACTGACAATAAATGTTATGGTTATGAACAGCTATTACCAAGCTGACTACATGTTGATAATGAAGACAGATTATTAAAAATTTAATGCCTGAATTGAGAGTAACTGGGCAGAGACATCTCATTTTTTTAAATCTAAGAACTTTATTTGACCCTTTAAC
>JBAMIG010000003.1:21333082-21347323 GCA_037177335.1 Kiunga ballochi
GTGTGTGTGTAGAGGAGGTGAAAAACTAACTGAAGGCCTTTGCTTTACTGGATCTTTGCTGTACCTCCAACTCTCAGGGCATGTGCCTGGCAAAAGACATCCGAGACAGAGAGCGAGGAGGCCGGGCCGAGGTTAGAGTGGTGGAGGGTGATGCAGAGAGCAACTCTCTTCAGAGCATGGAGGTCCTGAACAGCTTTCTTGGAGAAAGAACATCCAAGCTTATGGATGGGCTTCCTGATGAAGTTGCGGACCAGGAACTGAAGTCAAAACTCACTCTTTACCAGTGAGCTGCTCCAGAGCCGTCATTTGAAATGTCTTAAGGGTGAAAATTTTAACTATAGTTAATTTGTTTGTGCGTTTAATTTCAGTGTTTCTGATGCTGACGGTCAGATGAAGGTAACAGAGGTTGCAACACGACCTCTGGTTCAGGATCTGCTCAACCACGAGGTAAACAAATAAACAAGAGAACATATAAATAATATATGGTTTATCTCATGGATGCCAAAGTTTTAATTAAACTGATTTAATTATATGATAATCATGTTAGGATTGCTACTTTCTGGACCAAGGAGGGATTAAGATCTTTGTATGGAAAGGGAAGAAAGCAAACAAAGCTGAAAGACAAACTGCCATGACCAGGGCGATGGTGAGTGATACTACACCATTACTCTGCTGATCTACCGTTTTATTTTCATTGTTGCGTTTGATGCTCTCACAGGACTTCATCAAAGTGAAAAACTATCCATTCACTACAAACGTGGAGACTGTAAACGATGGTGCAGAGTCGGCTCTCTTCAAGCAGCTCTTCCAGAAGTGGATAGTAAAAGAGCAAACTCAAGGCCTGGGAAAAGTGAACACAAGGGGGAAAGTGGGTACGTGCAATTTCATGCAGTAAGACCCAAAGGCAAAACAGGCACATGCATTTTTCTGACCTTGTGTGTGATTATGTTTTAGCTCACATCACACAGGAGAAATTTGATGCCTCACTGATGCATGCGATGCCTGATGTCGCTGCACAGGAGAGAATGGTGGACAATGGCACAGGCCAAGTGGAGGTAAGGTATCTGCAACAATCTATGGTGACTCTGGACTCATACTTATATAGCGCTTTTCCAGTCTTATTGACCACTCAAAAACCTGCCAACTCTGACAAGCAGCTGCTTAAAGCACCAGCAGGGAATAAGCCAAATGGCTGACGCAGAATTTCAGACTGCGATTTTAGTGAAAGAATCAGTCTATCATCTAGATTCAGTTTGTAATGTTTTAGTTTCATCACAGGGTGCAGATATTCTATACGAATGAGACGAAAATGTACTCCATCTTTGCTGAGTATATGCTGAGCTGAGGCAAACAAAAGCAGAGGTGAGCTGCAAAGAGGTTGTGCAGGTCATGCAGGTTTGTTAGAAGAGCAGGGACAGAAAGTACCTGCATGTGGTGCCGTAAAATATTAGCCCCAGTAAAGATCATTTTAGACCACAAAGCTGTTCCAGTACTGGTTCAAGATATTACCAGTGCAGCTGTCATTACTTTAGATTTTTATCTGGTTTTTTTTTCATCAGATTCTTACCAATAAGATAATTGCAGTATTAAGACTATCATGAGTATTATTTATTAACTTTTTTCAATGCTATAAATGTGTAAAATCACATAAATAATTATTTTGGTTTAGTCTCATTGTTCAGTATAAAATAACTAATAACCACTAAATTAACTAAATCACCAAGAAAGCAATACTCTCTTTTAGGAGAGGTTATAGTGCAAGAAGGATGAAAGATGGATGCCAAATTAGCCACCATGAGCTTCTGTTGTGCATCTTTAACCAGACAAAGATGTCTGCTCGTCTTTTCTACAATGACTTATTCCATTTGTTTGGAGGGAATAACTCTTTCTCTTCCATGCTTTTCCACTTGAGCAGTCCTCTTCTGCATCGTACATAGAAATCATTTTACTTTTCCTGGCAACAACCCACATACTCAATTTTGTTGCTCATCCCACAAATGGATTTTCCTAACAAATACGGCTCCATTAAGGAGAATACTTTGGTTTTCCTACAGATTTATTTCCAAGAAGCTAAGTTACAACAAATACATATAAACCAAACACACATTTCATTAGTTTTTGTTTAGATTTTAAGAATATGCAGTGGCTGTGGATGAGTTATGATCAATCAAAAGCTCTTTTTTGGGAGCAAATGGTGTATGTATGTAAATAATGCTTTTTTCCAGCTAATCTTTCATCCATGTAAAACAATCTTGTTCTGCATCAATTTAAAGTGTCAGTTTGCTAAACTTGCTGTCACATTTTTAAAAGAACACAACATTTTGTGGCTTTTGTGATGAAGAGTTCATTCTTTATGCATCCAGGTGTGGAGGATTGAAAATCTGGAGCTTGTGCCTGTGGAGCCTCAGTGGCACGGATACTTCTATGGAGGTGACTGCTACCTGGTCCTCTACACGTATTTGGTTAACAACAAGAAGTGCTATCTGCTCTACATTTGGCAGGTGAGGACGCAGTATTATGTCAGAGTTGCAGGTTAAAATGTTAAACTCATAACTCTGCATTATAATGGTATTTCAGGGGCGTCATGCCTCCCAGGATGAACTGGCAGCTTCAGCTTTTCAGGCTGTGAACTTGGATCAGAAGTACAACGACGAGCCTGTTCAAGTCAGAGTCACAATGAGCAAGGAGCCGAGACACTTCATGGCTATTTTCAAAGGAAAAATGGTCATCTTTGAAGTAAGAGTTTGTCCTTTTAACCTCTACTCTTCCACAAATGGCTCTGCTTATTCACCGATTCTCTTTGTGTCAGGGGGGCACATCTAGGAAGGGGTCCTCTGATCCCGAGCCTCCGGTAAGACTGTTCCAGGTTCATGGTTCTGACGCATCAAACACTAAAACCATTGAGGTTCCAGCTCTGTCCTGCTCTCTGAACTCCAACGATGTGTTTTTACTGAAGAGCCAGTCAGGAATTTACCTGTGGTGTGGAAAGGTAAAAGAGAGGGTGTCCCTGACACTGAAAAGTCGTCTTCCTGTTTGTTTATATTAACTTTCTGTCACAGCAAACCAGTTTCAGTCATAAAATATGGTTATAGAATGGTTGATGAAATGATTATCTTCTTTTTCTCTCTGTTGGTAAGTTATTTTAATTTTTGTTGTCATTTTTGTTCTGAGATGACAAGAAAAATAACTTTTACAGTTGCTGTAAAAGTAATTAAGAATGAAAAGTGACCATAACCACATACCTATGTTTAGGAAATTAATACACTATTGTAGATCTGAGGAAATTAAAGTATGTGCAGATGAAAAAGTAGAATCATTAAGTATTTCTGGGTTTAAACAGAGGTTTTGCAACAGCTGGAGTTACCAAGGTGTTTGTTGCTGTAGGGACGCAAATCATAAAAACCCTCATTTAAAGCGACACTTGTTACAGAAACAAAGTCAGACTAAATTATGTCATATAGGTGTAATTGTTGAGGTGTCTGTTGGCCAGATAATGTACTGTATTAAAAGGTTGAACTGCTGAGTTTCTTTTGATGACAAGAAAAGAAGGTAGGTTGTTTTTTTTTCTCCATTAAAATGCAGAAATGTTGCTGACCTGCCACATTAAATAGTCCTAGAGGCTACGTTCAGACTGTAGTCACATAAAAAATTACAACTACACACATCAGACTTTAATATATCCATGCAAAGAATCTCACTTGAGGACTTGTTAGCAGTCTGAACATAGCCTCAACTGGGTCAAGGTGTCAGACTTATGGCGGTAATGGATTTAGTTGTTTTTAGGGTTCAAGTGGGGATGAACGAGCCATGGCGAAGGAGGTGAGCGCTGTGATTAGCCATGGTTCCCAGAGAGGCTCTGAGGAGATAGTAGCAGAGGGTCAGGAACCTGTTGAATTGTGGGAGCTGCTTGGAGGGAAAACTCCCTATGCAAGCGGCAAGAGGTAAATAATCAATACTGACAAGCTTTAGACCCTTGACAAAGCTTTTAATATTGCCCATAAAGGAAGCACATTTGTTTCCCTGCAGGTTACAGCAGGTGGTTTTAGATTATCAGCCTCGGCTGTTCGAATGCTCCAATAAGACGGGCCGTTTTATTGTGACTGAGGTGACTCAGTTCACTCAGGATGACCTCAACGAGGATGATGTCATGCTGCTTGATACGTGGGACCAGGTAGGATGTCGTATAGATCGAACAAAACAAAACAGGCCTCTATTTTTCTAGTAACCAGCACAATGTTAGGTGTTTCTCTGGATTGGCAAAGAAGCAAATGAGTTGGAGCGTAAAGAGGCAGTGATCACAAGCCAAGAGTACCTGCACACCCACCCTGGTGACAGAGATCCAGACACCCCCATCCTCACGATCAAACAAGGGTTCGAGCCGCCCACCTTCACTGGCTGGTTTACAGCCTGGGATCCCTCCAAATGGAGCGTGAGTTTACTACTTGTGAAGATTGTCATTAATGAAAAGAAACTCTAAGTTTAAGAGGGAAATGGTTTGACTTTTTTCAGGGAGGAAAGAGCTACGAAGAGCTGAAGAAGGAGCTGGGGGATGAAGCATCACCTGTTAATGTCACAGCAGTGCGTTAAGTCAGGTTTCTTTCTTTTAAACAATAAATTAGTTGTTGTATACTAGATCAAGTTTAAGCTTTTGGGTATATTTTTATGTCTTTATAACAGTTGCTGCTGGATCTCATGTGTCTATTAAAAGTCCAAATCACTTTCAAACAGGATAAATCTGTAACTTTTGTCCTTAATAGTAAACTTGTTGAAAATTCTGTTTAAATAAGTGCTTTGAGCATTTCATCATAATAAATATAGATTATTGACATGTTTTATTTAAATAATCAGTCATTATTTCTGTATATAGTTTTATTCATTTTTAATTTTGGCAGAGTCAGATCTCCGTACAACATAAAAACGAATATTTTTGCTCTTTTTATGTGGATTTCTAGGAGCAGAGCGTTGCTGAGAGTGAAAAGTACTACCAGCCTTTTCCACTCGACACTTTGGTCAATAAGGTTTCCAGTGAGCTACCTAAAGGTGTGGACCCCACCCACAAAGAGGTGTGTATGGTACCGGTGCCACGAGATCAACGTTTAACTTCAAAGATCTGCTAACTCTAAGAGCCTCTGAATATGCATCACATCACATTCATAACCATTTAAGCAAAAAATCATGACATATGAATGAGGAAACTTGAACATCCAATAAAGGTAATCATCAGGAACTGTTTGGTTTAGATGAGCAAAGTTGTTTTAATTTATGACATTAATAAAACGCCTCTTATTCTCATAACGCTCTCCTCTGTTTCCTTTGTTTGATTCAACTCTGGATGAGTGCTGATGACAAGCTAATAATATTTTATACAATCAATCTGGGAAATAACTGATCGTTGCAACATACAGCTTGTTGGATCTTTTTTTCAGGCTGTGGAAGTGGACTTATGAATATAACTCTGTTTTTCAGAAACACCTCTCCGACGCTGACTTCCTTGCCCATTTCAAGATCACAAAAGATGACTTTGCCAGGATGCCGCAGTGGAAACAGCTGAACATGAAAAAAGCAAAGGGGATGTTTTGATGATAGCTTTATCCATATTAAATGTTTCTACTGAACAGCAGCATTTTCTTCATATCAGCTGCGTTTTTTAATTTCATGCTTTGTCTCAGAACAGAAGGGGCTCAATACACTATTCTATAATAGTTTTTTCTTTATTTAAATCTATTATTATCACTGATTCTAAACTATGTTGGAATAAAACAGAGATTTGTTTACTTTAAATGATTAAAACCCTAAACCAAAGAGCTCTGGTGTCTTTTTAAAAGCTGTACTTCGCCATCTGTTGGTCAAATGATGTAACATGTTTAGTTAAATTCATTTATGACATCATAACTAACATGATTTTTAGTGTTTTTAAACTTATTGTAATGGTTTTATTTCTACAACGTAAGTGTTCCTTCAAGCATTCTTCTAAACAAAAACAAACAAAAATCTGAACCATTCATTGATTTAATCTTTAATAAGTTGTCTTTTCGATCAAAAAATATCAAAAGATGATCAAACCCAAAAAAGGCATCAAATTACAGTAAAGACATCTTTTTGCATTGTTGTGCAGAAAATCAAGCATAAACTATCTGAGTAAACTGTTAAGTAGTATCAGTGACATTTAAAGGATATATTTTTTAATAACAGTAAAATCCCTTTGACCCGATCACACCGTTCAATGACAGACTTGTTATATAATAAGATGCATCATCTGGATCGCACTATGGGTATCATGTGGAGGGAAAAAAACAGCAACATGTCATTGGAATAACTTTCTTATCAGCAGATAATTATGATGTACATGTGAACCAGCTGAAATAGGAATGTGAGAGAAAAGTCAAGAAAGGCAAAGTAGTGAAAATACATAACATTTTTATGCTGCTACTAACCAACAACGATGATAAACACCAATATTTCACACATTTTCAAGTTCCCTTAAATGAAAAAGTATTTATATAAAAGACTTATCAATATGAAATCATTTAAGACCAGCTGGGTGCTGATATAATTTTTAAAACATCCAAAATAAATTTCCCTTTAAAAACAGTTTGTGCAGTAAATAGGATGTAAAGGACATAAAATTACTGGGTGCAAAAAGAAGAGATAGAAAATCTTATTGTTAGTTTGTAAAACAGTGTTTGTTCTCATGCAAAGGTGACATGAGGTGAAATGTTTACAGTTGCCTTTAAGCACTTTAGAAATATGGAACAATATAAAAAAACAAGGTGGATGCCAGCAGAGACATCAAAGAGGCAGAAATCTGTAAGAAAGAAAGAAAATGTGCAAACATAGCGACTAGTTTTACAGTAAAAACCAACCTGCAGGATGTGCATGTTGTTTTTAACGAGCTGGGCTGTAAGAGGACTGATATGATGGACTAATATGTTCAAGATAACATCTTTAAAAAAGTGCAGCTGCAGCCAAATAAAATCTATCAAAATTCAGAGTAAAAAAAAAGTAAAACAGACTGGACTTAAATGAACCCTCATTATATTAAAAATGTGTCTGAACTCATAAGATGCTCTTCAAAAGTGACCTTCCCATGCTTAATGTGAGTGACAGCAACGTTTCTGTCTGAATGGCTGCAGAGCTCAGTGTGTTTTGTATACGGGTTAATCCGGATTTGTGTCCGTGCCGATGTCAAACGTCGCGTTTCAAACAGTATTTCCCACTATAACTGGAAATGAAAAAATGGTGGGACTAATGGAGGAAAAGGATTCAGACATTATGAAGCGTTCTGAGAGTCTGAGAGTTACAGCTACAGATTATCACAGATTAAGCTGCCAGTTGTTATTTTCATTGTAACAAAAGAAAAAAAGGATTAAAAACATTCAATTCTGAATTTAAACAAAGTAAATTTGACTCTGGTGTCAAAGAAGTTAAATTCTGACCCTTAAGAAGCAAAAACCAGAAAACAGGTCACACTTTTGCCTTAAATCAATGAATAAATCCTGATCAAACTGGCTGCAGCTGAAGCTGATATTGATAATGCTGACAGTATTAATTGATAGTGAAAGCACACTTTAAATAGATAAAACCATCATGGTTTATCTTCGACTGTTTGCTCAGCTGAAATCAAGACAGGATACAACTGTCCGGGTTATCGGGGTTTTTGGACTGGCTCCCATCGCCAGGGGAGGATTCCTTTGAATCATCGGGTAGCTCTTCATCCCCTGGAAAGATCCGGTCCTGCTCTGGCGTCTCAGCAGACGCATCCTCATAGGCACTTAAGCTGTCTGAATCATTCCTGTCTGGAGAAGGTTCTCGTCCGTCCTCCATGTGGTTTTTGTAGGGTCTCCCATGGACTCCATCGACGGACGCTACATTATCCACCGCAAGGCCCAAAGGCTGATGGTCCATCATCCGCAGCTTCACAGGGACACTTCCTGTTTGATCTGCTAGCCCACCAGCCCGTCTGCAGGATTCACACAGTGACGAGTCTTTATCTTCTCTCTGAGTCGCGCTGTTTTTCATTCGGTGTTTCCGTCCTGTAGCTTCATCCCTCACTGGAGCTGATCGTCCATTATTCTTTTCCTGCAGACAAAATATACATTTTACTTTAATAAATGGAAGTTTGCATGTGTCCATCTTTATATTTGTTTCAAATATAACGTGAAAAATACCAAATATGGTATCATGATAAACATTTTTCCTTGAGACAAGTGTTTGTACATAGCCTGGTTTGAACTCCTGGTTATTTGATTACCTTATCTTTACAGTTTTCTGGCATCTAACAAAATATCTGGTGATTAAAACATCATCAGTAAAGGAAATCGGCACCTACAACATCTTTAAAGTGACATTTAATTTCTATCATCATACAAGAAACACATTGCCATGTAAATCTTGTTTAAGAAGAAAATATGCAAGACCCGACCAGCACAAGCAACTGAGTGGTAGTACAGAGCATTACAGCTCATAAAGGCTTTAGTCATTAGTGTATATCAAATATTAGAAAGGTTTTTACGCTGTCGGGAGATGCTTTTCAGACAGTGTAATGGAAACATGCTTTTATATTTACACATTCTCTGCAACCTGATAATAGCTGCAACTCGAAAATCTCGTTCTGCCATGAGATCTTATGAGAACTGCAACCTGCAAAAAGCTATTTTATAGCTTTTATTTTGCAAAAACCAAATGGAAACACATCTACTGGATTAAGTTATCTGACTCAAACCTCTCCATCATCCCAATTACATTTTTTATTCCTTCACTGGCCTGTTTCGCTTGCTATTGTGTCATTTTATATCCAACATGGACAGAGATCCTCTTACAAACTGAATGTAAACAACCACAAAACATTCTTGTATAAACAGAAATGACAGCTTTTTGTGTAAGAGGTTCCCTTTTTGTATTACTTCTGCATGTTAACATTCATTTCCTCTGCAACGTAACATAAAATTCTTTTATTCAGTTCCCATTTTACCTCTTTTAGCTTCTCCACCTCCTGCATCAGCGAGCAAACCAGGCTCTCCAGTTTCCTCTTGGCCACCCTCTCTTGTTCCAGCTCCTTCAAAATTCACATCGATATCATGAAGCTCTGCAGCTTGCTTGTTTCCTCGTTAAAAATGCGTCCAGGCATTTCAAAACTGAGTTGTGTTTGAGTTTTGGTGAGAGCTCGACTTACCAAACTAACCTGACCAGCTTCCCTCTGAGCTTCAGCCAGCAGCTCCTCGACGCCCTCCAGCGTGTCCTGCAGGACGTCCACCTGGAACAACAGAGCCTCTCGCTCGATCTCAAGCCCACGCAGCTCCTGCACCGCCTCGTCGTAGCTGGCCTGCAGCTCCAGCTACACCACAAATATGGTGACAAATCAGTGTGGGCAACCTCAGAGGGATGCATGCCAATCAGTGGGAGAGCAAAAAGCTTAGCGCGTGTGTGTGTGTGTGTGTGTGTGTGTGTGTGTGTGTGTGGGAGGACTCTTATGGAGGTAGAACCATACTGAATATGAAAAGCAATAATCTCTAGTGTAATGATTTATTGTTAGACTTAAAACAGTAAACAAAAACTGAAATGAAAAGCTACTTTTAAGGACAATTGGGATATAAAATGGTACAAAAGCACTCACCATTTCAGGTATTCCCATGAAGAGGTCCTGGTCTGATTGCTGAGAGAAAACAAACAAAAACGGTTTTAACATTTTTAATACAGCTTAAACAGCATTTTGAAACTTATTAGCAGCAACATTTGCACTTTTCTTAACATGCAAAATCAGATTTACTTGTTTACTTTTAACATCAAACCAGAAGGACTCTTTTTTCCATCAGTGGAACTACTTTTTCCAGCACTTTAAGACAGTTTTAATGCTGCTGCATGAACCTGTGACAAAGTAAGGATTTTCAGCTCTTTTTAACAGCAAACATTATGTCTCTTTCCTTATATTTGTACTGAAGCAGTAGAGTGTTGATAAATTAGTACTTTTTTTTTTTTATTACACAATAATATAGTTCTATATTCAGTAATAACAGTGTGATATATTTTCAAGGCTGCAAAGAAACATTATCCTCAATGAGTAAAGACAAACCAGCTTTTCTCCAAGCTGAAAAACTCTTTACATTTTTTACTAAGCAGAGCCCTTTAACACATTTTTAAACATGCCTCACACTCAAAGAAAAACCTTTGGTCAAAGGTTAACGAATAGGTGTGTACATTGTACTGATTTTAAATGACAAGTTATTATTGCATCCTATTTGATAACTAGAAACTGAGGTTCCCAGATATGTTTTATCGTTATGTTACATGATAATAGCGCATGTGAGACATAGGTGGGTCAATCGGGAGGGTTTTATCTGGCTCCTACCTGGCTGTCCGGCCTCCTCTTCAGGGTGCCTGCTCGGCTGTCGCTTCGTGTCAGACGCCTGGTTGAGCTTTCAGTCTGAAGGCGAAACGATGGAAACTAACTTAGCATCACGTTCAGCCACAACAAAACAACACAAGAAGCTAACTAAGCTAATAATGGAGACGTGAAATGAAGCTGCAGAAATCACAAAGACAACAAATACATTCATTGAGACTTTAGAAACACTGGGGAACTTTTTTTTATCTTAGGTCTAAACGTTTATATAGTATAAATACAATAGTTTCTAAACTGGTTAACGCCCATGACTACCGTTAGCTATAGCTTTAGGATTAAACATTAATGACGCCGTGATTTTTCTCCTCACCTCTTTTATAATGCTGCGAAGAGACTCATCCTCGTTCATTCCCCGAGTAAACGTCCGTTTTTTGGGCGAACCACTGCTGTCAAGCGTGACCGAAAGCATTTTTATATTTTAGACGAAGTTTTCCGTTTATGTAAAAGATGCCTACGAGCCGCGCGGTGGAGGGGTTGTTTAGTGTTTGGTTCCTACGCAGCAGAGAGCGACGCCCAGGCCGGACTCTACGGGAAGCCGCAGGGGCCAAACCGTCCCAACGCCGCCCTCGTTCCGCCAACACTGAAAAATAAGTTAAAGATGAAACCTTTGCTGGAGTCATGTTTACAGCTAATGCGATAAGAAATCTGGGTTTGTTATAAAGTTTGGATAAGCACGTGATAATCTCCTGCATGAAAATGTCATTATTGACAACAAGTATAGAGTTAATGATTTATAAGTGGCTGCATTTACTAAATCTGTCTGTATTTTCCAATTAAATCATTTGGGGATTTTAATTAAATAATAAATCATACATGTGACTATTAAATAGTCACTGAGAGGTGAATTTAGGGTTCTGTCAGACACTGAATACAATGAGGAAAGGAATTATTGCTGCAGTTTAAGGGCATTTATTTTATCCCATTATGTTAAACATGAACTTTCTCAAATGTTCATTCTGATGTAGTTGTAAAACTGGACTCATATAATAGTAAACTTGTTGATCTACAGAAATATTGGCACCATGGGACCTGTCTGTACCAAGCAACACACACACCACAGGCAGATGGAGATATTATTTAGACAACTGAGCTCCGGTCACACACACTCCTGAGTTTAAAACATGTATAAAACCGTATGTAGGATTCATGCACAGTAAATATTCACATTTAACATTTCATGCAAGATATTTTTACCAGTAATGATTTAGATTCAAGTGAGAAAAGAAAAATCATTACCCCCTCTGCATCCTTTGGGACATTTTTGTCCTTTGAACCAATTGTTGTACTTTTACATTTTAATCCCCATTTTAGTTGTTCTGGTCAAAGGCGTTACCAGACCTCCTGGCCCACTAAAAAAAAGTCTGTGTGCTGGAGTATATAACTGGAGTTAATTATCTAGCAGGGCGACTTATGGTCATGCAACAGCAACAGGGACAGAAAACAGTTCTCTTGGTATCTTAAATAGGTAGAACATGACCTTTCTATTTTATAAATATAGAATGTCCTTATGATAAAAAAAAAAATTATCTGAATAATGTGGAGGCTCCATTTCAAATATTTTTTCAGTAATTTTGTAATTCTGAAATTATTTTTCTCATGGATTAGATTAGCAATGCAGCAGAAACAAGTTTTGACACTGGTTGATTTTGCAGATATACACATTTTTGTCCAACTTCTAATTTCTGATAATGAAATAAATGGATGCCAATTCATTTTGACTTCCCCTCCCCCAAACACACACACAAAAATATTACATTTCATGTGTGTAAGACATACCCTCTGCTTTGCATTACATTTGATATCTGCAGACACCTTCAAGTAATTTCCAAACATGAGAACGAGTCCACTTCAAACTATGTACATGATGTGTAAACATTTTTTATAAAAAAAAGTAAAAACAAATACAGATAATTTACTACATCACATTTAAATGCTGATAAAGTGAATAATATTGCCGAACATCTCCATCTCCATAGATGTCCATCTAATATCAGACATCTCTAATATACAATTTTCATGCTTTTTTGTTCAAATCTCTGAAACAGCTTCACTCCGAAAATAAATAAAATTTTTTTTTAACCCTTTAATGTCAATTTGATCATATTATATTCTTGTTTCTGTATTAAGTATTAAGAAATAACATAAATTATGTATTTTTTTTAGTTTACATGTTGAGCATGATAGATTTTTATTTAAAGATTAAAATCAGTTTTTTAAAATTAATTCTTTGTTCATCCATCTATTTCTATTCCGCTTATTCCCCGTACGGGGTCGCAAGGGGTCCAGAGCCAATCCCAGCTGACATCGTACACCCTGGACAGGTCGGTAGTCCATCCTAGGGCCAACACACATAGACAAACATAATAAAAGCATAATTCTAAGTACATTTAAAAATTGTCTAGAAAAAAATAACAGACACGAGACAGCTTCAAATCCTGTATTTTATGCAAAAATGTTTTTTTAATTAAATTGTGAAATCCTGTAATCAAAGAATAAATTGTTCTGAAAAATTATTAATTTTAAGCCTTTTGATTAGTATAAAAGTTTATTTCAGAAAAAAACATAGAAAAATATAATTCTGTAATATTTTTAGCAGCTTTTCATAAGTAGTAGTTTTATAAGTAGTAGCTACTCAAATGCTATGACTACTTTTCATGCTTGATACAATCCAGTCTGATCACATGCACTTCATAGAATATTTCTACAGATTGAGGCATAAACAAAAGCTCTCTGCTATATTTTGATACTTTTCATGACCAATTTCTTCAGTGATTTATACTTACTGTTGGTGTTATGATCATGTTAACTTCATTGATTCCACTGCCCAACTGGAACATTTATTTTTTAACCTTTATTTGATGTGTGGTCTCAAGACAAGCGAATGGCATAGTTTGCATCATTGACAGCTGTCAACAGATTTAGTTAAAGGACATTTGAGCAAATCATGGAAAGATTATTCTTGGAGAAAATCCAGTTGAGTACTTCACATTCTGATTCTTTAGTAATGTGTAATATTAGAGGACAAGGGAACATCAGAGGCAGTGATGGAAAACAGCCTTTAATTTGTTAAACTAACCCCATAAAGACACAGTACAAACATGAATCTAATCAGATTGTAAAAGTTGAACTGTAAACAGACACTACTGAAGGGATGAAAACAGATGATTATTTCTTATTTGTTTGAGTTTCCTTTTATTTGGCTGAGGGTTTCATGTCTCTCCTGACTTTTACTTGTAAAAATGGTCATTTGCAAACATATTTAATATTAAATATCTCGGTTTAAAAGTGGGCTCATTCGTTCAATTATGCGATAATATAAAAGAAAAACAGACATTTAAGGGAACACATACAGATGCATCTATTTCACCGTAATGGGTGTTTATATCGAGTCTATATGCTCGAGTAAAGTTTGCTATTTGCCTTTTTTTCCTCCCGGTGCTTTGAGGTCTGCAGTGACGAGCTGCTCATGTTCTATCACACTACCATTGCAAGTGGACTTTTTTATGCTGTTGTCTCCTGGAGGATCAGCATGGAAGCAGGAGCTTATCGCGGCTATTAACAGATGAGATTCAGGGTACCTTCTGGACAGGTCACCAGTCCATAACAGGGCCAACCCAGAGACACAAACAGCCACTCACGATCACTCCTAGGGAATTTTAGAATAATCAATGAACCTAAAAAGTATGTTTTTGGAAAGTGGGTGGAAGTCAGAGCACCTGAGAGAACCCACACATACATAAGAGAATAAGCAAATTCAGATCTTTCCCCACTATCTATCTATCTATCTATCTATCTATCTATCTATCTATCTATCTATCTATCTATCTATCTATCTATCTATC
>JBAMIG010000003.1:21369606-21385194 GCA_037177335.1 Kiunga ballochi
TCATCTTGGCATAATAATCTGTTGTCTGCAGAAACCAGTGGTCTCATTGTAGCAAGTTTTGCAAGTGAAAAAACACAATTTAATTTTCTGCTTAATCAGCACAAATTGTCACATTTAGAGACTTTTTGTCAATTTAGGTACATATCAGAATAATATAAGGGTAAAAATCTGATTATTCATGTGTCCAAACATTGTTTTATCAAGACGTCAACCTCCTCGTAGCCAGTCACAATGTGCCGCTGTGTCTTTACAGCAATCAGGAAGGACAACTTCTCATCTTACAGTTTTTTTTATGAGGAGCTGAGGAGTATTCAGTTGTTGCAACCAGAAATTAAATAAGTAAAACTAGAAAATTAAATTAAAATGTATAAATGAGAGCAGAGAAACAAGCAAGTAATGCCTTTTCACACTAACTACATCCTTAAGACACACAGGTGGGAAATACATGTATGTGTTCAGTATGGTGGCGCAGCAGTTAGCGCTGTGGCCTCACAGCAAGGAGGTTGCTGGTTTGAACCTAGGCTGGGGAGGTTTGTCCTGTGGGCTTTCAGTGTGGAGTTTTCATGTTCTCCCCATGTATGTGTGGGTTCTCTCCAAGTACTCTGGCTTCCTCCCACCCACAAGACATGCACAATAGGAAACTAACTATGGTTAAAAATGAACCTTTGTGAATCGCTTTGGACAAAAGCATCTGCTAAATGACTATATTGTGGTATAGTATAGTGTTCAGCTAATAAACTATTTAAGTCTATGACAGGTGCTTCTGAGCATAAGGCAAAATGTTTTCCTTTGACAGATAGATGATGTGCTGCACTCTGTTGTGGGTAACCTCTGCTGTTACATTATTCTATTTGCCATTATGTCCGTGATGTAGTTCTTTTATAACCACCTCTTTCTGTCTGTTGTGTCTCCCCCCTGATTCCAGCAGCCGTTCCTGGAAGTGAAGGTTCTCGAGACAAGCAAACGTTCTCGGAGAAACCTCGGCTTGGACTGTGACGAGCACTCCACGGAGTCTCGCTGCTGTCGCTACCCTCTGACCGTGGACTTTGAGGCCTTCGGATGGGACTGGATCATTGCCCCCAAACGGTACAAAGCCAACTACTGCTCTGGCCAGTGCGAGTACATGTTCATGCAAAAATATCCACACACCCACCTGGTGCAGCACGCCAACCCCCGAGGCTCCGCAGGGCCGTGCTGTACCCCAACCAAGATGTCCCCCATTAATATGCTCTACTTCAATGACAAGCAGCAGATCATTCATGGGAAGATCCCGGGGATGGTGGTGGATCGATGCGGTTGCTCTTAGGCTGGCAGGAGAAGATACATGCACACACTTGTGTACAGCCCTCATCAAACCACCCAAAACCCTTATGGAACTCTCCCCAGGCACCAGAACTCACTCCCCATCACCAGATTTAATTTTTGCTCAACCACAAAAGCGTCCCACTGTCTTCCCCCATCCCCCCCCTCCCCCTCATAAATAAATTGATTCTAACTGAACAAAAAGTGATGAATGAAAGATTAATCAAAAGTGACCTGCGTGATGGAAATACGGTACATTATGAATGATTTGAGGAGGATGTTCTTGCGGAGCAGCTTCAGAAAATGGTAGTATGTGTTTTAGATTTGTGAGTTTTTTTATCTCTTTTTTTTTCCTCATGGCATCTTTGTGAAACGTCCAGGTTAGTGGAATGAGATAAACGGAGACACATGCATAGTTCGTTCAGCAACGTCATTTTTAAAGATGGTTCTGGGAATACAGAGATTTGATTCACCTAAATGTTAACCAGGGGGCATGATCAGAATTTATTTGCAATCCATCACTTTAGCAAAATACTCAGAAAATGTGACACTAATGTGCAGAAGTTAGACCGGTTGCGGTTCTGTCCTATAATCTGAATCCCTGTTTACAGATATTTAGACATGTAAAGTGCCGAGGAGGTCCAAAACCAAACTATGCTGTCTATTAATGTATAACACACCAGTGTGACATTCTTGAGCATCTTTGAAACCTCTTTGATCTTTTATTTGTAGTCTTGTAAAACTTTAAAAAAGAAGCAGGCGACGTTGTGCAAACTTTATCTTTAAATAAAGTTGGTATAGCTGTTACTTTCCTTCTACTAAA
The DNA here is from genome assembly GCA_037177335.1 of Kiunga ballochi. NCBI lineage: Eukaryota > Metazoa > Chordata > Actinopteri > Atheriniformes > Pseudomugilidae > Kiunga > Kiunga ballochi. The sequence goes on from JBAMIG010000003.1 coordinate 21,371,732, forward strand.
ATAGATCATATGATTTTAGTTCAGCATGCACACTAAAGTCTAAAACAAAACCGAAATGTAGTTGTAGACTCACTTTACTCTGTTTGGGAGGAGAACAAGGAAAAGTCCTAACAAGAACCTAACCGTTCAGAAAGCTAAATAACACATTCGAGTTTTGCAGTAACTGTTTAGAATGGAGACGTAAATGCACTGTTTCACCACCCAAAGGGGCTTATGGACGAGACGCATTAAAAGCAACAGAATCCCTGCCCTGAATAAACACGCAAGAGTGTTACGCTCATTACGCTGACGAGCTGAAAGTAGCACAAAACTTGATTATCTCTAGAAGTTTACATATTTCTACTTGTTCACGTCCGTGTAAAATAACAAAAATGTGAAAAAAAAATGTTTGAAAATGATGATGAACACTTAAATGAAGAGAGAGCAGTAGCTACATTACTCCTGTCAAGCCAGTTCATTCCCTTTTTCTCAACGCTAGTTTCAGAAAGATTCTGCAAAACCCTTCATCAGCTCTGCTGAGTAGCGGCTTTTAAATCCACCACACGTCACAGTGTGCAAAAAAGTTTTAAAAAATCAAACAAAAAATGTTTTTTATAAAGCTGAAGTAACTCATGTTAGTTTCTAGTGCATATTTGATTGCATTTTGAAATGCCCCCCTTCCCATCCACCTCAACCTCAGCTGCATCATCTTTGTCAAAATGGAGAAAAATATTGTTAGTGCTTGAACACAGAGTAGATTAGTACGCTCGAAGCTTGTCTTTGTCTCCTGGATGTCGAAGCAAAGATATCCTTTTGTTATAAACGAAAGCACTATGCTGTTGGATAAAGTGAGAGCCTTCTGACATTATATATAAATGATATATGTATATATTAAAAAAGGGGTACAAAAGCCTTTTTTGGGGCACTCTACCTTACCAACATTAAATTTTGCACTATGGGATGTACATGGCGTGAGGGGGTAAAGTGTTGTTTGTGTTTTACCAAGCACAAGAGAGCTTGTACAGTATAGCATTAAAAAAAAAAAAAATATCCAAGCTTCTGGTGATGAACAAAACTAGGAAATTTATCTCTTCATTTTGATATCATCACACCTTTCTGACCTTGTCTGAAGCGGGGGCCTGTCCATACACCCACACACTTTGATCCGATCTGGAACCTGGACGTCCAGCGGCCTGAAAGGCCTCCATGCCCGCTTTGGGGCATTATTCATGTGTGTATTACATGTCTGGATAAAAAACAAACATAGAATGCTTTAACTGGAAATGGCCCACCCATTAACTTTAATCTGGTCCGCGAGATGGCATCCTTTTGACTTAAATCAGGAGTGGGGAACCTTGGCCCTCATCCTGAAAGTTCCCCATGTCTCCCTGCTCCAACACACCATATTCAAATGAATGAAAAACCGTGCAGGTCTTCATCAGCCGCTGGACTCATTAGATTGAATTCAGGTGTCCTGGACCAGGGATGCATGGAAAACCTGCAGGATTCCAGGCCCTCAAGGGACCAGGGTCTCCCCCCTCCCCACCACCATGACTGAAACAATGTGTCGACCGTGGCGCATAGACGTGTTTTTGCCTTTGTGTGTTTTTTAAGTGAGAGCACCCATGTAAAAATGGGAAGCATATCCAGGGATTGTTAGCCAAAGTAGAGAATGACATGTCGCGTGCTGTAAACCTTTCCGATTGCAGGAATATGCTAGAACATTTCAAAGGGAGGAAAAGCTGGTTAAGGGGCAGTGGTTGGAGAAAAAAAAATTCAACTGGTTTGTTGTTATTTATTAATATTAATTACAATGCATTTTAAAGTCTGTCTACCTCACTTACGCCTTCTAAAACCTTTGCTTTTTTAAAAAAAAAGAAGAAGAAAAATGTCAGCAGTTAATCAGTGCAAACATTTTACACATAAGAGCCACCCCCATGCCCTCCAAAAATGTCGATGAAAACCACAGGGTCCCCTTGCTCTCAGGTTCAGATTGAGTTGTTGTCAGAGTGACTGATGGTAGCGGCTCTGGTCATGTGTGGTCTAAAGAAATAACTAGTTGTGCCCACATCTGTGTCTTAAATATGGTTAAAGCTGTTGAGAAGCTGTATTTTGAATTCTCGTGTTTGTATACTGGTATGTGTGAGAGTTTCGTTTTGTTCTGTTTTCTTATAAATATATGAGAGTAAGAAATATCTATGTCGACGCATACCCAGATGTTAACTTTTATGATGTTTTGGACAGGTTCACCGCTTCTAACATTTTCTCTCTTTTCCCTGCATTCCTCTGTTCTTTGTATAGTAAAAAAAAAAGAAGAAAGAAAGAAAAAAAATCACCCCAACTTTGTAGTTGAATTGTTGTGCATATAAATAACTGTATGATTATTTTTGCCCTTTGTTGTTTATTTTCTGTCATTTTTCTTTTGTACAATAAATCATTTATTTAGCTTACGGGGTTTGTGTTTATTTTTTGGGTTTTTTGTTGTTGTTGTTGTTGTTGATATAAGGTGTAACTCGCTGCTGTAACCAAAATCCTTGTGTTGTCATGGACAGATGTAGAATAGCCTGCGTTTTGCATGTATAAAGAGCCGGTGTGTTGTGTTGTTCCATTATTGACTAAAGCTGAATACTTTTCTTTCTATCCGCTCAGATGTCAGACACTCAAATAAAATGATGCATTTTAAAATTAAAGTATATAATAAGTGAGTGGAAAACAGTCTGCTTAGCCTGCTCAGCATGTCAGAGTTTTTATTGTTTATCACAAACAGAGAGAAAGTCTTTCCTGCCTGAAGATCATTTTGTCTTGTTGTGCATTTTTTTATTCTTTTTTTTTTATTTTTTTTTTTATTCTTACCGGTAGGAATCTTTTCTTTACCAGGGTCCTGATGCCTGGTGTCAGTCTTTGCATAAGGTGAATGGCTCAGACACCAAATCCAGTCCACAGGAGGTACCATCCCTTATGAATTTTCTCTTAGTCTTGTCAATCAGCTCTGCAGAACCTCAGTAGCGAGCTAATCGTTTCATTCAGGTGTGTCGGAGAAGGGTAGTATCTAAAGGTTGAAGCAGGATGGTGGATCTCCAGGGCTGGACTTGGGCTCCTCTGGCTCATATGTCTTCAGATCCTTGTCTTCCAGGGACCTCCCCCGATGTTTCCGTTCCTTCCAACTCCAATACACCTGATTCAGATTATTCAAACTGTTCTGAACTGTAGAGTTCTTTGTAAGCTGCTAAAAGATTTGATGAATGAATCACCGTGCAGATTTTGATAAGCTGTTGGATTAATTTAATTTGAATGCTGCATCAGGGATCCATGGGAAACCTGCAGGATTCTGTCCTTCAAGGACCAGGGTTCCTCATCCCTGTATAGCATGTGAGACAGGGGTCCCCAAGGACCACGAAGTCACAAGAGCAGTGATGGGCAACTCTGTTCCTTGAGGGCCGCAGTCCTGCATGTGTTTGGACTTTGCTTGCTGCAACACACCTGACTCACATCAGACTTAATTAGCATGCAGAGCTTAACATCAAACTGTGTTGTAGCAGGGAAATTCCTAACACTTGCAATACCGCGGCCTTCGAGGACTGGAGTTGCTCATCCCTGCACCAGAGCATCAAGACACAACTAACAAGTTTCAGCTGATGTCTCCTTTCATTCACATCATTCACGCCTAAAGAACACAGCAAGTTTTTAATATTTAGCATATCCCTTAATTAGAAGTATGTTTTGTGCCATGACTTCAAAAGTTACAAAACAGGAAGGTATTGTGTTGTTTTCATTTACAGCTGTTCTCTCAGAACCTCCTATTCAGCTAAACACAGAAGAAAAGAGTATTTTCCTTTTTTATTCAATGCATAAACTGATCTAAGTCCTTTAAATAAAATATACTAAACAAATGACAAGCAACAAGTTATATTGTCAAAGCTAATCAGTTTTTAAACTTCAACAATCAAGAGTGAAAACAGTGAATCTGAAGGGAGCAAAAGAGCAGTGTGGATATTTAACTGCATAATGCTGCTCTGCACAGCCGGCATCCAGTAGGAAAACCCTCCATGCTCACTTTGTTTCTTTCATCAGCCAACTCTTCACCACAGCTTCTCATTGCTAAAATACCCTCCTCTAACCGCTGTTACGTGGTCATCTTTTTAATTACCACAATGTATGATATTTAAAAATGAAAACAGGAGGACTTATTGTAGACATGAGACAGTTAAAAATTGGATGATGATTTTAGGCCCGGCCCTGTGATGGACTGGCGTCCCGTCCAGGGTGTACCCCGCCTCTCGCCCGTTGACTGCTGGGATAGGCTTCAGCCCCCCCGCGACCCCGATAGGGACAAAGCGGTAGATAATGGATGGATGGATGGATTTTAGGCCCTGTATGCATGATTTTTTTTACTGGAAAACTCTGAGTGGGCTCAGAAACACTTGCAGAAATTGCTGCCTGTGAAGTGAAATGCAGGTTAAAGCTCTATCATGCAGAAAAGAAGACATGTGAATATAATGTGGAAACGTATGATTTTACACAGCTAAAAACAAGTAATAAAACACAACATGTATCAAAGTTTATTATAAGATGTTAATGAGCGCGCTCAGTGACAACATGATCAGTTCTGTTTAATTACTTTTTTATATTTTATGTATAATTATGTTTTTTTTATTATGTGTTTATTATGTGTTTGTGGCCGTTCTAAAACTTTTAGGAGAAAAATATCCAGTCAGATTACTTTGTGTTATCATTTCTTTGTGTTTTAAATACTAGACTGAGGAAATATTCTGATTTGCTTTATTGACACAGTGCATGTCCTTGAAATGCACACACACGTACACACACATACATAGATACTGAAGCCTTTGGTGGCATTTTTATTCTTGGAAAACAGTAACAGGCTGCAGAGGTGGCAGGAAGCAGAGTCACCACGAGGCTAATTGGTGAGCGGGAGCGTTCAGAGGACAAAGGTTTAGTGTTGGGGTCCGGCTTGCCATTATCTGGATTTCATATAAGATCCTGCCTGACCCAATTAATATGCCACCTGATAGGAGGGCCTCTCATCAACCTAATTTAGAGAATCAATAGGGGACAAATGAGAGTGAGAACGAAGCTCTTTACGCATGCAAACAGACAAAGACCACCCAGTACAAGCTTGAGGAGCCTGATGCCAGCAATGACATAAACCTTTTGACAAATACTCACTCAACATAAACAAACATTCACACAGTCCCATGCTCCTGAAGTGCATCAATGTGCCATACACGTCATCAGTCATACCCACCCTACATAGACAAGGGAGCACATTGATGGATGTTTTTATTGCTGTGGCACATAGAGAGCAGTTGTACAAGCTGGACATAAAGCGGTAGAAGCTGAATGCTTCACCCAAAGCCTCAAGACTGCTAACATGATGAACTCTGACCCAGCTTCATTGAATTAACTATCCCATAGAGGTACTAGCAGAAGAAAAAGAAAGTACAGTACAATGGGAATATTGAACATGTTACAAAGCACTTAAGAAAGGCTGGTGGGGGCAGGGAGGACCTTTATGGCAATTATAGCCATAAACTTTAGAAAGAAGGTGAATTGGGGGCAGCACTCAATAGCTTAAATTGCTGGACACAGTCATCAGTAACACCTTTTTGTCTGGCTCAGTGACCGGACTGGGGAACTGTGCAGAACAGATAAAAAAAAAAGTAGTCTTATGGGAGCAAAGAAGCTAAAATGGCAATGAAATAAACAAATGAGAAAAACCCATTAATATGATTACATTGTCAATATTTTAATGAAAGCTTCATGCAGTTATCTTTGTTTTCAACATGCATGATCAATAACCGGAGCTGCTAAAGTGTTTACACACCCAGTCTGCACATAAAACTTCCTTTTCAGCAGCTCAATACTTAAATGAGGTACACCATCATTATCTTTGAAGTATTTGCCTTTCCTGGGTGCAACCTGCAGGCATTAAACTGCAGTTCACAACAGTGTCATCTCTTGTGAATGACAGCTGTCACTCTTTTGTGGCTCCCAGCACACCATCTGCTTTTGAGCTGACAATTGCTGGCTCTGCGAGATGGTGTGTGTTGCAGCCATGCCGGGACATGTTTCCGTACCATCCCACAGACCTAAGAATATACCTGCTGCAAGATGACCACCCCTGCCTTCAGGCATTTCCTTTCTAACCTAAACCAGGAAGCGAGGAAAGTCTAAATTATTGTCCAGTGTGAACATCTTAGTAATTATTTTAGGTCACATCCTGATTATATCTGAATCCACTAAAGTTTAAGCTTCTCCTCTGTTCATATAAAGCAATCTGCACATTCCAGCCACTTATTTTGAATGCTCCTCACAGCAGTGTGCGATTACTTGAAAGTCAGTCGGACATCTCTCTTTTGGCAACGACAGGAATCACCCTGAGAGCGAAAAACAGAACCTTTTGTCCCACACTGTTCACTGCTCTGCAGTAATAATCCTAAATCTGCCTCATTTTTGGGAACAAACCCGCAACCTGTGGCACGGCGATAACTCAGCTGGAGTGAAAAGAATATTCTGTGAAGCTATAAATAAATCCAGATGAGGGAGAGAAATCTTATTTAGCAAAAATAACAAAAAAGCTCCCATTGTTTTGCATTGCTGTTGAAAAACAGTGATGTTGGGATGTTTCAGAAGAAACCGAAGGGGATGATGGGATAAAAACAGGAAGGTTATATGAGGACACAGCTGCACTCTCTCTCTAATGTGGTAACGCTGGATACACTTAAGTAATCCAGGTCACCGATCAAACATCCAAAAACACAACCCCAGATCCACTCAGTCTTGGCTCTCTTCTCATCTGCCTGTATGAAAATAACAAAATAAAGTTTATTTTTATTTTATCACACACATCATCCAACTTTTCCTTCACATTTCCATGATATCTTAATGACTATGTGTCCGACACCTCAAACTGGAGATTACCTTTTATTTTACACACAGTCAGCCTCAATTTTCTTTTATAAAGGAGTCTATTTGATGCCTTTTTGCTATTTAAAATCTTTGTTTTCATTTATTTCTGACACAAAATGGACTGTGAAATGTTAACAAACCGTGTTTAATGCAGAAATGTCCCTTTTTTACTTGAATGTCTCTCGTTGTCACGAGGAGGTGAAATGAGGATGACTGAAACACCAAACCCCCCAAAATCTGAATGAGCATAAAACAAAGTGCTTTGTTGCAGGTTGTCAGTTTGTAAAGTTTAGAATAATGATAGAAACAAAAAATAAATCAATAAAAATTATACGAATGAGGAGCAAAAATATAGAACTCGGAGAAGAGATGCCACCGGTTACAGTGCTGGTCAATAAAAACGGGGTTGCGCGTTTCTTTGAGGGGCTTGAGCAGTCAGTGAAAGGCACTGTGGGGTCTCCATAGTTCACATGGCAAACTCTCAAACACCCACGGGGGGGGTGTCCACCCTCCCTCTCCTGTCATGCCTTAACTGAGGCGAGTGTTGACACAGTGCCGGCCAATCTAATTTTGATTGTCAGGAGCAAGGAATGGTGATCCTCCCCCCACCCCCCTTGAGATCATCAAGTTCATTTCTCTGGTTGCATAGGGATTTTTTTTTTCCTTCCCCATCCCTCCCCAGCTCCCCACCTCCCCAGCTCTAGAACAATATTCAGCCGTTCCTGGGCCTCTCAGAGTGAGCTCACTGGAGTTAATCTCTCAGGCCTCTCTCCTCTCTATTGCTGCCTCTCTCTCGCTCGCACTCTCTCCCTCTCTTTCTATTCAAAAAGCCATTCGCGAACAGCTTGAATTAGTGACAGTTATTATTCAGACTAATGAGTAAAATCTCAAAAGGCAACAAAAGTGGACTGTGACATCAGCTATACCAGCGTTCATAAATCATTCATTCTCAGCAAAAAGGGGATTTATCAATAAGTGGATGACAGATATATATATTTATAATTAACTTGTGAAATTTCAATAATTGCACAACCCGAGGTGATAAAAAGAAGAGATATCTGTGGATGCAGCGTGAAAACATTTAAAGGAAAACCTGTGAAATGTCACCAAGGCATTCATTGTTTTCCCAGATCTGCAGCATCAGAAAAGACAGATGGCTCCCTGTACATTTTAATGTGTGTGTGTGATCTCAAACACAAGGAAAGCAAATAGGTAAGGTTTAAACTTCAACCTTTTAAACATAATTAATGTAAATAACACAATTCAAGCTAATCAAAACTATGATTACCCATCCTTACTGAATGATAAATGAGCAGTGAATTAGGATGCATCTATTATTCTTGCAATTCTGTGATACTCTAATTTAGTTCAATGCTTTCCATCATTTTAAATTTAGATATGCATGGTGAATAAATGCAAAAAAGATGCTTACTTAATGTCTTTTGTGTGGTGCTGAATGAGGGGGGAACTGCGCAGTGATAAGCTACGACATTTGGTTGATGCCTCTGAGCCATGTGTAATCAAATTTAAGCAGTTGGAGACATAAAGACAGATGTTCATTTTCTCAACAAAATCTCTGCCACTGAGATTCGCTGTCCAGCAGTGTGTGGCTGTGTGGTGTAATTAAAACAGAAATGCAAATGCAGAACTGGATCAGTTGGGATACTTTAATGTTTAAAAAATACACAGAGCCAAGCTATATGCATGAAGACATTATTACCTAATTGTAATTGAAATCATCCTCTTAGAATTGACATTATTTAAATATATGTGTTAACTTTCTCACTGTTGTTCCTACAGAAATATTTAATCAAAAAGGAGTAATATTTTTAGATGCAAGTAATGAATTTCAAATGCAGTACTACCGAATGACCAGATGGGGGCAGTAGAGCTAAAGGTCCATCTAACGATTTGCCTTGCACTATTTCGCTGCTTTCTCTGCCGCTGGTGCTGTTCGTCCAATTTTTCTTTTTATGACAGCAAAACAATGTGATGACATTTGCTGGAAGCCTAATCTACTCTCAAATCAGTTTTAATTGCAAGCAAGTGCAGAATTTGAGGGGTTACAGAAGAAACGCAGCACTTTCAGCTCTGCATCATTTAGTTTAATTAAAGTTACACAGAAACCTGATACTCACCAATAATGATAACACTTGTAAAAATTTCTTTAAAAGATTTGGCAGAGAAATGGACACTGGCTTGGTTTTATGTTAAGACTTTAAAAAGTAATTAGCAGATCTTTCTTTGGCATCAACAGCCATCCAACAATCATAATTATCATTGCACAGTGCAGTAGTTTAAAAAGAAGAATGAACTGTAATAGTAAAATCTCATTCGATACCATTTAAATTGAGATTTAAACCAATTAGAAGAAAAATGGAATCATTCTCAGATCATGGTAAGCCATGACACTTTTAAACAACCTAAGTCTCATTGCTAAAATTAGCAAATGACCGTTTGCACTTGAGCTGAGAGCACAACTGCAGCTTGTCAGAAGCAATCTTGACATTACAGAAAACAATTTTAAATCAAAAGATCAAAGGTGAAAGGTCAGAATTATTCTGTCAGGGCTAGTGGGGTCACTAAGGGGGAGGACTGACCAAATCAGAGCCCCTGCCTTAAAAGAAAACACAAACCCTTTACAAAGACACCTTTTGCATGCCTGAAAAAATGACACATGGCTCCTTTGTGATTTAAGAAATGCATGTTAGTAAAAACTAAAGACAGAGTGGGAACTAAAGCCAGGGGAAGGGTGTGTGTTCGGACATAGGTGCATGATTTGCAAGCTGTCAAATGACGGCCTTGCAGATGAAGAGCAGTAGCCCCTTATTCTCCATCCAGCGCTGGGGGCTCCCCACCCCCCTCACTCAACGCCTCTCCATACCCCATGGGAGGAGGTCTGTTGCGCTGTGGCCACACTAAATCAACATCGTCCTAATGAGGTGTCACACTTGACCCCCAGCAGCCTCAGCCCCTCACATGGGTGTCAGAGCCACAATGAGCGACCCTCCATCTCCAGCGCCTGCTTGACACATTTTGATTCATGAGAGAGCCTGGGCCCTGTCAGGACAAAATTACCCCTATCAAAATGCCACCATCAACACATTCATCAACCCCACCTTTGAATCTGCCTTTTTTCTTTCCTGCACACAAAAAAAAACTATTCTTCTCCAAAATCAACATGCTGTTCGTGTGTCCACTCTCTGCCTCTTTAAAAGCAAGCGTTTGCTCACAGTCATACCTCCAGACACCTTACATGCAAATGCGTGTTCTTACTGGTCACCTCCCATTAGAACTAGAAAGGCCTGCCTGTCTTTGGTTGGGGTGCAGCCTTCTGTTCCTTAATGGCTCTCTGAGTGATGAACTCTGTGTCCCCCAGGTGTTAGCGAGCCTGTCCTCTGACCTGCTGACCCAAAAACACTCCTAATGCGAACAGGTCCTCACAGCTAATAACTGAAATCTGCATGACATAACATGGCCTCCTCTTACACACGAGGAGGGCATCATCTTCACACTTTGACAGAGACCAACCAATCATGATCAATTCTTTTCCACTAACGAAGAGAGGACATTAAACTCGTGAGATTAAGAAGCACTTCAGAAGGCAGCTCCCTGCTCTTCCAGCCCTGAAGATCAGCTCCATCATTGTGGACACAGCTGAGGCTTTCATCTTCCTGCGATCACCATGGGACCAGATCATCTCCCACATAATCAACAAGACTCAGCAGCAGATGCTCTCCTGTGAGTCACAAGCAAAGGATCAATGTCAACAGCCAATCCACAGTTCAGTTATCAAAAAATTGTCACGTCCTTTGTTACAACTGGGAACGACCCTGTTCTCCGTTTTACAAGCGCGAGCCACAGCATGCGGCCCCTTGCTGGGAAGATCATTTACTGTTAGCTGACACTCAACTCGGCCCACTGTGGTAACCATCTGCTCCAAAAACTTCCCCCGGGTGACAAAAGCAGTCTAGTAAGACAAGTATACCTGTCAACCAACTGGTCTCATCACGAGCTACGACAAATGCCCATAATCTCAACATCATTATCATCCACAATGAGGTTGTGAAACTGTCACTATCTATTACTTCCACCATCAACCATTTCTAAGGAGCTTTGTGACTCATTATGGCAGGGCTTTAATCTAAAATTCTTCATCCTGAGAGGCTGCAATAGCATCATAAAAATGACAGCAATATTAATAGCCAAATACACTGTATATCAGTGCATATCACATAATGAATGGGTCATAAACTGGAGTCAATGTAAAGCGTTAATGAAACTGCAGGGTGTTATGAACCAACACTGAAAGTCATAAAGCAAAGCTCTCCTGTGCCTCATTTGTGTCTGGAGTTAACTAATTACAATAGCATGTTAATTAAGTCTGTTTGGCTTTAATTACACAAGTAAATGGTGCATTGTTACAGAGCAAAGCTTCATCTGGGATTCAGTATATAGGCTTGCTATGGGTGTGACTCAGTCTAATAGATTTCACTAAATATGTGCATTTTAATAATAAATGTTGTCCCTACAGTGTTTTTTTTAATAAACCACCAGAGATTGCACTGATCGATATTATTGTATTTGTAGTTTTTTACTTAGATTTTAATTCTGTTCAGCGCTTTGATCAACTGGGGTTATGTTAAATGTGCCATTATGGAAATTACAGAAATAAAATTTAAATTGAACTGAATTAAACTGAATGGTGAATGCAAGACGTTTGCATTGATTTTACAAATATTTTGCATCATTGAAGGTATGAATCCACACCAGTCACTGCAACTAGATTTGAATTTTCAACCTTTCAGTCAAGTTCATAGCTGCTGCAAAACGTACCCTGTGAATGTAGCACACTCCATCTATCACGCACAGATTGCAATTCTTTTAATCTAAAATCTTTTATTATATATTCTAGTAAAGTTACTTAGCATTTATTCTTGCACAAGATTCTTGAGGTAAATTCTGGAGCAGAAATTGTTTTGTTTGACATCAACTCAGATTGAAGACTGAGGACTGTAACATTAACCCGTTTATTAAAATGAATCCAAGCTGCCTATGCAAATGTGATCTAAAAAAAACATCTCAAAGCAGCTGGCTGATATCTTTCATGCAGGCAACAGCAGAGGAAACATGATTCCCCTTTGAGTGGTTTAGCTGCTCATTTACTAAATGCTGTAAGATGGAAAGATAAGCACGTCTGGCTTTGACTGAAATCTTTCACTCTGCATCAGATGGAGTCTAATCAGGTTGGATTTCCTTCCAGCAGAAAAAAAACCTCAGTATTTTTAACCCAAAACGGTTAGATTAAAAACGGTAAGATTAGAAAGAAGCCACTTAAAAATGAGTAAAACAAACTTGTCATAAGTTGCCATGACCTTTAAGACACAGTTGAAATGTTCTTTGCAATGCTTCAAGATCAGAGGAGCACATTCAACGGAAGCAGACAGCAGACAATGCTTTTAACACTTTTTCCTTGTTAAAACTTGATTGATCTTGTAATGTGGAGGAAACCAGCTTCATTCTGTGATTCGACTTAAAAGAAAATCAATCCGTTATCTTCTTCTCTAGCAACAACTCAGGTGGTGGATCTGATGTCAGCTTGGCTTGATTGTATCGAGACGTCCCTGAGAAATTTACCTGGGTTGTTTCAGTCACATCAGTAAAGGAGGTAATCAGATAGAGAAACATCCATACCTGATCAATACACCTGATTTTAATTTTATCAGGTCTGATAAAGGCTGAAATTAAAACATATCTCACTATTAATTTTACCAATCACTCATTTATAATTGTGTGAATGCTTGTGTGAATGCGTGCCCATGGATTCATCCAAGCATTTGCACAGAAATGTTCCTGTTTTTGTTGTTTTTATAGTGTGAATAGTATTTTCCAGCTCAGTGATTGGTCCATTTTGTGCATAATAAGCTGCAAATAAAAACGTGTCTGATACAGGGGCCTATGTTCCAGTATCACATCTAACATACAGCACATGATGATGCACTAATTGCTTTGGTGATAATACAGAGTCTGGCAATTCATCTAACAACTTACAGATGTCTGCTGCAATGAATAATGTCCAGAAGCTGCCCAATCACAGAGATGCAGTCTGCACAATGAAAACAGACTGCATGATATGAAAACATGGATTAAACCTGCAATAAGACAAAAAGTGATGCAATTGTATTTTGTGCAGCTTTTTTGTTTACTGCTGGTGGTGAGATGAGATGAGATCTTAAGCTCATTTTAGTTAAAACTCCCATTGAGTCTGCCATTTTCCTAACAGCTGAATCCAGTTTAGGGGCACTGGTAGCTGGAGCCGCGACCCTGTTAGGGACGAAGTGTTAGAAAATGGATGGATGGTAGCTGGAGCTTATCCCCGGTGAAAGGATGCACCCTGGACAAGTCACCTGTCCACCACAGCAACTTTCATTTATTTTACTATTATTTAAACACAATATTGTAGATGGCTGTAACTTAGGACCTCCTGATCCCCTACCCACCCCCCACTCCCCTGTCTGGATGAAGACCAACCGCTAATTGCTACAGACCCAAAC
>JBAMIG010000003.1:21385294-21398112 GCA_037177335.1 Kiunga ballochi
TGTGTGAAGCCCTGTGAGGCAACGTTGTTGTGATACTGGGCTATATAAATAAAACTGAATTGAATTGAATTGAATTAGGAGGAGGAGAGATGGGAGCTCAAACAGGCTTTGGTTGACTAAGTTGAAGAGTCCTTGGGCAAGACACTGAACCCCAAGATGCCCTGTGTTGGGCCTGTTGTGGGGTGTGTGAATGGTTACATGCTTTAATGGGTGTAAAGTTAAATATCTACCTCTTTTATGCTGAAGTTAAACTTTCCACCATTTTCATTGCCTTCAGACATGAGTTTGTGTCAGATATTTAATTTTCTGATTGTTTAGGTTTTCTTAGGCATTACAGTTTAACCGTTTCAAGCCACAGTGCTGGGAGTACAGCAAATAGTCTAGTTACAGATAGCTCCTTCCCACAGCTGGGTCCGTTTTGATCAATAAAATCCGGTGTACCATACTACAAACCGATCCCCTCTTCATCTTCGTGAGAAAACGAAGACTGTTTTCTTGAGATAAGTCAAGAAACCATTATGAGAAAGCTGCTCTCCTTATCTTGTGACAATGAGAAAAGAAACTTGTTTTCTAAAAATAACTGAAACAAAACCTATCGTTGAGCCCGATCACTCTCTGCTTCCGTACATTGCAGAACATTTAGTAGTAATAATCTTTTCTCTGTGATTTCTAGCTGCAAAACTAAAAGTCCACCAAACACGTTAGTTTTGTAATGACTCCAGAAGAGAAAAGTGACATCCTGAGAAGTTCACCGTAACAAACTGATAAAGGTCATTTAATTTAATCATACCAGCTTAACTGCATCAAAGTAAGATTTATTTTGTAACCATGTAAATCAGGTTTAAACCAGTAACAATGGCTTATATTAACACATTAAAACAAAGATCTGCTGTATTTTCTAGCTCTAAATTTCTGATTTTTCACTGAAGATGTAAATACCTTCTCGCCCAGTGATTGCTGGAGCAACCTGCAACCCTGATGGTATGAAAAATGGAGGGATGGGTCAAAGCTCTCTTAGATATGTTGTAATAAACCTTTTTACTGCTCATAAAGCTGCTGCCCAGCACTCCTTTTACTTCCAACTATCTTCCAACTTTCCACATCTTGTGCCTAAAATAAATGCATATCACAATGACTACCCCAACAAAACATAATAAGGTGATACTTGATTGATTATTCACAGAATGCTGCTATCAAGCATGTATTTTTACTGCTCACTCTCAAGTAAACTACTGTGAACCCATTATCCAGGCAGTAATGAACACAGCCTCACTTACCATCTGGTGAAACCTTAGCAACCATGCCAAACATCTTAGCAACCACTCGAGAGCCTCTCCACCATAAGCACCGCTTTGTAATGGCTTTTCTTCAAAACTATAAAGTAGCACCTGGATGTGATTTTGAAAGTCTACCTAACAACCAAAGCATTAATTTTTATCCGGAACACATATTGTGGTCAAACCTTTACCTCTGGTGCTTAGTGTTGGTCATTCACGCCACCTAATGATGACAAATGAGGGTCACACACCTGGGAGTTAAAGCTTTATGACAGCTAATATTAATGGTCATTTATAAGATATTAAAGAATCATCTGTTGCACCATTGTACTTTTTAACTTTGACCAGTTTGTCAGGTGCTTTATCTCCTAATGCGATGGGACAGTCCTTTTTGCTTCCTGACATTTTTCTTTTAGAACAACTGAAGCAGAGTCATGCACACAGCAGCAGGACAGCACTACAGTGTTTTATAACTGCAGAGCATTTTAGACAAAAGAGGATAGTTAAAAGTTTCTAACCACTTAAGATGGCACATAATGGAGGACTGTGGCTCTGCAGTCTTTTGTGTTTCAGAAACTTTTGATTAGCTAAAACATGAACCGTTCACACGCACACAGTGGTCGTCTTTTCCTAAACTTTGCACTCCACATGCGAGGAGCAAATTGCACGTTTGCACATGTGTGACATGTGCGTGCTTGTACAAGTGCGCACGTGTGGGCATGTGACCACCCTCCTCCTCCCCTCCATATGCATAACAATCACACAGATGCATACCACTGTTTCTTTATAACAGTGTTAGGAGAAAAACTAAATCTAGCAACAGTTGAGGTACTTTACAAGATCCCCCTCTAAACAGAAAAAAGACTGAGTATCCATGGGAATCTTAGCACGTTAGGGAGGCCTTTCTCCCTTCCTCTCATCGGCTCTCCCCCGCTGCACCCATGGACCAATGCAATTGTTTATTTTCTCCTATTGAGGCTGCTCCATTCACTGGCACTCACATTTACTCTGCTCAATTGGGGTGAGACAGCACTTATTCGAGGAGAGGAATGTAGCGTTCCACTGACAGAGCAGCAAGAATGCAGCAGAAATAATTAAAACTTTTCCAAGGAGAAGGTACAGCTGAGTGTAAGCCGAACAACGTCAAACCCAACAATAGATGCCGGCAGGATTTTCTGCTGTGATGAGTATATCCACACATCACCTTGACACTACAAAGTAAAGGAGTGTTTGAATACCACACAATGCTACAAAGAGGAGCAAGCAAGGTCATTCATTTGCAGTGGTTTCTTAACTGAAACTCCCTCTTCAACAATGAGCTGTTCTCTTGTAAGATCTGGCTTGTCTTTCGACCTCACTTTTTCCAACGCTGGTACAAAAGCAGAGAGCTGGACTGTGGAGTTCATATCTCCCAAACGCTGCAGAGAAGATCACCACCATGACCTTTCCCCCTGCTATCAGTGGAAATCTAACCCGCTGCGTTGTCTGCTTTGTCACATTTATAACCTTTCTCAGACACATCAAGCAGGATATGAGGAACAGTTGAACCCTGCAATGCCACAAGTGCAGTTTAGATGAAGCTGTTTTTCAGGTACCGTGGCGTTTCCACAGGAGATGCTGTATACCTGACAACTCATACAGAAAAGTACTTTGAACTGTACACAGCTTCTGTCTCATTATTTGGAGACATACCACACAAAGGGGGCTGTTTTTACTCAAAAATCTCTTGCAGGTGGAAAGCTAATGAGAGCAACCACAAATTATAAAACACTTTAGCAACCAGATGTAAAGACAAGATAGCAAACAGAATATATGAGTCGTGTTTAGAGGTAGAAGTGCTGATGAGAACAGAAAGTTTAGATTAAAGAAAAAAAAAACACTATTTAAACTTGAACATTTTAGCCTCATGTTTCAATAAACCTATTTAAAATTAATTGGTTGAGATTTTTCTCTGCATGCATGTAATAAATACAGTATGACCTGGTAGATTAATGCAGATTTGAAGCGTTTGGGTCACGTTTGTCTTTGCTAAAAACCCAAAGTAGTGTTCAGAGTAGATGTCAAGGTCTAAGAGAACATTTTTACTTTTTTTATACATATTTATGCTCACTTTTATGAGCAAATGCTGCTGTTTAAACAGTATTAGAGAACAGTGTGTGATTAAAAAAAAATAGTTGACATGTGTGTTTTATTGTTAAAAACAATAAAGTTGAATTTTCATTAAATACTATTAGATAACTAAAATCTTGCTTTTGTCCAAATCTAATTCAAATAATATTTTCACTAAAATAAGTGGAATTTTAAAGAAAAAAAGAATAAAAGGAAGACAATGGTAAAGTGAGGGAGAGTTTTGCAAAGCTCACTTCAGTCAAACTTTAGATGGGCAATCAGCACATTTAAAAAAAACAAAACAAAAAGCAAACTAAACCTCATCTGCCCTCTACTGGTTTCACATGTGCAGCACATAAAGAAACATGAAAGATTTTCTGTGCTGAACCAGGAGAATATATCAGGTGTGTGTTCTGTTTTCTTCCATGTTGTGCCCACAATGATGATGATGATGCTCTAGAGTAAACATCTGTGCACATGCTACATGCCCAAACATGTGTGCTGTGAAATATTTAGCTTTCCAGAAAAAAAGCATGTAAAAACATTAAACTTCTTATTTTGTAATAGAGTGCAGAAACTTTTTCTAACTCCCCTTTAGTTTGTAAGACTCAGTGATGTTCATCTAGAGCCAGAAAAGGACACCTTTTATCAATTACTTGACTGCCACTTGAGGAAGCGTTTAAGGGGGAAGTTATGTGAGACAGACATAGTGAGACAGTTCTGAGAGGTGAGAGGAGTGCTGAAATAGAACTTTTTTTTTTCTCTGTGGTTTGTACTGGTAATATGAAGTAGCAGTATGTTGACATGGTTAGATTAACTACCTTGCCTCTGTACTGCAGCTGCACAGCAGAGCCTCTCTCATATCAAAAAATGGATAACAGCAGCTATGACTACTATTACTATGATTATAACAACAGTGAGAATGGGTCACAGGCTTTGGATTGTTCTCACACCACCCTTTCTGGCTCCAACATCTTTTTGCCGCTGATATATTACATCATATTTTTTTCAGGATTTTGGGGGAACCTCTTTGTGATCTCAGTGATGATGAACAAAGAGAAGAGAGCTGGTCGTTTGGTGGACACTTTTGTTATCAACCTGGCCCTGGCTGATCTCATCTTCGTCTTCACGTTGCCACTGTGGGCCATCTCCTCCAGCCAGAACAACACCTGGAACTTTGGACCAGCCAGTGAAGTGCTGTGCAAGCTGAGCAGCTACATTATTTCTGTCAACCGCTTCTCCAACATCTTCTTTCTCACGTGCATGAGCATTGACCGCTACCTGGCCATAGTAAAACTAATGGATTCGAAGTACCTGAGAAGTAGTCAGTGCATTCGCATCACTTGTGCCTCTCTTTGGATAATCTCCATGGTGCTCGGCATCCCGTCTCTGATTTACCGAAAAGTGGGAGCATCTGTTCATGGACAGAGCTGTGCAGAAGATAATAGCTCAAAAGTTTTTCTTTGCATGAATCTGGTCATGGTGTTACTCACATTCATCTTTCCAGTGTTGATCATAGTTCTCTGCTATGGCAGCATCATCATGCATCTCAACAAGCACTGTGTTGCTGCTGGAAATCCTCGAGCTGAAGCCCGTCGCAGGCACTCCCTCAAGATGGTCCTGTGCATCATTGTGGCATTTGTGATCTCCTGGCTCCCCTTCAACATCTTCAAATCTATCATGATTATCTCAGAACTCACCGAAGCCACCTTTGACTGCGAAGTTATATATGTGATAATGAATGGGCTTAATCTCTCATGCTGCCTGGCCTTTTTCAACAGCTGTGTGAATCCAGCCATCTACTTTTTCCTGGACCACCACTTCAGACGCCGAGCAGAGACTCTGTATAAGAGCTGCACTGGAAAACCCAAACTGTTGCATGGCTTCAACTCCTCTGTTTCATTCACTAATGGTGGAACTTCAGAGAGTTGTGGGACAAATGGTGGGCGAAGTCAGCTTCAGACATTACAGTCGGAGGAGATGACAAATATGTAACTGTGGAGGTGGGGAAGTCAATATTTTACACTTCTAAGATCTGTGGCATCTTATTCAATTCCCTTTGTATGATAAATTTCTGCTTGTTTCTTTACAGGGTTTTTTCAGAGGAACATCATCAGGAGAAGATTTTAGAGTTTGATTTTGTTTGTTGTTGTTCGCAGGAAATTTTACATTCAGTCAAAAAATGCTTCATAGAATTGTGGCGACTAAAATATCCATCATGTTTATAGCTTCCTTTTCCTGAGCAGCATAGATTTTTACAAACTAGAGTGGGTGTCTTGTTTTGTTTTTTTATTTACTATTCATCCGTATCAGTATTAAAAATAATCAGCATTACCTGTACAGTTATTTAATATTTGTAGCTTGACACAAAATATAAATATAACAAATATTGTTACCTGAAATGCAGAAAATGTTGATTGTATTGCATTGTAAAATAAAAAGGGCGTGTTTGTACATTTAAACAGATTTTTATTTTCATTATTATTTATTTAAACTTTTTGAGAATAATGTCATTTTGCAACTGAGACACCTCTAAGAATTCCTGCATGAAATTTAAGCATTTAATAATAATTACTTAGTTGTTTTTGTAAATTGTGATAAACTGCTCATCCAGTGAAATTTCAACGAGTCAATACTAATTTTTAATTTACATAAAAATACTTTTAAGTTGCTTTTTACATTTATTTATACAACAAAAAAACAACTACTTTCATAACAACGTTGCAAATATTACAACAGTTTGCGTCAAAAATAGCATCCGTTAATCTTAAAAATCCTCAAACTGCACACATTGTGCAAAAACTCTGATTAGTTCTGTTTTATAGCCTCATCTCTAAAATGCATGAAAACAAACAAATTATATCAGGTAAAAACAATGATAAATAATAGAATATTCTGTATAATAAATCGCATCCCTGTGTTTTCTGAAAAGATCAAACAATTATTTAAAAAAAATAGATAGAAAAAAAAAGGTCTCAATAATTTTATCTGATAAAAAACATTGTGGCGACCTTCCTCTGCAATTTCAGACGATCTTCTGCATCGACCTCTACCCGAATTGCTTGATTGATTGTTACTGTATTGACATCAAAGACAGCAAACAGAAAACAGTTCAAATCCATGCGCGCGCGCACACACACACACACACACACATCAAGCAGGTTCCTCTGCAAAATTCTGTCTAATTATTAAATGTGATACAAATGTGGTCACTTTAGAAATTGTGAGTATTTTGCATTTGAAAACATTTCGGAAGATGACTGTGAAAGGAAAATACATGGGCATCAAATTGTCAACCTCGAAGTAACCACTGCACAGATCTGCAACAGGAAGCATAAAACAAGAGGGGGGAGGGAGAGAGAGAGAGAGAGGGGGGGGGGGAGTGGGGGTGATTTTTTTTTATGAAAAATTCAGCACTACATGAAATCAGAAGAAATTGCACATAGATTGTAACTAAAAGAAAATAGAAGAATGGTAACAACCATGGTCATTTTGCATGTTACATCTGTCAGCTGTGATGTCCCCTGAGAGGAAGTTGATGTTTTCTTCACTTTGAAAATTTGTTTACTGGACAAGTTCGAAGCTGAGACGCTCACCTTAAGATGCTCTACATTGCCAAAATGTTATTTCTCAGAATTCAAAAGTATTCATATGAATGTGAAGGGGAAGTCAGGCACCAGAGGGTTCAAATGTTCAAGTGCCCACTTGTTTTTCAGGGTTGGAACAATATGAATCAGGCGGTTTCAAAACTGAAACAACCAGGTTAGTCGCCTGGTTGTGGGTGCAACAGGTCAGGAACTTCCACTAAATGCCTCTTTTCACAGTGCTGATTTCAGACTATTTGTGCCTGGGAGGAAGTTCTCACTGTACACTTTAATATCAATGATGTGTTTACATTTATCTGCAAAACAAGATTCTGATTAATCATTTTTAATATTTCTAGTATTTTTCTAAAGATCGTTTTTTCTGCTAAAAGGTTTCTCCGTGACTGGCATCTGAAATCCGATGTTATGGCATGCAATGGATGCAAAGAGAGCATTGAGGATTTTGTGTTTGAGAAATGTTTAAAGCCATTTGAACCCAGTTGGACCCAGAGCTGGATCAGCTGACGGGTCTTTGAACAATATAATTGATGCTTTATTAGAGCATATATTACACAGCCACCTTAAAAAAGGATGTTGACAAAAAACACAATATTAAGAAAATAAATAGGAAGAAAATTTTAGATTTTGTGTTAGTTTGTTTTATATATAAAAAAAATATATATAATTATATATATATAAAATTAGAAATAGTAATAATAGTAATTAGTCATTGACAGTCTGGAAGATAATGGCTGCTGACAGGAAAGGTTCCTAAACTACACACACAATCTCCCCAATACACACACACACACACACACACACACACACACACTGCAACTGAGTGCTTAACAGTATGACATATCAATGGGTCATCTTGCAGCCATCCTATAAATGTAAGACAGGATAACTGTCAGATTCTTCAGAAATGAAGATAAAATGGGTTTCCGTTGTGTCAAGACTCTTTACATGACCAACATGCTAATTACAATCGTAATACGGATTGTGGTCCAACTTTGTTGTTTCTGCACTAATTTCTAGGAAAATTTAAGATGCTAGTTTAAAAAAAACTGCATTAATGGTTCAATTCTGACAGCCTGAAGAAAAATTCCTAATTTAATGCATATTTTCCATGACCCCCATGGGGGCTTTAGCCCATAGAGGGCATAAAAAATGAAGTGTTAAAAAACAAGCAATGACTTAACAGCTTGTAAAACCACATGTAAGTACAATATGATGAGATAATGGTTTTCTGTAGGATGCCAACAGTTTCTCACGTCTTTTCAGTGTCAGTTTTGCCCTCTCCTCTTCATTTCACTTCATTGAGGTTTGTGGGTATTACTAAAAACACAGCTCTCATGAAGTCGACAAGTTCAATCAAGCTGAGGTGTGAACTTGGACTGAGCTGTTAAAACAACATCTCTTTTAGACTTTTTTGATTGTGCTTTGCAAGATTTAGCTGTTAGACAGATGGCCCAACATATAACTCTTAAACCTTTTTGTCTAGGAGCTCGAAACTTAGAGGTGTTTGGGGCTTTGCGGCTGCAAAATAAGCTAATATAATCACCACAAGTGGATAAATTATTGTGCTAATAATCTTTGCTTATTTGGAAAATGGTCCACTGAGCATTGTGATATCTTCACATCAGTCTTATTGTTTCACAAGTGTTGTGGTGTCACTATGCAAATATAAGCTGTGTTGCCATGTTCCTGTTGTTTTCCTGTCAGCGCTTCAGCATAAAACAATGTAACAAACATGTTTTAGAAATCTTTCTGAGCGGTGCACACTCTGACCTCAGGGTGCTGTATGGATGAAGGGGGGGGTCAGGTATTATGACACCTCCCACCAGAATGATGGGCAGCAACACTACAGATGTTCCTGCTGAACACTTGTGCATTTGCAGAGGTGATGATGATTAATCGAGAGCAGTGCCTCGCTGTCTGCACTGCAGTGGATGCAGAGTGTTTTTATTGCCACCCCTGCTGCAGTTTAGTGGAAAAAATGACTTAGTCTAATATGTTGAGTGATGTTATTCATGTAAGATTGCATTTTAATTATCTTTAAATGTGAAACAGCACACGACATGTTTGTCCTGCATTGCTTTTAATTTTGAGAACACAATTAATATAGAATCCAAATTATAAACATTTACCAATAGAATTACAGGGTATGGCATGTTTTCTTACATTTCTATTGTTTTTGAATTTTATTTAGAATATATTTTCACGAAAGGTTTATGTAAAGTATGACCGTGGTAAGGAATAAAAGTCCTGTGAGAGCACATGACTAGTCAGACGGTTACTCTGCCAGTCTAGAACAGACATAACGAAAGGTTAGACCTTGGCACTGAAGGCTTATGAAACTCTACTGATACTTAATCTGACAGTTTCATGGCCGTGGTGAGACTATGCACTCACCATGTTCTCACAGTGTTATTGGGATTTTTGTGGCGGCTTATTTCTCATAAGGGAGAAGTTCAAAGAGTCACACTCTGAGATGATTGAAAGTAAATGAACATGAACTCTTTATTTATTAAATTATATTACTGTGAAATTATATGTTTTAGAAAGACATTTTAACCCACTGCCACCTGACATCCAGTGGGCGAAACAGGACATGTCTTCTTTCCAAGTATGTACGTAAAATTGAAAATGTTATTATGTATAGTATTCAAGGCTAATTATTACTGCAGATATAGTGAACATTTACTTCTGGTGTGTTAAAAATGGAAATGACCCTAAAAGCCATGCTGTACCTCAGTAGCAGATGAAGCTGGTCCTTTTACATCGGAAAGGGTCCAGTAAAACAACACAGCAAACATCACAACATGGATGTTTTATCCATATTAGTTTTAAGCAAAAAATTGAAGGATTTTAACATGATAAAATATACTGAAACAAGTATCAAATGAATTACTGAAATAAAGACATGAGGAAAAACTGGGCTTATAATGTAATTTATATTGCTACTTTTTTATTTTTCTATTTTAAATAAGTGATTAGAAATTGAGAGAGGAGACACATATGTAAATATTGGCTAATTTATTCAACCGACTTCATTTTGAGCAGATTCTGCACGTTTGAACATTTTTATCCTGTAAATGTTTGACTATTTATTTTCAGTCATAGTTTAATTTTAAAGTTTAACACGGACCATGCACTCAAAGTGCTGTAGTATTATTTCATCCTAAAGATTTAAGGGATTTTTAAATATAAACTTATGATTTACTTGTTTACTGCAACTTTTGCTCAAGACTGCATAAACAAGCAGTCGGGTTAGCACAGATACCTCATTTATAGATATAGATTTAATAGATTTCTTGTGTTAAACACAATTATTCAGCCAGCAAGTAGAAAAGATTAAGACTTTCATTTTTACACAAATGTTTGAACACAATTGTTAACTTTTTTTTTATGGGTTTTTATTTTTTCTCAGGTGGAAAAAGCAAAGAAAGATGAATAAAGAGAGGTAGTTCTGATGTCTATAAGAAACAGGAGGTTTTTTGCTAATCTATAAAAATGCAAAGAAAACCTGACTCATTTTAAGTTTTCATCATTACTCATTTTATCTCCTCACTAAATTTATGACTTTTTACATGAACAAACTTTTACAATAAAGTTGTTTCACTATTCCTGATTCAATCAATGTTATCTTAAGGTCACTGCTGTACAGTGTGAACCATTCAAACTTGATATTTACATTGTTATATTGGTGGAGTTGTTATTGTGAGTACACAATTCATCCAGATGTGTATTATACTTGTGAATAAGGATTAAAAATATAACTAGTTAGACTTCCCCTTAGAATTTCGGCTTCACAAAATAAATGTATCTGTTGCACTCATATAGCAAAATCATCTTTATGTGTGTGAGGCCAGAAGAGGTTCTGCTTTTTTTTTTGTCCAAATATCTTGCAAATACATCAGAAATGAGGACCTTGAAACCACGATTCATAGTATTTATTTACGAACAGCAAGTCATAGAGCACATTGTTCACTTTTTCCCATATTACTGCAGGAGAGTGCTCCTTTGGATTCGGCTAAAACAGGCCTGGGGTTATATTTATTGCTCAGTCACTGATAACATCTGCTAACAGTTGTAGGATTATTCCTTCAAAGTGGATAAAAATTTAGTCTGAATGTTGTATTTTTAACCTCCAAATATCTTGTGACATATGTCCCAAGGCTGTTTAATAGAAGAATATGACCAAGTATACAAACTGTGCCACAAATATATTACCATGTCATAAAAACAAATAAACAAAACAAAAGTTATTTTCCTCCAATGTGAGTCTAACCCACAGATCAAAAACAAGTTACATAAAAACAGAGCCACAATTTCAAAGTTATTTTTAAGGCTACCACATAGACCGCTACCATGCTATGTCTCTGTTTGTTTAATGTCTGTGTTGGTTATTAATTAAATCAATATGACATTATTAGGAGAAGAAGAAAAAAATACTGATGTTTGTAATGCTTTACTGACCTCTAGTGGATGAAAGTGTGTGTGGTCAGTTCTTTTTGCTTGAATGAAGGTTATAAAGATTAGTATCATGATGATTTATCAAGTATATGCATATTTTTGACATATTTTGCTAATACTAATAAATGCGTCATACCTTTGGTCAAAGCTTCACTGCCAGTAAACCGCCTACACAACAGAAATCTGTGTGGCGTTCATAAGTAACTCGTACATTACATTTCCCTAATGCTTGAGATCACTTAAAACCTTTCAAGTTGCTCAGATAAATTCTGAGTATACAGTAACATACCAGTATTTTTTTAAATGGTAACTTTATGCGTATGTATGTGTTGGTGTTTTAAAACTTCACATCAGAAATGTGTTACAGTTACCGTTATAAAAGCTCATACCCTAATTCCTTTTTTTTTTTTACTGAACTTGAAGGCAACACAGCATTGCTTTACTTTATTCCCAAAGTAGCGGCTGTGATGTTCGTTTGCAGTTTGATATTTTTTATATGAGTTCATTGATACGTTTCGACTGGAAACAAGTAAAGTGTGAACTTGTTGTTTTTACTGACTTTTTAAACGCAAATAAAAAAATTAACGCACAGTTTTACTTTGGGAAGATGCGAGGAGCCATTGGAGCGCAGATTGTATGGATGTAGCAGAAGCACGATGCTAGCAAGCTAACTAGCTAGTAAGGTAAGATCAGAAACGATGCCATATATTTTATTTACTCTTGTTAAACCCTCCGATACATATTTAATACGTAATTGTTTGTGATTATCGAGCTTCCAGTCACATCGCATAATTGACAGCCTGAAATTTAAACCCTTTACCTAATCATTTATAGCGATTCAGCAAACTTTGGGAAACTCTTCAAAGCTGAGGCCCAGCAGCTGACTGCGTGGTATCTTTATTATCTCTCATATAATGTAATATACTATGTCGGTTGTCAACATATTCAAAACGTGTGTAGCCCTATTTTCTTTGATCTGCATAAGTACAGTATTGCCGCCTGTACAGATGTGTCTTTAGTTAGAAGAGATTATATATAACAGAAAAAACAGTAAACCTCTAACAAAATAAGCATTTTTTTTCTGCAAACTGTCCAATGGTGGCTCTTACAGTTGTCTCTTGCTTTTATGAGTTTGATGGAAAGCTCTTGGCTCGTTTTTACTCATCTCCGAGTAGTTTATAAAGGAGTGACGCTTAAATGTGCATCATAAATTATGTCTGACTGAACATAAACCCCCAACATCCTCTTTTATAATACAATAATAGTTCTTTAAACAAAAACTTCCCGTCAGAAACAATTAAAGTACATGTTGCAAACTTTTTTAGCGGTTAGGGTGTCCAAGGTTTGGATATATATATATTCAGGTATA
>JBAMIG010000003.1:21410990-21487735 GCA_037177335.1 Kiunga ballochi
CCATGGTGGTTAGACGAGCAGGACGAACAGAAAGGTGAATGAAGGAAAATGACCTGAGAGTGCGGGAGGGAGTAGCAATGTGAAGCAGATCAGACGGATATGGAGGGGCCAGATTATGGAGACATGTTAAGGTGAAAAGCAGTATCTTAAAGTTGAATCGTTGTTTTATTGGGAGCCAGTGAAGTTGTTTGAGAACCGGTGTGATGTGTTCAAAAGAGGAAGTACGGGGGATGATCCGAGCAGCAGAGTTCTGGAGAAGCTGCAGTTTATTGAGTGATTTGTTGGGAAGACCAAAGAGAAGTGACTTTCAGTGATGGATTCTTGAGCTGACCCGACTGAGGATGAGGATGGCAGCAGCATGCGGAGTGAGGGATGAACGCAGGTGGTTGATATTTTGAAGATGGAAGTAGGGAGACCGAGTGATGCTGGTAATATGTGAATGAAATGAAAGGGTGCTATCGAGAATGATGCCTAGACTCTTTACCTGATAGGAAGAGAGAATAGAAGAGCTGTCAATGTTAATGGAGAAACTGTGAGACAACAAGTAGAACTTCTGTTTTACTGATGAAAAACGTGATTTGATTAATATATTGAATATATTATACCCTTTGAAGTGTTTTGTTGGTTTAGGTTTTTAATACCTCATGAGATTTTAGTCATATATTATCCCTTTAATTTTCAGTCTTATCTGACGCTTGCATTCTGTCTTTGCGCCCTGAGGTTTTTATTTAAGATAAGGATTACCAAATAAAGTAATTTTTAAAAAATAGACACACGGATGTAGATGTGTAGATGACGTGTTGGTGCTTCGGGGTAAAATTCCTGGGATGATCATTCTTACCTGTTAACAATCGGGCTGGGCACTCCTGTTCGGACATGCTCAGGTGAACTAATGGGAGTCATGGTACCTCTGTGACAAAAACATATGAATGTTTGTTGACCAGACTTCCCATGTGTGGGTTCGTAAAAAGGTTTCTGGTTTTGAATGACATTAAACTGAAACTGATGGTAAAGTCCTGCTCTTTGTTTGATTTGGAAGTTAATTGCATGAGAAAGTGAATTCCACAGAATGCGTTATGAAAGGAAATATCCATGCATGCTCAATTGTGCAACCAATTCTCTGAAACTATGTGTCTGAACATGTAAAGAGATCAGAATAAGATGTCTGTACATTGTTTCATAACGGCAAAGGAGATCCTTGCATAAACGTAAGCTGCCAAACAGAACATTTATCAGAAGGGTTTTTTATTGGTTGCCCTAAAAAAAATAAACTTTCAGTCCTGTTCAAAATGTGTCTGTGGACTTCTTGATTTGATTGTTTCTTTGCCGTTTAGGAGTTGACCAGTCGGTTGTCAGAAGATTACCCTTTGCTCCCAGGAGAGAAGCCTCCACAGATTCGCAGACGTGTTGGAGCTGCATTTAAATTAGATGAGCAAAACCTGCCTCGAAGATCTGAGGTACAAGCTGCTTTTAAAAACTGGAAGATGGGATCATGTTCTTTTTATGTCGCATGGCCCCCCCAACAACACACATCCTATTAACAGCCAAGCTGTCCTCTCTTTGCCACCCTGTTATCTTCACAGGACTCTGAACTGAGTTTAGTAGATGCTGATTTAGCACTTCAGATGAAAATCTGTGAAGCTTCTCGAAAGCTCTGTGAAGAAGATCATCTGAGCAAGGCTGTTAGGAGGAGCCGGTTACAGCAGTTCAAAACAAACAAGAAAAAACTGGAGCAGCTACAAGAAAAAGCCTTTCAGCTGCGACTGGAGCGTGGACGAGCATCACCAATCCCTCCTTATCTTACAAAAGGTACCGTAGCACTGAATGCCAGTAAGATGTTAAAATAACCTTCATAGATGCTCATATTTTGATCATTTACCTGTTAACACTTTTGTTTTTTTGCTTTTTTTTTAGATCTTGGTACATCTGATGATAGTTCTTTATCTGATTCTGTTGTGCAAGATGAAGGTACAACCTGTCCTGATTTGTTCAAATATTTTTGTTTATCTTTAAAGAGTATCAGCATTTTTGTTTGTTTATGCTATGTGTGAAATGATCAGGTAACTGTAAGGGCCGGGATATATCTGCTGCTGGCGACGCGCCAGCTTACGTATCGTAGAGCCCGTTCGTTCTCAGTTGACCTTTTCCACACGGTGACGTTAGGTAACGTGGCGTGCACAAGACGCAGTATTGGCTTAGACGCGAAAGGCGCTCATCCAAGCAAAAGCATTAGGAGGTAACATGATGGTGGATCGTTTTGAAGAGCGACTCTCTGACCTTGTCTACAAAAACTGGCATTTTTATAATGATTCCCCCCTGTTGCATAGTGACGAACACTCTTGTCTAGTTAGCAAAAGATTTGTAAAGGTTTGTTTAATAAAATGCCATAAAAGTACAGCGTTACCAATGGATTTGTCTTTTCACTAGTTCAGCCATAGTGCTGTGTACTGCCCCTAGCGGTGGCCTCCAGTAAACGTTTACTGCAACATGCTTCTGTTGTTTGCAGTAAGTATATACGAGTATATCCCAGCCCTTGTGAACAGAGACTAGTTAGTATTTACCTGGGAAATCAAGCCTCCCACTGAGGCTACATGAAAGTAGTTTATTGTGACGCTTATTATGAATCAACAATAAATACTGTAACACAAACAACATATTTTAATTTCTTTTCTTATTTATTCTAGAAGTCCCAAGCCAGTCATCACAGCCATCCTCAAGACTCTCTTATGCAGTAAAGGCAGATCTTCCTCCACCTCCCCCCTTGTCCACACATTCCTCTGTGGACGGCTCCCACATGTCTCGCCCTGTGGCTCCACAGTCCCCCCTCCTGAACCTGTGTCAATCTCCTTGTCCAAGCCTTGACTCTAACTTGAGTTTAAACTCAAGCTTATTGTGTGACCCTCCTCCCATCCAGCACTCCCCATGGACGGAGTCTAGTCTTGATCAGCCTTACCAGAAGAGCAAGAAGTCACGCTCCTCCACCAAGATGAGGTAACGCACATCATCTGTTTTTTCCTGTTCTTCTAGTTTTAGTTTTGGAAACAGAAACTCAGGTTTGTGGGGTTATATTAATGATACAGAGTGCATTCCTTGGAAATACGGAAATACCCTGTCATAGCCCCAAATCTTGTGTATTCAGAACTTATAAGGAAGGATGGAAATGACAACCTTTTTCAGAACTGTCCGTGGCATCCAGTCATTTTACAGGGAACTTCAACCCAACGGTTTTATAGATTATGACTATGTTGATGCAAAGAAACGGCTGTTAATTATGTACTGGAGCAAGTTGTTTTTATACAGAACTTCTTTGTGAAGTACTGAAGATGGCAGCAATGTTCAGGCGTGTGCAACACTGCCATCTGCTGTTGCAGTGGTGCTACTACATCTGCAGGTTACAGCCAATCTGTGCAGATCATAAATAGACTAACACGCCTTTCAGATAGGGTGATCTCTTGTTTCACGTTTTATATGTTTCCTATGAAAAAATTAAAATGTTTTTCCAATTTAAAACGCCTGTAATGCCCATCAACAAAAATGGACATCTTTGTATGTTCAACAGTTTAGCCAAATCCGAAGTGTTGCCACCACTGGAAGCTTGTGTACTGCCACAACAGCTTTCCCATCTGAGGGTGAGCTCCACCCAGTCAAACAGTACACCCTCAACTCCAGAGATGCGTGTGCACCGTCAACTCTCCCTCAGGTAGCAATGCCTCAATAACATTGGTGGTTGATGTTGATAAAATCTGCTCTCCAAATGTATATATTGAAAGAGAAATATGCTTTTCCATTCTTAGTAAAGGATCTTTCCTTGTTTGTGTGGTGGGTTTACTTGGTGTGGTTTCCACAGGCTGTCCAATCCTGAATCATCTTTTCATAAAGACCGCGGTCGCACCAGGGGTCCAAGGAGACGACTGACGGAGTATGGAATAACACTACCAGAAACTCCTGCTGCACTGAACTATGGGAACTATCCCAGCTCTGAGGACAGCAACTCTGAAAAATCATTTTCTTCTTACAGTAGCTCCCCATGTTACGAGTTCCCTTCTGATTCACCCAAACAGTATATGCCTGCATATCCCCTGTCTAGCCCAGTGGGTAGCTACAGACCTCAGGCTTCCCCTGGTTACCACTGTAATCCTAGGTATGTGCCCAGTCCTGGTATTCAGAGAACCCATTACAATGAAGAAATGCTTTACCCACCTGACCTGGCATGTAGCCCTTTCCCACCACAAGCTCTCTTCACCCCTGACAGACATGAATATTGGTATAAAGACTCTGCTGTACTCCACCAGAGAGCACAGAGGCATTTGCCTCCTGATAACAGACTGCATATACCTCCTGATATCACCGCTGCACATTTGAACCATCCACACTGCCACTCCAGTGGTCTCCCACGACAGATTGTGAATGAGCATCTGAAGTCATGGCACCGTCGCAGTCAGCTCAAACCACCAAGGTCTCGTTCTCTGGACAGACAGGGAGCCGTCCGAATGAAAAGCACGACCGCTTGGGAGTCATCAGGCTACCAAACTGGGAAATATCATGACCAAGTGAGCACATAAAACTTTGTGTCATTTACAAAGAACACTTTAATGTTCATGTGTTTGAATCCTTAGTCACTGTCCTGTTGTCATGGCAATTCTCACCAAAACTTTTATTTTGTACGCTTTTTACTTTTCAACTTCCCAGAATGACAAAGAAATGCATCCTTTTTATTCTAAACTAGAAAAAGCTATGGAAATGTATGAATAGATAGCTGCACTTAAGCTTGTTTTCATTTCCTGTTGTCATTATCAATACTGAGAAGAAAGTCCATTTCCATAGGGTGCAGCCTAAAAAATATTTTGAAGTAATGAAGTTTTAACAATGACTTCCTGTGGTTTTTAATTCAGTTTATTTAGACAATAATTTACCATTCATCTGTTTTATTTCTAGCTTTTCTTCCCGTTTCTGGAAAATAACTTATCGGTTGTTAAACATCCTAACACTACGTCTCAATCAGTCTTTCAAATAACATCTTTCTTCTTTTGCCAAATTTTAGGTTATTCAAAGGGGACCTTTTGAAAGAGCTGCTGATGAAACTCCAGGGTGCTGGGTTGTGGACGATGGCTCCCACTTCATAAGCCAAGTGTGAAGAGAAGAAACCTAGATGCCAGAGTGAATACTCAAATCAGAGACTGCAGTTTTCTCTTTTTGCCAAAACTGTTTCGCCTCATAAAGAACTATTGGTTTTTACACCATCCCGTTTACCTTCTGGCAGCATCTGAGCATCAAACATAAGGATGAGAGCGCTGAGTCATGCCACCAAGTTATGCAACAGAAACCACTGCCTTCAAGTTACCACAAAGTTGTAAACATCCTCAAAAGACTTAATTGCATTGCAGTTGTGTGACTATTAAGTGCAACTGCAACACATACTTGCTGTTTTAACCTCATATTGAGGCATTTTAAATCACACACCAAGCACTGCACCAAATCCTTGTGAAAAACTAAATAAGTGTGTGTTGTTTGGTCTAACACAGTGAATTAGGTGTTTCATAACTGGAGTGTTTTCAATCAAAAAACAAATAAAAAAAAAAACAAATGGCTAACATTAGGGGCCTTTTGCACATGTCCACTAAAATAGTTGTAGTTTATGAAAAATGTTGATGTTTCAAGCAAAACATTTGCATGTTTAATTTATACCAAATTTTCTTAACCCTGAAAATTAAACAGAGCACATTTCTGAGGATGCACTAAATGCATTAACATTTTGGCTCTCTGGGAAAATCATCCACTGTATAATAATGATATATTAGCAGCTTGTCTTCATGAGTACACAATTAATTTAAATTCAAGCTGCTGAGTTATCCGGTCTTTAGAGGTGGCTGTTGCTGCTCTTTTAGGATCTGCAAGTACACTTGAATTACTAAGCAACTTTAGCTGCTAACTTTAAATACGGTACTTAGTGACTAACATGAAACACAATAGACTAGAAACAGATCATTGTTTGGCAGCTGTTCAGACATGTAATTAAAATATCAAGCTTCCTTGTGTGGGCTGTTGGTGCGTGTATTTTTTTTAACACTAGATTACTTGACTATTCTTAAGTACCAGTAACAATAATCTTACAACACACTCCAACACACTACGAATATTTAAAAGCTGAAGCCCACTTCTCTTAATCCACAGATATACTACAGATATTACTACAGTTTTAGCTCCAGCTGCACTAATTGCAGCAGTTACTTTGTGTTAATTTATTGTGATGTTTTTGGACATTGGACCCATTGAGTCTTACTTGAAATCATAACAGACATCAACATGAGTGTAATCATGTGTGTATGTCTGCTGTTAATGGAAAACCAGACCACAGTCATGTTTCCTTTGTGCCTTTTATTTCTTTATTTTTGCTTTATAGTGTCTTGCTTTCTTTATCCATTTTAGCAATGACAATTGGCCAAATGTGTTGTTATATGAGAATTTGTGAAAATATTGTCCCTCTAGAAGTAAATAAATTTGTTGTTGAATTTACGTGTTTTTTTTTATTCTCATGTTTATTTTTCATTCATAGTTAAAGATTTATTGACTAGAAGATTAGTTTTTATTGTACATCTTGCAGAAACTTTTGTGTTGAAACTAGTTTCAAACGGCACATCATACTGATTAAACATATATAGTTGTAAATTTCCTTAATGTGAAAATGTTTCATTTAGAGAATTGTAAACAGAAATAATATCAAGCCTCTTGTAAAGACTGTTTATAATGTTCACCTCCATCCACTGAACATAATTTATGTGACTGTCTCTGGTTGTATCAGAGATAAAAATGGATAATAAGTCAGTTCTTTTGCATAAGATCAAACTGTCTCCATCAAAAACTTTTACCTTATTAGTGCAACTGCCAGTATAGCAGACATTGTCTTTTCTCCATAGTCATGTGTCTGTAGGTGGATTCATGTCAAAAGATTCATGACCAGGTCCCAGCACACATGTTCCAGGCAACCCTGTGAAAACAGGTCTGACAGTGAATGGCAGTCATTTTGGCAGCTCAGTGACACCAGAGACTGGTTGGGTAAAGAGGCATCAACCACATTGTCTCATAAAAATCTATAGAAGATTGTGAATGGTTTCTATATTCTTACAGGGTGAGAACATTTTTCATGTGGTTTTCTTTTTCTTTCTGCTATTATATAGAACTCACCCTTGAATTTGTACATGCTACTATGGCTAACTCTTAAACACCAGTTGTTATCATCATGATAATGACATGGGCCTTACACAGAGCGTCAAATTAGGCATGCTTCGAGCCAACACCATCTGACAGCAAAAGCAGAGTCCATGGTCACTGGCATACCAGCTGCTAAAAAAATAGTTAAAAGCAACTTATGCAATTTTGCAATTACCAGAAGATTTGTTTTTAGAGGTGTAACCTGACTCCTGAACCTGGCTCCACAAATGTGTTTTATTTTTTCTTCTAAATGTGGTAAAACTAAGGGTGTAATCAAACAAGTTTCCCATCACTGCACACTTGATTGCTAGAAGAATTGTTATAACAAAGAGCTAATCAACTAAAGACACTTTTCCTAATTTTTTGTGCCAAGTTTATTATGGAGCATTTTGTGTCATGGATAATTGATTGGGAATTATTTTAAATATCCTAGCAAAGATAGGTTAATTGTTGTTTTGTTAAATGTGATCTCTTGTATTTAAGGCAAGCATAAAAGTTTTAAGGCAAGCATAAAAGTATAATCATTCTCTTTTTACATGTTGAAAAGCCTAACAATAATTTACATGCGTCAAATTATGGCATTTAGATATTTTGTTTTGTAGTTATGCTTTTATTTTGGTAAGGAAAGAATCCGGAAATTCAGTTTTGGAGAAGAGACTCAACTTCCGGCAACAACTAGGTTTCGTATATCGATAAATAATTCACCTTCCTGGACTGGAGTCTTCCTCGTCAGGTAACTTTTGTCCATTTAATTAAGTTGTCTTTGGGATGTCAGAATTGTCTAACTTGCTTACGTTGAAGGCTGGAGATCCCGTTTAAACCTTTGTTTTGCTAATAGCAAGTTGGTATATAAAAAAAAACTGTTTCCTGCTTTGTTGGTGAGCGACAGCGTAGCGTTGGCTAACAGGTAACGTTAGCAAAGTCATATGTGGGCATCTGATATATAAACATTTGCCCTATTAATATTATTTTTTTACTCTTAACCCTTCACAGAAAGACGCTACGTAGCACCGTCCGGCGAATTTAGGTGAAGTCGTCGATACATTTTGAGATTGTTTACGTTTTGTACTTAATGTTTTTCTGTATGAGGCTTTGCTAACAATGTTTAACATCCGCCTGGAAGCTTTTGACACACTAACTTGGTTAAATGTTTTGTGTAATTTGCCTGTCATAGCTCTCCATCTTGTGTTTTAAATTAGGAGACATGTGCTGCTGTAATTGTACGTGTTGTATCGTCGTCGGTGAACGAGCAAACTGCCTCATAGATAAGCTACATAGGCTGCCATGTAAATTCCTTCATTGTGATATTGTCTTCATTCAAGTCTTAAATATATAATGTGCACAGATACAATCGGTACTTTTATTGGTGTTTTCACGTGGACGTGGGATGCAAAAAATATTTAAACGGTTCATTAAATAAGTGTTTTTATATATATATAAAAAAACTATTTGTTTTTAATCTTACAAAGGAAAGCATCAACTAGTACACAGCTCTTGTTTTGTATTAAGTAGGTCAGGCGTTTTTAGGCCGGCAAAAAGAAGAAAAGAATTAAAAGCAGTGAATTAGCTAAATTTAATATTTTTAAGTTATTTAAATACCCCCTTTCTTTTGTCCTTGTATGCATCATTGTTCCAATCCACCATTGCTCATTTCACCTGCAGCTGTGTTTGTATTCTTTTGATTAGTTCAGCTTTATATGTTTATGTAAATAAAACAAGTTTATTTTATATACCTTGAAGTGTATATCGTGAGCAACTTGGAACATGAGGTATATTGAATTTGCATGTCAATATGAATTGGCCACCACATCTGATAAGTATTCTGGTTCCTCAGGAGAAGATTGCTGTGTACATCTAAAGCAGAATACAGAGACTGTGAGTAGGTCATCAGGCAGTCTCCTTATGTCAGGCCGAAACGGGTCTGCTAGTGATGCAGACTGCCGGATCTCTGAGGACTGCCATGTCTCAGATGTTGAGCTGATGGAGCTTGGCCCGCTGCTGGAGGAAGGAGGAGGGCGGCAGGTGCCATCTAAAGGCATCCATCCAGAGGTGGGACTTTTTTTTTTTAAATGTCCAAGGACATCTGATGCTGCCATAACCATTACTGTAATTCTCAGTATTTCCTTGTTTGAAGGGAGCTGCAATGCTTACTGATGAGGAAGAGGATGATGATGAGGTTGGAGAGGTTCTTACCTTGCCTCTACAGGCTCACCATGCAATGGAGAAGATGGAGGAGTTTGTACACAAGGTAATTACGTGGTTTTGTTGTGATAAACAGCAGTGACTAATTTTCATTTATGCTAAAATAAAACTTGTTAAAACTCCCTGTAAGGTTTAACCTTGTTCCACTTTTCCGCTGTCCTTTTAATCGTAACCTCCCCACATCCACCCTCTCCATTTGCCACAGCTCTGTGACCCCCTCAGGGTGGCCTGACCCTATTTTGAGAACCACTAGATGATCCCGTGTTTGTGTGATCAGGTCAGCACATCAGTTAGCTGGCCTTGCTTTGTGTACATGCTCATTTCATACCAATCATCTATTATATTATATTATATTATACTGGCATTTAGCAGACGCTTTTCTCCAAAGCGACAAACTACATCATCTCCTACTTGATTTAATATAAATTGACAAATGAGAATAAATATGACAGGAATCAAGGTTACTTAGAAATTTTTCAAAAAACACACATTGACCCTAATAGACAGGTGGTTAATCAAGTGAAGTTGCAAAAGACAAAGAAAACCAAAAAACTGCTCAATGCTCCATTATTCTCCAATATAGCAGTAATAGTAAAGGTGTAAAAATATAAGATAAGATTAACACAGCTAGAGATAAATTAATGAAAACACAATAGAAAGCCTGTGGGAAATTAACCCCTTAAAGCCCAACCTAAGAACAGTTGAAATGAGTCTTAATTTTAATCTTGAAAGCCTTTTATTGACCCTTTTAACAGAATTTTAAAAAGATCAACAATGTAATTTTTTGCTGTTTACTATTTATTAGTATGCAATAGGTCAATTAGTGTTGTGTCTTCTGTTTTTTTGGGTGTTCTTGAGGGGCCAGGAGACCAGTATCATATTGTGCACAACAGGACATTGGATAAAGTTTCTAACATAAAGTGATGCACAATGTCTGAGAAACTTTGATATGTTTGTTTTTATAAGGCTAAAGCAAACTCTGACATAAAAAATGGATAAAAACTTTAAGTTTAAAAGTCATAATTTATAAATGGAGCTAAAGAATAAAACGCAGATGTCACTTCTGCTAATTAAGCTCAGTAATACCAACTGGAGGGAAAGCTGTGATAATGTAAAGCAACACATTACTGGGATTTTTGGCCTTTCGGTAATAAATTCAGCTCATCTCAGTCTCAGAATAGTCTTATTGTTAATGTTTGGTCATTCATTTGTGACTGAAGGTGGTATGAGCGAGGCGTATTGGCACATAGTTGCATATCCAGAATAGCAACACATTTAATCGTGTTTTGAAACATTTTTGTTTACTATTGTTTACTGTTGTTGCTCATGTAAGACATTGACTTTGTTTGTGATAAAAGCATGAGTGGACTTAACCACTGTGGCCCCACCAACGCTTTGTGAACAGATGTTTGTTGTCTCCAGTTAGGTTTTTTGTTGCCACCCAGCTTTCTTGTACCAGAGGTGGCCATATTTGGACAGGTGTGGGGTGGATGGTCATAGGTATAGCATATAAGTTAGTTTGTTTTTTAATATCAGGTCATTGAAGGGAAATCAGTGCAGTGATTAGTAGGTTTCACCGACCTTTAGGGAAAAATATCTTTATTTAATTTTGAGGCCAAGTTGAAATATTTCCAATGAGACTCTAGTAGAACCAGAAATCTTCTTAACCAAGTGTTGGTATGCAGATTGGTACTATGGATTCAGAGCTGCACAATACATTGTTTGAGTATTGCAGTCCTCATCGCTGTATTTGTGTGCAATGGTTCTATTGCAGGCCCTGCAATGTAGGAGGCAAACATCCTTAACATGTTCGTTTAACCATCTACAAGCTGCAGACACAGATGGAAGTCCATCCATTTTTATTTACAACTGCTCCAATGTGTGCAGTCATAAATGAGGCATCATAGAACAAAACGTTTTCTCAGCACAATTTATGCAAGCAATAAATGATAAGAGTAAGAAAAACTAAAATACTAAAAACTATGATTGTAACATGGACGGTGTTAAGATCAGTGCAGGTTAATTATTAATAACATGGCAGGAATGCAGCACGGGCGTAAGAAGTAGAAATTTAGTCCTCCATGCAAGTGTCTGTGTTTTTGTCTTTAAGGTCTGGGAGGGCCGCTGGAGGGTCATTCCTTTTCACGTCCTACCGGATTGGCTGAAGGATAATGATTACCTCCTGCATGGACATCGACCACCTATGCCCTCGTTCAGGGCTTGTTTTGGCAGCATCTTCAGAATCCACACTGAGACGGGAAACATCTGGACTCATCTGTTAGGTGAGCAAGAAAATACTTGTGTTTACTATGTGCGATGTTACTTAGGGTAACTGTTGAATCTTTGTTGTTGTTTTTCTTATTCAGGGCTGATCTTATTCCTTTGTCTGGGCACTTTAACCATGCTGCGTCCCAACATGTACTTCATGGCTCCACTGCAAGAGAAGGTTGTGTTTGGGATGTTCTTCCTGGGAGCTGTGTTGTGTCTCAGCTTCTCGTGGCTCTTTCACACTGTCTACTGCCATTCAGAGAAAGTGTCTCGTACATTCTCCAAGTAAGTACAGTTACACATGTAATCTAGGAATCATTTCTCTAACACTTCTTTAATATCAGTCATGAGTAATGATTTCATATTGATTTGGTTTTCCACAGAGTGCAGTCAATTATAACAAACACTACTAAAATTGAGTTATTGTTTTTCTTCTGTCAAAGGAAAGAAATGTGCTACAAATTATTAGAGTTGGTCTGTGTTCTCTGTAAATCAGCTTCTGTCTTCTCTAAATGAAGTCATGTAACAAAGTGAATCCCAGTTTGCTCCAAACCCCTTTGCATTGAAGCAGCGACAAAACAAAAACAATACGAGTGAAACTAGAACTGATTTGGCTGTAAATGTTTAAATTTGTTCTCAGCAAGTATTAAAAAGTGTGAAAACATCCACACATCATCCAAACACCTGTCCTCCTGTCGCCATCTCTCCTCAGGCTTGACTACTCGGGCATAGCCCTCCTAATCATGGGTTCCTTTGTGCCCTGGCTGTACTACTCATTTTATTGTTCCCCTCAACCTCGACTTATCTACCTCACCATCGTTTGTGTTCTTGGCATTGCCGCCATCATAGTTGCCCAGTGGGACCGATTCTCCACACCTCGCCATAGACCTACAAGAGCAGGTGAGGACAGTGTGTACCTTTTTTCATTGAAACTCTGAAATGATTTCATATTATTGTTTTGATATGACAAACATATTAATCATTAAGGTCTTTTGAGGTGTAAGTAACTCAACCAGTGATTCTCTCAGGTGTCTTCATGGGACTTGGACTAAGTGGCATTGTCCCCACCATGCACTTCACCATTGAGGAGGGCTTTGTTAAGGCCACCACCGTCGGGCAGATGGGTTGGTTCTATCTGATGGGTGCCATGTATATTACGGGTGCTGGTCTGTATGCAGCCAGAATCCCTGAACGTTATTTCCCTGGAAAGTGTGACATCTGGGTGAGAACTCCATATTATTATTTTGTTCTTTTAGGGAATATAAAGTTGTTTCTTTTTTTTAGAAAACCTCAGTTAGACTATTTTCCTCACCTAATATAGAACAGTTGCATTAGTTCACAGTTCTTTGTTATAATCCTTATCGCATAATGTGTGTTACTAACCCCTCTTTCCTTTTTTCAGTTCCATTCTCATCAGATTTTTCATGTCCTGGTCGTGGCTGCAGCGTTCATCCATTTCTATGGGGTTTCCAACCTGCAGGAGTTCCGCTATGGCCTCGAGGGAGGATGCACAGACGACTCTTTACTTTGAAAAGCCCGACTGTGACTTACTTTTCTTTCCAGTTCCACAAACACACACTCACTCACAAACAAAATGCTGCTGGAATCAGTATATTCACTTATTGCTCCTGTACTTTGGAAACACTTACATCTCGTTTGGGTTTGTTTTAGTGCTCTTTTTGTTTGGCTCCGTTTCTTTTTTTTTTTTTATTTCATTTTTTGCTTTGGTAAAGTAGCAGTAACTAGCCGATGTAATATGAAGGGAAGAGGCACTGCTTATTCCTATAACTGTTATTCCTGAAGTCAGTGTTTTCAGCTAAGAAAAAAATGGGATTCTGATCAAAATCTTGTGTTTCTGAAAACTGGTAGTCTCTACTTAGCTTACTAGTACCCCAACCTCTTCATCGTCTGTTACAATTATTGCACAAAGGGTACAGAGAGTTATATTA
The DNA here is from genome assembly GCA_037177335.1 of Kiunga ballochi. Classification (NCBI taxonomy): domain Eukaryota; kingdom Metazoa; phylum Chordata; class Actinopteri; order Atheriniformes; family Pseudomugilidae; genus Kiunga; species Kiunga ballochi. The sequence continues at coordinate 21,424,619 of JBAMIG010000003.1, forward strand.
TTTGTGCTGTAGCAAAAGGCACAAACTGTAAATCTTTTCCCTGGCTTGCAGGTTTGAAGATGAATGCACTGTACACCAGAAGTTTGGTGCAGAGCAGTTACAGATAATTCAGTTGCTTATTAGGACGTATTCATAAAAGGTTTCTTAAAAAACAAACATGTGGTGTGTATGGCTGTCATTAGGTGTGCAATGTTTTTTCTGTTTTTTCTTCTTTCCTTTTTTTTTTTAAGTAATGTTTTAAGTGTATTGGCATTGATTGACCACCTGTCTTTAAAACACCAAGGATCTCCACAAACCCGTATTTGCCCAATCAGCAATAAACCATTAACTGTACTCTGAAAGCCCATTTGGTACCAAAATCCAGTAATCTGGTTTTATAGTAAATCTGTAACATGCATCCCAGGACTTTGGATAAAAACAACTTAAGCTTACTACAGCTCTGTGTGAAACTTTGCGCTTTTTTTAAATTAATTGAATTGCTGATAACAACAAACATCCAAATGGATTTTGTTTCTTTGTTGGATGGCACAATTTTTTTAAAATTTCAATTATGTATAAATTAAATTGAGGCAAAAGTGACGCTCTACCGTTTACGAATTGGATAAGAAATCAGTGAAATATTTCTACAGTTTCTGGGCTCCGCACAATGTACAGGTCTTGGTTGTTTTGTTAAGTAAAGATTTTTCTTTTTTGCTTGATTTCAGATGCAACGAGTGGTGTAACTATCAAAAGCACCTTTGTTTATATGGTTAAATTTGAAACGTTAAATCACCAAATGAGGTTTAAAATGTGTTCTGTATGATTAATATAAACTTTTAGTATTCCTGTGCCTTAGGCCAACGGAAATGTTTTTAAATAAAATGGCCTATCTTAACAGTCAAGAAAGCATAAAAGATTTCCACAAATTGACTTTTTTTTTTTGTTTTCCTTGCCATACATTCAGTATATGTACAATCAAATCATTATTGAAGTTACAATTTCATTGATAAGTTATTTCAACTGCTGTTTAAGACTCCCTTTTTCTAGATCAACCTATTCAAGCTTTATTACAGAGACTCCAATGATGTGTATTCTTGACTTTGTGTAATGTCCAGTGTAGGAAGTGATAAATCATACATTTTACTGAAATGTAAACCTAAATATTTATTAATGGTAATATTGGAAAATTATTGTAATAAATTCTTTTCCACATGTACAAATGTATGCCTTTTTTTTTCTCCTCACATTTAGAGTCAGTCCATGAAGCCATGTGTTGAAGAAGAAGAATGAAAAAAATGTTTTTTTTTAACATATGCAAATGAGACAAACTTAAAACCGACTTGGCTGAATTTGTTAAAGGTGTAAAATGAAAGTGTTTCAAAAATTTTTTTTGTAACACTTGCATTAAACAAGCATTATACTGTTTTGTAGCACTTTTAGAGAAGAAAAATTTAGTCATGCAATTGCTTTTGCTACTGCAAAGTAATTTACCAATTTCCTAATTATTTTATTGTAGGGAGTGTAGATAAATGTGTGTTTATCATTTAAATTTGCAACATTTAGTTTTATATAAAAGCCAATTGCTTTCTTACAAGTGTTATTAGATTAAAGCTTACAGATTTTATTATTACACTTTGTTTAGAAAAGTAAGATTTAAAGGGAAAAGATTTAAAACAAAAAAAAAATGATAGGAACCTTTATCTAGTTGTTTGTTTGGAATCGGGAGTATTTATTGGCGTTCACTCCAAGACTAGCTAGTATGCCAGTCTTGGGGAGCTAGATTGAACGTACAGCTTACTTTTTTTTTAAATCTAAATCTCTATTTTGTTTTCTTGAACTTAAAGGTATGTTTTACGTGGCTTAACATAAGCTTGTATGAGTGACCACGAGTATGTAATGTAGTAATTTGCTTTACTGCAGTTAAACAAGTTTAGAGTTAGCATGGATGTTAGCATAAATAAAAGAGGCGGGGCTTTGGAATTGAAATGGGCTGAAGTAATTTTTTAATTAATCCCAGTATTTTGCTTTTTAGTCATAAGTAACTGTTATTGTCTTCTATATGTATGCTATTTGTTTTTCATGGAAAATGAAGCCGTTAGTTTACATATTAGGTGCTTCCGCACTACAGCAATTACAGAACGCTTGTACTTCCGCTACAGTATGCGTGTTTGTGCGCGCGGTCGTGCACATTATACCCCCCTTCATAAATTCTGCTATTTATCAGGCGCCAAGTTAGCTTAAGAGTTACGGGTTTTGTCCGAGATCAACCAGGTTAACCTGTTGGAAGAAGGTCTTTGTTTGCGTGTCCATTACAGCAAACTTCCTGTGTTACAGGGCTCAAGATGGACAACAATCAAGGGTCCAAAGACGCCACAGATCAAACCGAACTAGTGTCCGAGGAGGGCAAGAACAGCAAGACCGTCTTGTGCCAACGCTGCGGGTCCAAGGTGCTTTGCCCTGGCATGGCTATGTTTGCAGAGAAGGAGGTAAGTTGTATTTTATCCACAGTCGTAGTAAAAAACCTTTAAAAATGGAAATATTATGTTTTGCTCCATTCAACTAGCTGACCACAATTAATCTGTTTATATTTTTGTGGGGGTCAATTTAACTGTTTGACAAATATCATTATAGTAAGGCATTAATCAATTCTAGTAAAATCAATTTAACATGTTATTAAGGCCTATTACCAAGACTAAAAACAAAATTGAATATTCATTTGAAAAATGCAACACAGAAGTGAATAAGTAGATACACTTTTTCATACAGATATTCATTCAGTAGAGGATTATGATTACTAATTTGTAATTAATCTTACAAAATAACATTTTAAAGTTGACTTACATATTTATGTCGTGTAAGTTCCTACTTACACAGATAAACAATGCAGAGGCCTCTTTTATTATTTTTACAAAATATATTAGCTTTATTTAATGGTTGTTTGGCTTATTTTTAAAAGACTTTTAGGTTGCTTTAATATAGCTTTTTCTCTAAAAAGCTATGCTACAGTTTCTAAGCTTGTAAATGTGATATAAGAGATCAGAGATGGTTTTATTTTACTTATGGCTAAATTGCATATGAAATGGATTTAAATAGATTAATTCTATTGATAAACCTATTATATTCTTGACTTTTTGTTCTTTCACAAATGTTTTATGGTGTGTGTGTGTGTGTGTGTGTGTGTGTGTGTGTGTGTGTGTGTGTGTGCATGTCTTTTTACATTCACCAGCTGTTCCTGCCATCCATGCGGAAAAAGAGCGGCCTCAGCACCACGGAGGGCTCTGTAGATGGTGACACACTGACTGTTCACTGGTTAGTGACCGACATGTTTGATTTTGAGAATGTAGGCTTTACAAATGACGTTGGAAGAATCAAGTATCTCATCTGTGCAGACTGTGAGATTGGACCAATCGGCTGGCACTGTTTGGATGACAAGAAAAGTTATTATATTGCTTTGGAAAGAGTAAATCATGCGTAATGTTTGAGTGTATATGACCTCAAAAGGACTTAAAAAATGCGTTGGCAGGCTGCGCATTGTTTCATACATTCATCTGTCAAGTTCTCCATGACTAAACCTATTATACTGGTATGTGTACGTTGTTTGTAATAGTAAAGTAATGGACATTCATTCTCCTCTATCATGAAAGTACAACCATCCTGTTCTAATAAAAAGTTTTTGAAAATTCATCTTTAAGACTATTCTTCCTTCTGTCTCCTGTACAAAAGTATGTATTTGCTTTTACTCATTTTATTGTTTTTAATCCTTAACACGTCAGCCCAGATATGATTAAGTTGCGGATAATCATAAACTGGATTCAGAACAAAATAGGCCCAGAACTACTGTAATTTATTTTATTGCAAGAAGCATCCCACCCTGATTTTCATCATGATTCCTTTTTAGAGTGTAGGCTGATGGAGTATTTTTAACTAGCATAGAGGCACCACATTTGTCCTTCCATCCATTAATTTTCCATACCGCCTCATCCCATTCATGGTCACTGGTTGTACTATATCAATCTATCAAATATATTCATTAATAAAACTGTTGGGGGTAGGTATACTAGTTAGGGCATAACTGATAAAACAATCAAGGTGACATGTAAGTTACGTAAATGGGCTTATTCATTTTAATATGTTGATTGATATTGTGGTCAATCAGATTGCTTTTTACTTTTTAAGTAATTTCACTGTTTTACTGTTGGCTTAATCTGTATCTGTAACATCAAGTGCAATGAGTTTCATGGTTGATTAAAATCACCTTTATGTTCTTCTGTGCACCACTAGATGTCGTCACTTCCATGTTTGACAGTCAAATTTCCTGATGATGTGCTCTTTTGTTACTTTGTGTTGTATTCCACATAGCCCAAACAATGTGCACACAAAATAACACCTACATTATCAGTAAAGTAAGACTGTATCTTTTATTATTTCCAGAAAAAAATGCCAGATAAGACTGTTACAGAACGTTTGTCTGATTATGACTTTTTCATAGTCTGTGGATTAAACAAGACAAATGGCCCAGCCTATCAGATGTCACATTGATGAGTAGTTAGTATGTCATATTAAAATATTAAAATAATGCACCCCCCGCTTTTCTTTTTTTTTTTTTTGCTTTTGTAATCTTTAAGTGAGATGCAACATTCACATTTAACATATTTTATTATTACGTTAGTGTAATACATAAATAAAAACAATTATACATTTTGCTCATTACTAAGCTGTCGATGTGCAAGCAATGTGTTAAGTAAGAGGTAAGGTTAAGAAATCTTTGGAACTTGGAGTAAAATTGGAAGGAATGTACTTTTTCGGTATTATCAGAGGCGTTGTGGGGAGTCTATGTAGGGAACAAACGTTTCCCCTCGACATGTGACCATTCTCTGCCAATCAACGAGCTCCTCTAGACCATTTAAAAACAAAGTCCCGGCCAGCGCGCAAAGATCCTGTGGGTGTGTTCGAATTTAAACACAGAACACCCTCTAATAAGGCTACGCCATTCGCCTCAGCCGGGCGGCCTGGCAAATCAATCGCTTCATTTGTAAACTGATAGTTGTCGGTGGGTCGTCGTGCCAAAAAGTGAACGAATCAAACACTTTCATTGAGGGCGACATCACAAAACCAACAAGCAATAAAATGCTTAATTACGTTATCGCATTGTTAACTGTATGAAACGCTGTGCTACTAATTTCCCTCTATTAATTGTATTGAAAAAGGCTAGAATTACACTACAACAGTTACTCAGTCCTTTAACTTTAAAAAAACTATTGATACACCCCGTTAAAATTAAACTCGATCCGTGAAATATTAAATTATAGACAATGCTGCGTTAAAATAGTGGCTAGCGTGTGTGCATATGTGAGATATTCTCACAAGAGCCTGGGTGTCTACTTTCTTAGGCGGAGGCGTACAGTCTCACTGTCACCAGCTCGTCCCCAACTAGATAATTCGTCTTTGAGTTGAATGAGTAGAGTGGACATGGACTGAAAAAACTCAAATTCACAGCGAGTATAATCGGTGTGAGGAATCTTTTCTTTACATATATATATATATTTTTAAGCTCGAGTCTCAACTAAGATGCAATGATGAGTCAACCACAGCTGAATGAGTTTATTCCTCCCCCGGAGTGCCCTGTTTTTGAGCCCAGCTGGGAGGAATTTGCCGACCCTTTTGCGTACATCAACAAAATACGACCAATTGCAGAGAAAACTGGAATTTGCAAGATTCGACCACCACCGGTGAGTATTTCATGGCATTGATGGTTCTCTTAAAGTGTCTGCGTAGTGCATTGGCTTCGACTGTTGTGGACAGTCTAGCAGGCAAAGTTGTGTTTTTAAGACAGGTTTCAACATGGCGGATTGCGGCTCTGAGTAGAATAGTGATCCTGCTTTAGCCGGAGTGTGTTCCGTTTGAACAACGGTAGGAAGCTTTCAGACTCAGGAAGAAACCTAAAATTGCTTAACTAAAACAGTCAGACGTGGTTTTATTTTGTTTCAAATAATTACAATTACAGCTCGGCAAAAAGGCAGATTTCTAAAAATAATTCAAACGTTAAAGTTTGCCTACATGTAAATAAAATGTAAATTGTTTACGTTGGCGGAGAACGAAGCACTTCCTGGAGTCCGCGTACGGAAATGGGTCACCCTAAATTTGAACTACTTATTTAGCTACTTTGTCGAAAAAGGTGGTTAAATGTAAAGCACAACTTTGTAAGCAGGATTTGACCGATTCAGCCAGCGTGGGGTAGCCGAGCCAGCGGTAGGCAGGCCCGCTTAAAGCTGCAGTTGTCTGACATCGCTGAGTAACGTACGTGCTCGGTGACCAACTGTTTATGGAGAAAAGGGTCGCTTGGTGGACTCTGCTAGTCGCTTTGCATCCGAGTCCTGTTTCATCCCATGTTTGTTTGTTTTTAAAGTTTATTTTTAATTGAATATTTTAATATTTTCAACTACTTTCTTATTCGTTTATTATTTCAATATATGTATACATTTTTAGATGTACTTTCTAAATATTTGAGTATGTTCTTGCCATAATCCACACTTCCCCTTTTTTTAAAAAAAAAAACATACATAACACCTTCGTATAGAAAAGCACATTTATACAAATTCATCTCACGTTGACCTTATTTCTGAGTGGGATGGTGGAAAGGGCCCTCATTTAAGGGTGTGTCCATGCATGAACCTAATTAGATTAAAAATGTTTATATTATATACAGAGAGATTTAAATAAATTATCCTCAAGACTTATGCTTTTTGTCAGACATCCCCTTTGTTGGGTCCTGGCTGGAAGTTGTTGTACCCTCAGAAAACATGGTACTTGGATGAACCAGAACTTGGAAAGCAGAAAAAGACTACTTTGCACAGTCTAACCCGGCAGGCAGGGGCACAAGGGACCTTACTGTTATCAAAAAAGCAGTGGGTGGGGTGGCTGCTTTTAGTGTTTGCTGGTTCAATGGCTGAAAAAGGACAGCTCATGCAAACAAAAGGCAGTGGAAAAAGCTTTGAGCAAAGACTGGTTGCTGATTGTCTGTAGACACTGTTGGAAAATAATTTATTGGCCTTTGTGTTCTTCTACATAAACAATTAACAAGGCATTTAATAGCTTATTAATAAAGTACAGGGTATGTATATTAAAATGTATGTTTATATCCTTAATTTGTCTGACAGGATGCATGCACTACTGATTGAATGCCCCAGGAGTTTCACACTAACCGTCAGATCTATGTTTGGCTTCATGATGCATTAAATTTCAAGCAGACTAAAACAATATAAAATAGAGAGGTTATTTGTGTTAGTGTTATGTCTTTTTAATAATTGATCAGCCTTTAAATAATAAATTCTGGTTAAATTGAGATGGATCCCAGACACTTGACAAAGGTGCACATTATGTACACAGGGGATCTTGATTTGGTCTCTTTCCCTTTTCTAAAGCTGTTTCTTTAAAAAACAAAAAAAAAAGGCTTTCGAGCGGAAGTAAACACTGCACCCACAACCTGTTTTTGATCAGTGATTTCTGTGTACAAAATGTGGTTAGAATTTCCCCAGTGCTTCTACACAGGTCACATTTTGACTGTCAATGTTAGTCCAACATGTTTCCTTGATGTTTTTGGTTGAATGTCCTTCACCATTTTTATGTGTTGTTTTGCACTGGTACCAGAGGCAGTCATGTGTAGATTATCTTAATGGGTAATGTCAAAAATGCATGGAGGATGGTGAAGTAAACCCTGTGTGATTCTTGGGGTTTTATGTGCTTGTTTTTCTTTTGTCTCTACATTTGTTGGGCTAATCCAGCTGCTGATGACAAGGTGGTGTGACCAGTATTTACCTCCTAAAAGAAATGGGGGTTGGGGGGTCGCAGCCTTCACTGAGCATTAGATGCATGAGTGTTATAGTGCATGTATTAACACTGCATAATCATGGGATATAAACCTGTTGCTAATGGAGATGAACAGCTGAAAAAATATTTAACACATGTTATAAGGGGCGTGTGTCCATGTCAACAAGATATGGTGTTTTTTATTTCTGCTTGTCCAAAAAGGCACTAGCTTCCTGTGACAGTCAGTATTTCATTGTATGGGACAGATTAATTATATATGTAGAATAAAACAAATGTTTAGAACTTGAAATAATTAAATAATAAACTGAATATAATTTGACATCTCAGACTAAACGGTGGGTGGACAAAATAATTAACATTCTTATCATAGAGAAAAAATCCATGTGAGCATCTGTAGGTACAAGTTTCTACAGTAAGCTTATATTATACATGCCAGAGGTAATTTGTCTAAGTGTATGAAGAGAAATTACAGTATTATTTCCCTTTACACGTAAGATACTTGTTGTTCTTAACACTTAGAAATTACTAGATTTTCTTCATTCTTTCCTACCTGATAAATGCTTTTTATAATAAAAAAAAAATGGATATGAAAGCATGTTGGTTCATAACAGTGTTTACCATTATCAGCTTTGTTTCTGAGAAACATCTATCACACTGAAGGACAGATTTTCTCTTGTCTCGCTGGAGGAAGTGCGGGATCACACTTGCAATGAAACTCAGATGAATCTGCTGTTTTGGGAGCTTTACTTAGAACTAGTAGGAAGGACATGGTTTTGTATTTCTAAGCTTGTTGTTAAACAGTATTTGGTGTATTGTGAAAAACAGACACATCCGTGTTTAGATGATGTGTAAAACAGCTGATGCATCATCATTTCTGTTGCACACTAACTTGTTGAGATCTCCTCCACTTAAACATACATTTTCTTTTCTGAGTCTGTTTCTCAGATTGTAAAAGAGCTGCAGGCAGCTTTACTTAAAGCCTTGTTGCAGTATACTTTAATCCATTTATAAATCTCTTTCTTAATCTTAAAGCAATGGTCTGAAAGTTTTGCCAAAGGTATGAAAAATTATGGACACAAGTTTAGTAAAACCTCTAGCAGGCCATTTCTTCAGAGGCCCACAGTTTTGTCATTTTACTAATTTTTTTGTGTTTTTGTGTTTTGTTTTTTTTTTGTTTTTTTTTTCCAAATTTATTTTACAGGAATGGCAGCCACCTTTTGCCTGTGATGTTGACAGACTGAAATTCACCCCAAGAATACAAAGGCTTAATGAGCTGGAGGTATATCAAATCTTTACCGGTATATTTATAGCATGCATGAATCTCATTTAATTTTTTATTAATTATCTAATTACATAATTCTGTCCCATTTTTATTTTAAACTTAGAAATAACGGCATCATGAACTGAAATAAATGGTGAATGTGCATTTGTATACCAAAAAAGAGAAACTATTTCATTAATCCTTTAAAATAAAATAGATAATTTAAGATTTTTAACCCTTTTTACAACCAAAAGGGATCACATTGCTGCGCATGTGTATTTCTAAGTACTGCAATTTCTTGCTACTCTGTGCAGTTTCCATCATTCAAACTGCCCGGTGTTAATGAAAATATCTGTTATGGTAGTTTTGAGTTAAATAACCTGGATGAAGCTGTTCTTGTAATCCTAATCACATGAAAGAATGCAGTGTTTGAATATCTGTTTTGCAGTAATCTTTGTTACTTTGTTTGCAGGCTCAGACCAGAGTTAAGCTCAACTTCCTGGATCAAATCGCAAAATTCTGGGAACTCCAAGGATGCACTCTAAAAATCCCTCATGTAGAGAGAAAAATTTTGGATTTATATCAGCTGAACAAGGTTTGAAATCCACTAAAGATACACTTGGAAAATGTTTTTCCACACTGATTACAAATATATGCTATTTTTCAAGTTGGTCTCTGAAGAGGGAGGTTTTGATGCAGTCTGCAGAGAGCGGCGCTGGACTAAGATATCAGTCAAAATGGGCTTTGCTCCTGGAAAAGCCATTGGTTCTCATCTGCGGGCTCACTATGAGCGCATCCTCTTCCCATACAACCTTTTCCAGACAGGAGCCAACCTCCCAGTACGTCCCATCACTTGTTTTCCTTTCACAGAGCCAGAGTGGTGTTGGTATTAAACTCACTGATAACTAAAAAGCTTTCATCACTGAATCAGCATAATCATCGTTATTATAGTACTTTGTGTTTTTCCTAATATGCAAAGAGGATCAAACATGCCGTGCCTTTTCTCGCTCTTATGAAGCAGCAACACAAACATACTGTTTATTTAAGCTGTTTGTGCCAATGATGTTTGAACGTGACTGGTTTTGGAGGCTAAATATGCTCATTTCACATTTGAAGTTAACATTTATGGATTTTTATAGTAATATAAAAACAATTAAATACTAATATTTCACATTAAGAGAAGGAACACTTATTAGTTTTTAACTAAAAGGCACGGTTGTTAGTGTCCCTGTCAATCACGCTTTCCTACTTGTTCTGCAGGCGGCCACATTGACTAATGACACTAAAGACAAGGAGTACACTCCTCATGATCTGCCACAGCGCCAGTCTGTTCAGCCCCAGGAGACGTGCAGCATCGCTCGCCGCGCTAAGCGAATGAGAGCCGAAGTGAGTCTGTTCTCTGTTTTCTGACATTTCAGTTCTGGTCGTGTTAAAGGCAGGTTTGGAGATGTTTTTCTGGAGCATTTTTGTTTATTTATCTTAAAATCCTCCGATTGCAGCCAGTTAATAAAATACTCAAAAAATTATAAAATCACCTGTCAAACAAACGGGACTGAAAAAACACCTGAACCAGCAGATTATAAATGATTGAATGGTGAGGAATACCTATCAAACATCCCCGACTGTGCATGAATAGCGTATTGTTAGCGCTTATAAAGGCAACAAAGTGAAAACTCTAACTCAAAATAATTAGATGTTGGGGTTAAAAGTGGTCTGTGTGTGTTGGTGCGCGCTTGTCAAACCTTTTTCTGGCCTCCGGTGTATTTGTGACCTGAAATTCAGATAAATCAAACTGATTTAATCTCTGCTTCTAGATTAAGCTCACTGACACAATAAAGGTTCACCTAAAGGAAACGGTTGTGTTATAAATGCTACTTATGAAAAAACAAATGATTTAGATAAAATTGGACCTATGGTGGGCTGGAAATTTTCTAATTGACTGCACATTAACTGTGTGCACCATTCTCATACTTGACAGGTGCAAATCCATACATTTACGGAGCGTGTGCAGTTTATTAAGCCTCTATAGTCTTTGTGTTTAGTTTTTAAGAAATGTTTAAGCACGAAGATCAAATTAGTTTAATTTAATTTAATATTTTTGTGGTCAAGCATATTCCATTTCTATGACTTGTGACTGGATTTCCCTGTCTCATTTAGTACTGAGTCAAAGTGCACGGCTTTGTTTCCATCTCTTTCTTTCTGCCTCTCCTGGACTGCAGAGAGGATATTTCAAACATGAACCTGAAGACATTTGTGAGAATCGTCCCAATCTGAGAAGAAGGATGGGAACATATGCTACCAAACCAGAACCGGGTAAGAAGAAATAATGTCCTTTTTTAAATTTATGTCTTTATATATTTTGCTCCTTTTTTCTTGAGCTTCCACTGAATATTCATCCTTGTCTTTCAGTGAGAATGGCTGTCACTGAAGTGAAAAAGGAGCCCCCTGAACTAATTGATCCAAAAGAATATGAAGAAACTGTATTGGATGAACTTAACAAACCTCCAGTGAATAAAGTAAAAGGATTATTTTGCTTTTCACTAAAGAAAAATTAGTTGTTTTTTTTTTTCAAATTATTAATAATGTAACGCTTGTTTTCTGTGTGCAGTCCTTTTGAATTACAAATCACACAATGATTGTCTCCTCTCAGGTGGACCAATACATGTGCCTCGTATGTGGCAGTGGAAGTGCAGAGGACCGCCTGCTATTGTGTGATGGTTGTGATGACAGCTACCACATCTTCTGTCTGATCCCACCCCTCCATGAGGTTCCTAAAGGGGACTGGCGATGCCCCAAGTGCCTGGCTCAGGTGAGTTTCTGCACCTCTGTGCTCAGGGAGCCCAATTTTGTTTTACACAAACAATACATGGTGATTTTGATCGTCTTGTATTTTGTTTGTTTTTCAGGAATGTGGCAAACCCCCTGTTGCATTTGGCTTTGAACAAGCCGGCCGGAGCTACACCCTCCAAGCTTTTGGAGACATGGCAGACTCCTTCAAATCCGATTATTTCAACATGCCAGTTCATGTGAGTGTTTACATCACTCTTTATCTTTTTAACCGCCTAACAGAGGTAGGTGGGCTAAAGCGTGCTGTTAGCTGGCTAAATAGCACATACAGATATATTCCATCACATGGAGATGCTCAGCTATCAATCATATAATATATCATGATATATTATAACATTTTATATATATATATATATATATATATATCACAACCATGTTTTAAGAATACAGGTGTATTCATGAGTATGCTGAAGGGAAAATGTATTGGATTTTTTTTTTTATTCTATTTTTACACACTACTTCTTGCAATTACTTAAAGCTCAAGTTGATAAAAATGAAGGTGTTGTAAACTGGGGACAGTACTGGGATTAAGCTAACTTCATGTACTACACTTAATAATTTTGTTCTATTGATCCTTGGCTTTGATCTAAAGATTTAAGTCCTTTTTGTTTTTAAAAGCGAGTTAAAATCATTTATTGGAGTTTAATGCAGTTTTTCTTTTGTATTAAACTTAGATGGTTCCTACTGAGCTTGTGGAAAAGGAGTTCTGGCGTCTTGTTAGTACCATTGAAGAGGATGTGACTGTGGAGTACGGAGCAGACATTGCATCAAAGGAGTTCGGTAGTGGTTTCCCAGTGCGAAATGGCCATTTCCAAGTCACTCCTGATGATGAGGTGCAGTATGTCTGTCACTGGCATAACTGTACTTTTCAAATGATAAAATCTATGCAGCACTTATTTATGTCTGCTTGCATACTCTATTAAAACTATAACACTATTGCTAGAAAATTGTAATAATTGTGGGGGGAGAGGTGCAGTATTGACACCAGTGTCTGTCCTGCAGCATTACCTGAGCAGTGGCTGGAACTTGAACAACATGCCAGTGCTGGATGCCTCAGTACTGACTCATATTACAGCCGACATCTGTGGGATGAAGGTTCCTTGGCTCTATGTGGGGATGTGCTTCTCATCTTTCTGTTGGCATATTGAGGACCACTGGAGCTACTCTATAAACTATCTTCACTGGTAGCGTGTCCCCAGTAAACTATTTTCCAGTAATGGCTAAATTTGCTGCTTGAATCTTTCTTTATATTTTTCTTCTTGGCTAAAGTTTTAGAAATTATATGGATTTCTAATGTAAAATATGAGAAAACTCTGTCCCAACCGTAGTTATTTTTATATTTTCTTTTATATGTCCTTTTCTTTTGTTTCCCTCCCACTTATATCTGTTCACGTGTGCAGGGGGGAGCCGAAGACGTGGTATGGTGCTCCTGGTTATGCTGCAGAGCACCTGGAGTCAGTCATGAAGAAATTGGCCCCTGAGCTGTTTGAGTCTCAGCCCGACCTCCTTCACCAGCTGGTCACCATCATGAATCCCAACACGCTAATGAACAATGGCGTCCCGGTAATCTGCTTACTGTTAATTCATTTGTTGGGGATTAAACTGTGTGAAACAAAGCAAGATTTTTACACAAGATTTTAATGATTAGAAATGAAGCCGCTTTGTCACTTTAGCTTCTTTTTATACATGAACTGTTCATTTTTATAATAGGTTTTTTGAAAAACATAATAATTTGGTTCACTTCCTCTTTTTCTAATTCACACACACACACACCAAGCAGAACCACTCTACCTTGCTTCACTCTGTCCTTGTGCACATTAACCACAAGTGAGATGGCAAGCACCATGATGACGACTTGATGTGTAAAAGCTTGCAGGCTCTTTTACTCCATTACTGGCTCAGCATACGTGGTGATCTTCAAGGCTTAAGGTTCTCTGACATGGATGTCTTGCAATTTAGTTTAGTAAGTTTGGTCTGAAGCAGGGAAACATTGAAACCTAACAGGAAAATAGGCCTTGAATAGCAGAGTTTGGGATCTCTCTGCTGTTCCAATGGATTTTTTTTCACATGACATAAAGCATCATAAAAGCATTATTTATACATTTTTAAGTTGCAATATAAGAATGGTTAAACAAATTTGTAGATGTGACAGGTTCCTGCTCATTCAACAAATTATTATATTATGTTATAATAATGAAATCTTCATCCTGATTTAGAAAGCAGCATGATTCGTCTTCACCTGCCACCATGAGAGACTCTTCAAACAAGTTTCACACAAACTGTTTGTAATTATTTTGTTTTCTTTCCTGCCAACTGCAGATCTATCGCACCAACCAATGTGCTGGGGAGTTTGTCATCACTTTCCCCAGAGCTTATCACAGTGGTTTCAACCAGGGTTTCAACTTTGCTGAAGCGGTCAACTTCTGCACAATGGACTGGGTAAAGCATGGTCATGATCTTACCAGATCATTTCTTTATACATGTCTGTAATTCTGCACCATTTCTTTACATCCTGTCATGTTTATCATTAATGTAAAAGTTAATGTAAAGTTACCTAAGAAGAAAAAAAAAAAACCTGAAACAAAACTGATCTGTACTCACCTTTTATCACGTTTTCTGGCAGATGCCCATTGGCCGTAACTGTGTGGGTCATTATCGCCAGCTCAGCAGATACTGTGTCTTCTCCCATGACGAGATGGTTTGTAACATGGCTCTAAAAGCAGACTCGATGGATGTTGACCTGGCGTCAGCTGTTCTGGGAGAAATGACTTCCATGATCCAAGAGGAGAAGGAACTGCGTGAAAAGATTAATAAGATGGTGAGTTATTTATCTTTTTTTTTAGCATTAATGAGGTAACAGTGTTTTATAGAGTTAAGAAATCGACTTCAAGTTGGAGAAAAGGACTTTTAAAGATGGCATGTCTGTAAGGATGTTGGGATTATTTTAAGAAGCCATTTATCATGAGGAAAGATTTAGGTCAGGAAACTTTTTTTTTTTTTTCCTTCTTTTTAATTGTCTGCCCAGATGTCATGTTTGGTTCCTTTTTGTCTCCTTTTTGTCTGTGGCTCTAATGACTGAATTTGTGTCTCCAGGGTGTGGTGCAGTCTCGACAAGTTGATTATGAGGATCTCCCAGATGAGGAGCGGCAGTGCTGCAAGTGTCGGACCACCTGCTACCTGTCGGGCATTACCTGTCTCTGCAGTCCTAACAAGATGGCTTGTTTGTACCACGCCCAAAACTTCTGCTCTTGTCCCCACAGCAACCTCACACTCCAGTAAGTCCCCAGTTACCACAACAACTAACAAACAACCTCACTTCTGAATGTTGCTAAAATCTCTTGTTTTTTGTTTGTTTTTATTGTGTGCAGACATGAAAAAGTGTTTTTTTTTTTAGAAGTAAAACACACATTGCAATAACAACTTCTGCTCTATTTTAAATGGAAATAAAATAAACATCCTAAATGTCTTCTAAAATACAAACAGGTTAAGCTAGTGTTGGTGTTAAGTGAGATTTATTTCTATTAAAAAATGGGGTCATTTATTGTAACGCTTGTTGCCTTAATTGATCTTTTCCTGCAGTTACAAGTTTACCATGGAAGTGCTGTACCCCCTGTTGGCATCAGTAAAGCACCGTGCAGAATCATATAAAAACTGGGTTTCCTCTGTTCGAGACATTGTGGAGAACAAGGGAACCAAGAAAAAAGGTGCAAAAAAAGCCAGTTTAGCCTTTTAATAAATTGTGGTTCCTAAAATAAGACATGGACTTGTAGTGAATTAAATTTCAAAAGTGTTTATTTCTCTGAACAGGTTTGGATGAACTTCACAGCCTGGTGGAACAAGCAGAAATGAAGGCATTCCCTCAAACTAGTCTCCTGGATCAGCTTCGTACCGTCGCCTCCGAGGCGGATAAAGTTGCTGTGATGGCACAGCAGCTTCTTAATGGAAAGCGACAGACAAGGTATCAAAAAGCTCTGGATCCTGATATGTCACTAAAATGTGTCACAGGAGGGACCCCCTCCATAAAATGTTTTTATTTTAGAAATCACGATTCTGTAATGATGCAGCAATAGTGTTGATCTGAAGCTGATAGTTTTCTAGTGACTTGGTTGTTCATTGTACTTTAGTTTTATGTATTTGCAGCTTTTTTGTTGCCCGGTTTGTTATGCAGTTTAATTCTGTTTCAGGTATCGATCTGGGGGAGGAAAGTCTCAAAACCAGAACGAATTGACTGTGGAAGAGCTCCGATCCTTTGTCCAACAGTTGGACAGTCTGCCGTGTAATATCAGACAGGCTCCTTTACTCAAGGCAAATATTATCATTTTAATTTGTTAATCTTAATTATATAGGTGTTTTTAAGTAACTTATTTTTCTTTTTCCTTCCTCTTTAAACACTTTTGTAAAACAATATTTAAATTGCTCTTAGATATGCATAACGCATGAATGCTTTTGGACCTAATTACTCGTCATGTCCAACAGGACCTGTTGACCCGGGTGGATGACTTTCAGCAGCGCAGTGACTGCCTCCTCTCTGATGAGTCACCCAGCCCGCAGGAGCTGCAGGATTTGCTGGATGTGAGCCTGGGCCTGGACGTGGAGCTGCCGCAGCTGCCCCTGCTGAGAGAGCGTCTTGAACAGGCTCGGTGGCTGGAGGCCGTGCAGCAAGCCAGCAGCAGGCCAGACAGCCTCTGTCTGGACACCATGAGGAGACTGATAGACCAGGGTGTTGGCCTGGCTCCTCACAGCTCTGTAGAGAAAGCCATGGCTCGTCTGCAGGAGCTCCTGACTGTGTCAGAGCAGTGGGAGGAGAAGGTGCTCAGCCTCATGGAGGCCAGGTGATCAATCTTTATAGTTTTGATGGAAATTAATAAAAACATTTGAACTTTTTATACGTGAGAACCTTTTGCAGTAGAAATGGTCTGATTAGCTAGATGTTAACTCACCATGAAAAAGAGTTTTATGCATCCCCGGTGGTAGTGAGGATTTTAGTCAAACCCTTGAGTTTCTTCTTTTAAGCATCAATTTGCATATTTTGATTCTGAACAAATGTGAAAATAAACCTGTTTGGGAGATTGCTACCACACTTTTACATTAAACACTAACATGTTTCTCAGTGGTCTCACATGGTTTGTGGTTTAAAACCTGATCAGCTCAAACTCCAAAATGTTAAAGTGAAATGTGCAAAGTCTGCAGAGCGTAATCATGGTGGATAAAGTGGATCATGGTGTTACTGCACTTAACATACAATCACTGTTTTTATTATAAAATCCGATGCAGTCGTTTTGCCAGTCTCTTGATTGTTTCTACAATTCTTTCTTTCACAGGGCACAACACAGCATAGAGACACTTGATGCTGCTTTACAAGAAGTAGAAAACATCCCTGCTTATCTACCCAACTGTCTGCAGCTGAAAGATGTTGTTACCAAGGCCAAGAAATGGCTCCATGAAGCTGAAACGCTCCAGGTGAATTTCACCGTCGGCATTGCACTTAGTTTTTAGCTTCAGCTAAACTAACTACATCGCTGTTTTGCAGCTGGGAGGACGTATCCCTGTGCTGGACAGCCTCTCTGAGTTGGTTCTCAGAGCAGAGGGCATCCCGGTGAAGCTCGAACCTCTGAGCCGACTGGAGGCTCTCGTCAGCGACGTTCAAAGCTGGAAGGAGAGCGCAGCAAAAACATTCCTACTGAGAAATTCCCCTTACTCTCTCCTAGAGGTAAACAAACACCGAGCGTGATTTACTTTCCCAACCTGCTTTGTAACTGTTGTAATAAATGCTCCATTTCCCCCCTCATTCTGTTTTCAGGTCCTTTGCCCAAGATATGATGTTGGAGTTGGGCATCTGAAGTCAAGACCTAAAAAGGTGAAAGAAGCTCTGCAACTCAGTAAAAAAACTTCAATGAAACTGGAGTCCTTGTGTGATGTGGAGAAAGCGCTCTCTGACAGCAGGGACTCTGCTTCTGCTGTGAGTATTACTGCATTATCTACTTTTTCTCTGAGCCGTACTACGCTGTAGGACTGAAAAGCAGCTGAATCATACCAGCTGCACGGTGTCCTCTCACCACTAATTATTCTGACTCTCCTCACAGATGACCACTCTTGCTGAGGTGCAACTGAGGGAGATGGAGCTCTTATTGGCTCTGAGGGCTTCAAACGAATCCAAGTTTCTAACTGATGAAAACTGTTGTTCACTTAATGTTTGCGTTTGCCAAAAGGCACCTTCAGGCACCATGGTGCAGTGTGAGCTCTGTCGAGACATGTTCCACTGCGGCTGTGTCACAACAGCAGCAGATCTCGACTATGGCCAAGCCTGGCTTTGCCCACTTTGCCAGCGGTCAAGGAAACCTCCTCTGGACAAGGTCCTGCCATTGTTGGCGTCACTGCAGAGGATTCGGGTTCGCCTGCCAGAAGGAGACGCCCTGCGCTTCCTCATTGAGAGGACAGTACGATGGCAGCACAAAGTTCAGCAGGCCTGTGCAGATGGAGTGCTGGAGAAGGTTTCAGTGATGGTCAGTGGAAGCTGGATCACTTCTAATGAGCTGAAAGCACCATCACCAGAGAAAGTCATACAATTTCATTTGTTTTTTAGGGAAGAACTGGGTCCAGAATGTCTTCATATCTGTCTCAGGCGACATATGAATCATCTTTTCATACAAAGCACCAGTCGCTTCCAGTTCAGGGTCCGTTTTTTTGTTGTTTTTATGTCACAAAAACATTTTAACTTTTCTGCTTTTGTAGTTCACCTTCACACTTTTTGATGCACATTTTTCCCAGGACTCTGCTCTGAGCTGGAGGAGCTAATGGTGGAGGGATTCCTGCTGCAGGTCACTCTGCCTGAGACTGAGCAGCTGTACAGATACCTGCTGTACAAACTGGCGCCCCTGCCGTCACACAGCTCGCCCAGTGACAACGATGCAGAGCAGTCTCAGACCGGGAGCCCAAACCACAACAAGGTAATGGTGATTCTTTATGCCAAATACATTTAATGCAGGAATACAAATCGTTCATTTCCAAAACGTCTGTAGCTCTTCCTGATTATTCTGAAGGGAATTTTTTTTTTGGTTCACAGCTTTACACTTTAATATAAAACAGACTTGGACTTAACTTTATTGATTTCTTTCTGAATCCAAATGTTCATTGCCAAATATGTAAAAATACGTATTTTCCTGTGGCATGCAGTTTGTGGTCCATGTATGCAGCCAGCAAGCACCAAACACACCAAAAGCACCAAAATGTTGTGAGTGCACACCTCAAAGTCAAATTGGTTCTCCCCATCCCAAAACACAACATTACTCAGGTCTAAAAGATGGGCCAAAATGCTCGGTGGCAGCATGAGGGTCTCTGTGTGGCTGGCAGCTACTGAGTTCACTTGCAAACTAGGTTCCCGGTTTAGAAAGATGCATGAATTTGCATCTTTTTGTATCCTTTCATGCAAAGCATTGGTCTGTTTATTTTCTGGATCAGTCCATATATCTGCTTATGCAGTGAATTACAATGCGAATATTAAAGCACAGTTTATTAACAGGCCACATAAAGACTGGCAAACTGCTTTTACAACATCTGGCATGCATATATTTTAGCAACTGTTTGCACATGTAAAAATGTAAAAGCATTGAACCATATAAAATGTTTTTTGTGATCTGATTAAAGTGAATGTCTGGAAACAATTAAGCTGTTCATAATAAACATAACACACAACAGGGGTTGACTAAGTTAGCTGCCAACTCCTTAAGCGTTTCTAAACACAGTAAAAGGTGCAGAGTTAACGCTAAATGTTTGTTTGTAGAACGGAGTGTCAAGTCTGAAAAAGGAGTCAGTAAACAGGCAGAGCAAAAAGATCAAGCGGCGCAAGGAAAGCTCTGATTCGCAGCACAGCGAAAAGGCCAAGAGGTCTCGGAAAAAGAAATCCAAGAAGAGTAAAGAAAGGAACGAGGACTCCAAGAAGACGAGTTCCCCCACACACTCTGTTTCTGACCCTGCTCTGTCAGATTCAGAGGAGGATTTCTCCCTGTGTGCTGCACCGTGGTGCAGAGAGCCAGAGGGGGATGAGGTACCGTCTACAGCCTTTACGTTTCTGCTTTTAGCCGTCACGTTTGTGACACTGTTTATAGACTCCTCTTCTGTCGTTTCAGGTAAACTGGGTTCAGTGTGACGGCAACTGTAATCAGTGGTTTCACCAGGTCTGTGTGGGATTGTCTGCTGAGCGAGCAGAGAAGGAGGACTATGTTTGCATAAGCTGCACACAGCCAGACTACGACCGAGGAGAATGAAGACCAAAAAGCGATTGTTGAAGGATGATCAGTCTTTTTTTTTTTTTTTTATGAGTTTCTTGCTCAAGCTGCAGCACTTAAGCGCACACCTGAACTCTGCGTGTCCTGTGGCTTCCCCCCCTCCCACCTTCTGGCTTGCCCTCAGTGACCATGGTGCTATTTTCCTTTTACCCTGGAGTTACTAAAGACTTCTCACTGTTTTTGTCATTTTGGCTGTTTTTTCAGCTAATCAACTAATCTTTTCTGAAACTTTCCAAGACTGATGCAGATGTGGTTTAAAGAGGAAAAAAGAACCAACAGCGCAGGGATTTTTCAACCAAAAAATGTCAGTTTGACATTTCAGGACTGTATTTCTTTGACATGCATCTGAACAATGTGAAACTTATCTTTTTCTTGTAGAGTAAATATTATTTATCTGAGCAATAGCTGAACAGATTAATTCAAGTCCGTTTTCACCTGAGCTATATTTGTGTGTAGAAGTACTTTGATAAGTTGCCTTCCTGAAGCAAAAAACCCTTAAGATTTCACTTTATGAATCCTATGATATTCCACAGTTCAGTCAACTTTAGTGTGCACCTCACAACAGCTATGGATCTATGTGCAAAACTTTGCACTTGTATTTTGCCCATGTCCTTTAACAAATCACTGACTTTGATGGGAAGTCAGGTTTCCCTTTGGCACTGTCTGTAGAGGAAGATGAAAGTCCTGAATCCCTCGTTCCTGGCAGTGGATGATACTTGAGTTCTGTTCGTTAAGTTAGAAAGGACTGTCCGACATCAAAGGAATGTACATTTTTGGGGGTGAACTTTCCCTTTTATGGTTGAGGTTGAAAATATTGTGTTGGACTTAGATTTAACACAGACTGTGTGATTTATTTGCCACGGGTATATGACCTTTATCGTGCTCCTTTGGATAAATAATATAATTCATATGTTGCAGTTTGCATTATAAAATAAAATGTTTGTTCCCATATTTCTGGATTATTCTCCACAGAGCACACATAATTAGTTATAATCCTCTGAATATTGTGTTGCTTTTGATTCACAGTTCTTCAGCAGAGGTACACTGTAGCCTGCAAAGGTTCCTGATCTCATTGTTTGCCCTGTTAGAAAAGTTCATGTTTAATGTTTTTATTAATTTAATGGTCGTTCTATGTCCCCACCCTCATCTATGGTCATAAGCTGTGGTTCGTGACCAAAACAACGAGATTCTGGGTGGCTGCAATGAGTTTCCTCCGCAGGGTGGCCGGTGTCTCCCTTAGAGAGAGGGTGAGAAGCTCGGCCACCCGGGAGGGACTCGGAATAGAGTCGCTGCTCCTTCTCGTGGAGAAGAGCCAGATGAGGTGGTTCAGGCATCTGGTTGGGATACCTCCT
Source organism: Kiunga ballochi (assembly GCA_037177335.1). NCBI lineage: Eukaryota > Metazoa > Chordata > Actinopteri > Atheriniformes > Pseudomugilidae > Kiunga > Kiunga ballochi. Next base: position 21,446,170 of record JBAMIG010000003.1, read on the forward strand.
GGACGCCTACCTGCTGAGGTGGTCCTGCGCGCCCTGTCGACCTCGGGGAAGACCCAGGATACTGTAGGCTGGCCTGGGAACGCCTTAGGATTTCCCGACCTCGGATAAGCTTTAGAAAATGGATGGATGCTAGACATAAAATTAAATTAAATTAAATCCTCTCGTTCCAATTCGGCTGTGTTTACGGAGCTGAAATTGTTTTGGTTACTCTAGCTCGGACAAGTACCTGCAGCTTCAGTTTATAACTTAGTTGATTGTAAATGAAGGGGTTTTGATTGTCTATTTCAAAAACAGGACAACGTTTAAAAGCTCATTTTAAAATAACATGATAATATGAAAAGTACAATAAAATATGGGATTTTCTCTTGAGTATTAAAATTAAAATAAGGAACTTCAATAAAAATAAACATTACATGAAGATGACATTTTTATGATTGTAAAATTCAGAAGGATGTTGACCTGTAATATTAACAATTCACTTGAAGTTGTGATTAAAAATTACAGATTTTCCTACTTTAATACATAAATTAATTATTTAAAAACTAAATATGCTTGAATAAATCAACCAGGATTATCCTAATATTATTCAGATGAACGGTTATTGTAATGATTTTATTAATTTGCTATGGTTTTAACCTAATGTTATTTTACTTTTATCTTGACTTGAAATTTACGTTAAATAACTTTATTTAGAATAAAAAATTAAAGGTTATCGGACAGCTGAGCCTGACAGTCTGTACTCGGGGTTTCGGACAGATCAAGGGGGTGTGATAAATACGTCACCGTGTCGCCATTTTCCTCCGGTTGTTGTTAGCTTCTTAGCTAAAGTAACTAGCATCTTCCACCGCACTGTATTTGCAGAGTAAAAACAAGTACAGGGAATATTTAAAACTTCCAGTTGAGCTATTGTTTGCGTTTCTGAGTCACGTTTATTCCCGTTATCATGGATGAGGAATATTACCACGGCTCAGGAGACTGGGAGGGCACGCAGGGTAGCATGGTGAGACTAAAACTTGTTGCTGTTGCAGTTTTGACCACCGTTGGATAGCTAGTCGGTGTTAGCTTAGCTGCAGCCTGCACAATTAGCCAGTTTATCACACAATTATCACTTTAATTTTTTTCTGTATTGTTAATTTTTTTTGTTTATTCTTTTAATGTAAGGCAAATTAAAATGTAAATGTTCCCATCCATTCTGTTGCCAAAATGAACTTGTTTTATTCTGGCTTGACACTCAAACCACACCAACAGGACAGTAGTTTTATCATCACGAATTAAACCTAGGAGTTTCCGCTTTATATCATCTAACCCAGACTTTTCACATTAATACAATTAATCTGAGTTGTCATTGCTGCAGTATTATAAACAGTTTCTCTCCATTTATAATTTTGCATGTTGTCAACATGAAAGTCCGTGACAGTCTGATTAGTCAGAAAGTGGCTTAATTATGTTTTGACATCTTTGTGTATGTGTGAGATCAAGCTTAAGTCAAAGTGTCCATGTAAAAAAAAAGAGTATTTTAACTATAATTAAATTTTTTTTTACTGAAGTAGTAACACAACAGACAGGAATTATAACATTTTATTAATATTAAAATATTTGTTGTGATTTAATTTGTACTACTTATTCCCTGAAGGTGTTTTACTGTCATTGTCATTTTACTGCAACAGGTGAGGGTAACTTTTACATCTTCTGTTATTGTGTTTTGCAGGAAGATGGCTATGGTGAAGGAGAAGATGATGGGAAAATCCAGGAGGACTGTCTGCAGAAATTCTCCAGTAGGGATTACATCATGGAGCCTGCAATATTCAACACCCTCAAAACGTGAGCTTCTACTGCTAAACACAGCAAAAGTTTAAGATATATCAATTTTCCCAATAAAGTCCAACTTTGCAACATTTTTTAATGGTATAAAATTGGCAAACTGCACCAGTATTGTGGATCCTTATGGGAAAATGGGGGATTAAAATTTGTTCTGTTGTTGCAGATATTTCCAAGCAGGTGGCTCTCCAGAGCATGTCATCCAGCTTCTCTCAGAAAACTACTCTGCTGTTGCCCAAACTGTCAATCTTCTGGCTGAATGGCTCATCCAAATGGGTTAGTAACCAACTACTCATTTCATCTTGATGTTTCACAAAGCCCTGAATGTGTGGAGCGTGAAGTTTCTGTTTTGCTAATCCAGTAATGTGTGTTGTCAACATTTTTGCTACAGGTGTAGAACCGGCACAGGTACAAGAGCGAGTAGAAAACCATCTCAAGAGCCTCCTGATTAAGCACTTCGACCCTCAGAAAGCAGATTCTATCTTTACTGTGGAAGGAGAGGTAAACCCTCTGAAGCACACAAATACTTTCAAGCCTTTGAGCACCTTGTGACCACAATTTTAGCAAATGATTGTCATCTGAACCAAACTGATCTGCTATGTTTTTAGACTCCTGCTTGGCTCGAGCAGATGATAGCCCACACAACATGGAGAGATCTCTTCTATAAGTTGGCGGAGGCTCATCCTGATTGTTTGATGCTCAATTTCACTGTGAAGGTAAAATGTAACGGTACAGTTTGGCTACGAGAAGTTTGGCTTTTTGTCTGTTGAACCCTTTAAAGAGACAAGACGTAACTTTATTGATCACTTTGGGAGGACTCCCTCAGGGAAATTTGGTTTTCAGCAGCTTATACATAAAGAAAGAGTCTTCAATACAAAAAAACATGCATAAAAAAAATACTTGAAATAGGAACTGAGTCTGCAGCGTTGCTCTGACAGAGTGGATTTACTCATTTGCAATGGCAGCGTCCGCTTTCGGAAAATGTAAACACAGATTGTGATCACATGACTGAACTCCCTCAGCAACACGGTGGGGCAGTGGTTAGCACTGTGGCCTCATAGCAAGAAGGTTGCTGGTTTGAGTCCAGGCTGGGTAGGGTTGTCCAATTGTCTTTCTGTGTGGAGTTTGCATGTTCTCCCCATGTATGTATGCGTTCTCTCCGGGTACTCCGGCTTCCTCCCACCCACGTTAGGTTAATAGCACAGGCATTTTACGGAGATATGTCCTGGATTACACCAGTGATTGTTGACATGCATGAATCCCCAACCTTTACGTTTTCCACTTTCCACCTTCTGCTTTGGTGCCTCTGTCTGCTTTAACAGCAGTGACTCCCAGCAGGTCCACGCTAGCATCCAGTACATGAGAGCTTAGCCATGTCTTTGGAAAGATGATCAAGTTGCTCTTCCGGTAGATCTGTGCTTGTACAGTACAGATAGCTCATCGATCTCGCTCAGCAGCGAGTTCACATTTCTCATGATAACGGAGGGAACTGATGTGTTGTAGCATCTCTGATTCTTCACCAGCTGAGTCTTTAGCTTAGCTGCAGCCCTTAAATCGCCTCCTCTGGTCCGTCAGGATGTCATATATAATCACATGGTAGGATTATACAATTATACAATGAATAGACACTTATCTCAGTTTTGTGTGTTTTCCTTGTTTTCAGCTTATTTCTGATGCGGGTTATCAGGGAGAAATCACAAGTGTATCCACAGCGTGTCAACAGCTGGAAGTTTTCTCCAGAGTGTTGAGGACATCTTTGGCCACACTGTTGGATGGCGGGGAAGAAAACTTGGAGAAAAACCTGCCAGAATTTGCTGTGAGGATTTATTTTTATTTTATTTGGCTCCCAGTTGCATTGTTTCCCATTTCTTTTTTGCTCTCAGATGATACATCTTTTTTTTTACTTCTGCAGAAAATGGTGTGTCATGGTGAGCACACTTACCTTTTCGCCCAGGCAATGATGTCTATTCTTGCTCAAGAGGAGCAGGGTGGTTCAGCGGTTCGTAGGATCAGCCAGGAGGTGCAAAAGTCTGCGCATGAGAGGTGCTAGTTTCTTCTTTTTCTGCAAAAATCAATTGGGTTGATCAGGTTAACTCCTGTTTAAGGTGAAGGGGTTTGGTTGTGTGTTGCTAGCAGATGTCAGCATTAACTGTAGTTGTGGTTTACATCAGAGGTCACGATGCCAGTCAGATAACATTGGCGCTCGGTACTGCAGCAGCCTACCCTCGAGCCTGCCAGGCCCTCGGCGCCATGTTGTCCAAAGGAGCGCTGAATCCTGCCGACATCACAGTTCTGTTCAAGATGTTTAGCAGCATGGACCCTCCTCCTGTGGAGCTGGTGAGGGTCAAACCTCTTGCATTTATACACGCCGCTGTCTTTAAGATGCTGAAATGGTTTGGTTTCTCGTCTTCAGATCCGAGTGCCGGCTTTTCTGGACCTGTTCATGCAGTCGCTTTTTAAGCCTGGCTCAAAAATTAACCAGGACCATAAACACAAATACATTCACATCCTGGCTTATGCTGCCAGTGTGGTGGAGACGTGGAAGAAGGTACAAACTGCGTTTCCTTTCTGAAAACAACTTTTTGTCCTTTGATGTTCACCTTACATGCTTTTATTCCACCCCAGAACAAGCGAGTAAACATCAATAAAGATGAGCTTAAGTCCACTTCTAAGGCCATAGAGACGGTCCACAATCTGTGCTGCAATGAGAATAAAGGTGCTACGGAGCTGGTGGCTGAACTCGGCACTTTGTATCAGTGTATCCGGTGAGAGGACGACCACAGTTTCCAACAATCAAAAAGATTTTAATGTTTTTTATTGGGAAGTTCAGCTGATGTTGTTGTTGTGTGTCAGGTTTCCAGTTGTTGCTATGGGAGTTCTGAAGTGGGTGGACTGGACGGTGTCTGAGCCGCGTTACTTCCAGCTCCAGACGGACCACACTCCGGTTCATTTAGCTTTACTGGATGAGGTATAATATGATATTAAATTTTGCAGGGAAGAAAATGAAAGATTGCAGTAAAACGTAAACATTAAATATTTCCTCAGATTTGTACATGCCACCAGCTGCTGCATCCACAGGTCCTCCAGCTGCTCATCAAGCTCTTTGAGACGGAGCACTCTCAGCTGGACGTCATGGAGCAGGTGGGTTTCTGTGGGATCCACTAAAGCTTCCTGTTCAACTCTCATCTGACACCACGCTTGTTTGGTTCTAGCTGGAGCTCAAGAAGACTCTTCTGGACCGAATGGTTCATCTGCTGAGCCGTGGATACGTCCTGCCTGTTGTCGGATACATTCGAAAGTGTCTGGAGAAACTCAACACGGATATCTCCCTCATTAGATATTTTGTCACAGAGGTAACGGCTGCTTTTGCCTCAAAGTTGTGGCTATTGGAAGTGTGAAAAATGAAGTTCTGCATGTATGATGCAGGTAGTTAATCATCAGTGACCCGATAGCATCAGAAAAGTCTTATTTATTCTTATGATTTGGTAGAAACCAGTGAGATTAACATGCATGAATATTAGACTTTATTTACGCTTTTAAGTGTCAAAGTTTGAGACATTAAGAATAATAAATTGAAGTACACAGGTATAAATGAAAGTTATTCATGTGAGAAGAACTTTTATTGTGGGTCTAAACGTTTGTTTTGTGTTTTATGAATAATCTGCCTACTTTGCCTTCAAGCATTGGATTAATTTTTACAAACTGGAGTCTGGGTGTGATTTATAAAGCTGCACAAAATGGGCCTGAAAATTGCGCAAGTATTTTATTAAGCAAAGTGTGGGATTCATAAACGTGATGGAGAAAGGTGCGGTCACACAGCATGATTTCCAACTATGATTTCTGTGTAAGTGTATAAATATTGCAATGCTTCACAGGCGATGAGCTTGCGCTGCTTTAGGACTATGATGACCGAGGATCAGGATGGGGATTGTTTTAAGGACCACAAACATTTCCTGATCTATGTTGATGCCTGGCTGATGAGCAGATTTAGATCCCAGAGAGCTGTGGTCTCGCATCTATGTACTGAACTGGTTCCAGTGACCTGCTGGAACCTTGCGATCCTAGTTTCTGTATGAACTGCAAACATGTTCAGTTATTAGTGACTGATATGGTTTAATAAATGTGATTGCACGGTGACTGATTCATCCAGCCACACAGCAGTGTGGAGAACAAGCTGCAGGCAGAATCTGGGAGAGATGTTTTGCTCCAGGTGACCGTGGCTACTTGGAGAAGGTGGTTTGATGCCATCCACACTCTTATGTGTTAGGGTGGAGTGGGGCAAGGGTGTGATTTATAAAGGGAAATAGCTGCACCTGTGCATAAGCAGTTTATTAAATCGGACTTTTACTTTAGCGCAGCAACGTTTTAGTAGATTCTACGCTAAGTTTTATAAATGAGGCCCTGGATCTTTTTAAACTGAGCTCATCATGAAATGTTTCTTTTTAAAAGGTGCTGGATGTGATCGCACCTCCCTACACATCAGACTTTGTTCAGCTCTTCTTGCCGATCCTGGAGAACGACAGCATCGCGGGGACAATTCGGGCCGAGGGTGAACACGACCCTGTCGCAGAGTTCATTGGTAAGTGGAGCTGTGCTGCTTCTGTGAAGAAGAATCTGAACTGTGTCTGAAACGAGGCCGGTGTAGTTCAATGATGCAACATTTAAACCATTTTAATGGTTATGTTTTTCAGCTCATTGCAAGTCAAACTTCATCATGATTAACTGAAGCCAAAGTTTTCGTGGGATACTGAACAAGGAAAACTCAAGACGCCGGATCTGTGACGGCAGTGGTAAAGACTCGATCCGCGGCGACCCTTTGGTTAAGCTGTCAAAGGCAAATGTACAGATTAGAGACACTGGTTGACCATGGGGTCAATGAAGATGCAGCTAGACTCTTCCATGTGTATATTTGATTCTTTTTATATACATATATATATTATCTTTGTCATTTTAAAATAAAACCTGGAATAGATAGTTTGTCATGTTTCAAACTGCTTAACACATTTTGCAAACAGGAAATGATGTCAGTCAGAAGCTTAAAGTGTTTATTGGCACATTTAATGGCAAAACAAATCTTTAGATGTGCTGCAGACTCTTCAGCATAGAAAAAAAATGGCAAAATACATGATTTAAGTGCTTATAAGGCATGTTTCTGTGGTGTAGTGCAATATCATGACAAGACAAACTGAAAACATTCACAAGATCCTTTGGCTGAGTCTAATTTCAATAGTACTACAGAGTCTTGATAAACTGCAGCTTTAAAATGTACAGCTTGGATTAATCTTCTGCATAGAAAGGATTTGTACTGATAACACAATCCCAACATTTAAACAACCTCCAGACCTCCCAGCAGTTAAACCTGATCATCTCTGTTGATGCAAGCAGCTCTTCATACCCAGCTGGGTGATCTTGCCAGCGTTTAAAAATTATATTAGAAAAAAAAAAAAAAGAGAAACTTGAACTCATTCCCTTTCTAAATCAATAAAGGTTTCCCTGTGCCCTGCTAGGAGGTCATGAGATTCCAGCAATACTCAGACGTTAAGGCGATCTAAAGGTAGGCTTTGGGGACGATGGGGTCTCCGTACATGCAGTCCTCTTCCACTGCCAGGTTGTACTTGCTGCCACTTCCTCCTTTGTAAGCACTGGTCACAATCCTGAGCCAACCCTTCTCACCCTGAGGAGAGGAAACGCACTGAGTGCTTACCGTAGTTTATTTAAGCTAACAATCTGAAACCAACGAGGCGTTTTCGTTTAACCAGGAGGCGCATTAAAATGATGTCCTGCTGGTTTGATGCACCTCTGCTCCAACACGCACTTATGAAACAGATCAATGAGTCAGGTGTGTTGGAGCAGGTATACAGGGAAAACCTTCAGGATCACAGCTGCACACCTGATTTAAACTACATTTTTACAAACCATTTGAAGCAGGTAGAATAAAGTATTTCTGATCAGTGTGGCAGTAACATTTCATTCCTATTAAAAACACTGATTAGTTTAACTATAACAATTTAATAAACTATTTCTAACAAATTAACAGTACTAAATCTGATGTTTTAGGTTTGCTGATATTTAAATCATTTAGCTACTGTGTTTTATTTTTACTAGTATGTGATGCTTTCTGGTGTAGCACGACTCACCCATGGCTCTCCCCAGGAGTTACGCACAATCCAGTATTCCACATTGTGCTCCACACCCCATCCCGCTACTGAAACAATGTGGTTGATCATAGGTTCCTCCTGGTATTCAGAGTAGAGGCCTCCTGTGTACGCATCCAGCTTGTCCGTAGCCATTATCCCACAGCTAAAGCGTATAAAACAAGTTAATTCCTCTTTCGCATTTATGGGTTCTTTTTTTAGATGAGGAACTAAAATGTAAAACAGAACCAAAACGATGACGACAACACAAACAGGTACTTATACTAAAAAAAGGAAAATAAAATATACTGTAACTTCCTCTTTACTCACACCAGGAAGAGCTGCACAATTACAAAACACATTTGATCCTATTTAGCATTTCAAAATGTTGGTTAAATATGAAAATGATGTGATTGTGCATTTAGTGGTGATGTAATGATCTGACAGCCACACAATGTCAGCTCCTGGCAATGCTCAGCTCCTATCATTCAAATAAGAAAAGCACATTTAAGAAACTTTGTGCATATTTACATGCAAATCTTATGCTTATTACTGTGGTGCACATGGTGCCTGTGTAAACAGGTTTCTGGCAAAGTCCTCCCAAAACATCCACCATGGTGGAACTATTCAATGGTGGCCAGTTGATGGTAATTTAGAGATGGCGAGTTTTCCAGGGTGGCACTGGTAACAGAGTCCCTGTGTGTGTGTGTGTGTATATAAGTGCTGAAAGGATCAGGGCTTCTTCCAGTCCAGACAAAACGTGTGTTTTGTCTTAATTCTCAGTGCAAACGTGGTGCAGCATAATATGTTCAGTAATTACAGGAAAAAAATAAGTAAACCTGATTGGTCCTCTGGCGTAAATCTCTGCCATCATCTTCTCCCTCCCATTCACTTGTCCGTAATCTCCCACCTTCCACAGAGTGTAGTTTTTGACGATGTTGCACACGTTGAAAGTGGTACAGGTGCCACACTCATTGAAGGGCTTGCACTCTTGGACACACACAAAACACAAATCATGCTCCTTATGTATGAACAGCTGTAAGTGTTACTCAGTGCAAAATGGCACACTTACCCTGGTCTGTAGCCTGATAGTTATTGCAAGTCTCATCTGGGATGCCGTGAGTGTTGGCATACTCCCATACGCCACTGTGATCCCCTCCGTGGCAGCTGCCTGCATCACCGCAGTCAATCACGTGTTGGACAGACAGGTAGGCTGAAGGCCACGCTCCTTTTCTCTTAATATTGATGCGATCTGAAAACAAACAAACGAAAAAAGAAAAACAGCTTTGAATCAATGCAGTTCAGTCCCTGTTCATCAGAGCCTCCTTTAAAACAGAACTACAATGTTAAGAATAAAATGCCACCACCATGTCCTACCTGCCATGGCACTGGTGCTGCCGTGTGCCCAGCAGGAGCCGCAGTACTGGGGGATGTGCTGGTTGCGTGTGGTGCTGACATAGTTGGTCCCTTTGATGTTCCTCCAGTCCCAGGACTTAGGCAGATCAGAGACGTTTAAATATTCGTGAGGCTGAGGCGTGGTCCTGTAAACGGACATCACCACGATGAGTGACAAACCAGCGGGATGTTCAGAGCTTATGGCGCCTTTTGGTTTAAAACCTTTGGCCTAAAAACCTCCTGATCTCACCTTTAAAGAAAAAAAGACATTCGTTTCTTTTCAGATACAAATAAATAATCTTCTACTTCCACAAGTGTACCATGCTGTACTTACTAAACTGTGGAGCTACATTTACATTTGGAGTCTACATGTGTTATGAAAATGTGTTATGATATATTTATCTTCTGTTTCACTTCTAGTAAAAACCTTAACTCACACAGGACACCAAAGCAGCCTTGTATCAATATGACACACAATGTACTGATTTCAACACGTGTCAAATAACTAGCAACAAAAAAGCTAAAGCAGTGTCTGAGTCTCTTTAGTTAATAAGCTTATAATGTTTGAGTCTTAGTTTGAACATTATCTGTAGCTAAGCAGTTAAATCTTGATGAACAGAAAAAAAGCACAATTTAAACATATTCCTCATATTTGGTAGCATCTTTACTTTTTTTTAATTTTGTGAACACTCCCACAATTAAGGAAGCTTTGAAAAGTTGTAATAACTTTATAATGACACCAAAAAAAAACTTTTACGGGACTTACAAAGAAATACTTCAAACCTTTTTAGCTTTCATGTCTGAAAGGTCAGCTTTATAGCTTTATTACAGTGCAACTTCTGCGATTTATGGTTCACCAAACCTCATGCTTTTTTTTAGTTTTGCTGACAATAGAATTATGACCATCATCAATTGAGCGGATTTTCTTGTTTAAGGTAAACATTAAAAAAGGGGGGAAACTTGCGCACAAACAACTGCAAAAAGAAACCAAAACCACCTCACTTGTTCAACTATTTTCATCCATGTTTCTCACAAAACAATTACATTAATCGTGCTGTGTGAATCCAATAATTTTGTTATAAAGTTTTAAATGAGTGAATAAAACAAACAAACAAACTTCAACATCTTATTGACAGATCTAATTTCCAACTAAGCTAACAGCTGCTAAAGCTAACAGCTAGCTAACCAGTAAAGAAAAAAAACTTTAGTCACAACTTGACACACTTTTCTAAATATTTATTATCTGTCGCCGAGGAGAGAAAAACACATATGAACTGATTTACACAACTTACCTCACACCAAAGTTGTTTTTTCTAGCTGTGCGGACGTAACAAGGGTGCTTCTCGTTAAAAAACACTCCGGCCGAAACACAGGAGAGCACGAGCGATATCAGAACAACTTCCGCGGCTGTCCGAAACATCTCCGATGGCGAGAGATTTTACTCAAAGTGAAGAGGAAAAGTGTTCAGAGATACAATCTGCAGCGAGACAACATGTACATTAGTGTGTGTGAGTCTGTGTGTAATATGTAGACGTAGTTACCAGCCGGTACAGAGACTGCGGTCACATGACCACCACGTGCTTTATGGCTAAGACGTCACGAGACACAAAAACATTTACTGGATGTTTGTAAAAGCACGAAGAGCAGGCAAAACCACATTATTTGTTCCATAAATGCAACATGATGTAGCATTTTCCTGTGCAAACACTGAATCAGGAACAAGCGCACAAAAACGTTAATCTGAACAGCTAAATGGCACAAATACACAAAAATGTTTCGCATCTATAAGTAATTCAGAAATAATTGTAAGCAGGGTTAGTGTTTTCCCTGCTCCAACACAACTCATTTAAATAAATTAATGTGCAGCGTTACTGGCTGTTAATTTATGTATAAATAAATGAGTTAGATGCATTAAAATCCTGCAGGATAGTGGCCATCAAAGACCGACTTTCCACACAATGATAAATATAAATCATAAACTTCACAAATTAAGTCTGGTTGTGGATGAAGTTAGCTTTTGTTAAACCGGTTCTGCCAAAATAAAATAAAAATTCCCACAATGAAAACTTTAAAGAAGGAAAATTTTGAAGGCTGTCACACGGAGGCTGGATGGAGGTAAAACATCACAAAAATCAGAGGAGGAAATAAACATTAAAAGTTTACATACTTTAAATGTACCCCACCCAGATTTTAATTAAACCCCTTTGTCAGAAGTGTTCTGGATAATCATTCACACAGAGGATCAGTGGTAATGCCTTTATTAAAGGATAACATGATTGGCACAACAGTGGGAAAAACAGTATTGTACAGAAATCTGACTGACAGCACAAATCTGGCATTTTGGACCCCATGATGACAGAGTAAGTCACTTATCTAACAAACAGCAGTGAACACTTTAATTCTCCGTTTGGTGCAGAGATCACGCAACCAAGGTTTTACAAGATGAATACAAAGTGCGATGTTACAAACAACAACTTCACTGATCTTAATCCTGTTTTTCCCCCAAACCTTTAAGACAAGATGTGTGTCAAAGTATTCATTAATAAAAGAATCCTGCTGCTGAGGACGTTTAAAACCAGACAGCAAGGTGTGTGGTAAAATCTTAAGATGGTTAATAACAGTAAAGTTCACTAAGAAAATAAAGAAAATCACTGGTGAAACTGAATGAACCGCCTGCTTTTCTTCCATTTTAATGTCAACGTCTCCGTTTTTAAGAATGAAACCATGAAGCTATGGAGTTAATCAGTACGGGTGGTGCACAGCATTAAGGAAAAGTTTGATCATAGACATTTATACCTGGTCTGATTTAGCGATTGTCCGTTTTATTCACTGAAGTCAAAATTAAATCAAACAGACTGTTTATTCATTTCAGTGTTTTAACCAACTGCATGAGCCTCAACGGTTTGGTTGCATGTTGGCGGCGTGAACAGTCGTGTCCTCTACACCAGTCTTCGTCTCTTACAGTCACGCTCCATCTGGTCTTCGGACTTGTTGCCGGGCGCACCCAAAGGAGAAACTTGGTTCAGCATGGAGTCATCCGATGCTTGACCAAACAAGGCCATGAGCAAAGCAACGCCAAACCCTGTGGCGCGTTCCCTCTGCAAAGACAAAAGTACAATCAGAAATTTAAAAAAAACAAAAAAACTTTGGTTTAAGACAAAACAACACTGATGACGAGTGATTTTCCGCCTTTTTCTTTATGAGCTGAATCCCAAGACCAACCGCTTCAGGAAATCAGCTGCAGATTAGTTAAAGATTACACAATAAGTAGAGTAGTCAGCTGATCTTGGCATCTTGATGCAGCCGACTCAGCTATATTTAGTGAAACAAACCACATGGGCATGACAACTAAAAAAAGAAAACAAAGTCTCCCTTTTCTTCTTTATATAAAAAAAAAAAAGACCTGCATGTGTTGCTTTACTTTCCCAATAATGGATCATTTTTTGTATACTGGTTTGGACAGGTTAGAATTCACAAGTGTTGCTGCCATGTTCCTCTAAATACCCCAGTGATTGTTTTATTTCAGACAGTTGTGCTCTCCAACAAACCCACCCACAGTTTCTTTTGTTATTAATGTATACATTCACCATTTTATTTTACTTACAGTCGAGATTATCACTGGATTAAGAAAAAAACAAAAACCTTTAAAGATTTACACGGCCTGTTTATGCACTAAAGTTTGCGGTACTCACTGCATGAACTGGAGAAGCAATGTCAACATGGACCCATACACCTGGCCAATCAAAACCCAGGTGGGAAGCAATAAAGAGGCCAGCACAGGAGCTTTGAGCATTCTCACGATCCTGTAAACCCCCCCAAAAAAGAAATGATACATCATTAACTAATAACACCAGTCACATTAATATCCAACTTAATAACTTGGGGTATTGTTTACAGTGCAGAGTACATTAAAATAAACTGTAGACCAAAGTATTTCCATGGCAGAGCCCCGTCTCTGCTGTAAAACCAGATACATAGAGACACACATGCTGGAAAATCAGGCTTCATTACACGTCCTGCATTGTAAAGCATGTAACAGCATGTAACAGCATGTCTGTATAGAGTCTCGGATCACTGTGGTGGCTGAACAGAAAGCATCTTCCGTTCTGAGTGGCGAGTTTCAGGCTCAGAAGCTGGTTCTGAAACATTCACACTTCTGGACTGAACAGGCCTTTTGAATGAGAAAATGTGTCTTTGGAAAGCGAGAGAAGTCAGGTGATTTGTTTCCAACCACTTAGGATTTACCTTGGGACCCTGTTTACTGATTGGGTTGGTTTTAAATGATGGTTCAGTTCAATATCTTCAGGAAAACCAAGAAAATAGATCATCAAAGCCCCCCTATACTTATGTTATACTTAATCATTTAAAGAACAATATATGCAGATGAGTCAGACCTAATTCTTTTTGCATTTAAAAAGAACCTGTCTGAACCTGTTGGTAACCTGTCTGTGTTGATTCAACTCTCTTTTTCTTTACTCACAGCCACAGAGTTCTTCATATCAGCCATAGCAGAGGTAAACTCGCTGAAGTGAAGCTCGGGGCAATAAACCAGAGGGTGAGCGAGATCACCGCTGCTGCGGCCTGCACGCACACATGCAACCTCCCACTGCTCGCTATTGGTCAGCACAGCAGCGTGGTACTTCCCTGTGGAGATTCCCTGACAAAAGGAACAGAAAGGGCCATGTATTCAAAGATAATACTTGTTGTGATGATGCATTCAGTGTTTGATCTCTTTAAATGGTACTCACCTGGGCTCCAGTCAGTGTGGCCATATCCAGAATAATGTCAGCAGACAGGTCTTTGCAAGCATACACCACTCCATCAGCCAGCACCAGCCTGCCCTCTGCATCAGTGTTGTTGATTTCCACTGTCCTTGACAATAAAACACATACATTTTGGACATTTTATACCCAGACCCACATGCTCAGCTTGTAAAATGATATAAGACACAGCCTAAGTGCACTCATAACATGACAAGACAGATAAAACAAGCTGTGGACACAAAGCAGAACAAGCAATTTGACTCGGAGAATAGCACATTATAATTCAAAGAGAGTCTCACTTTCCAGAGTAGAGTGTGTGGATATCATCGGGGCGTGTGGCCATGGGCCCGACAGAATTCTCTGCCAGACAAAACACTGCATGGAGGTTATCCTTAAACCCCTGAGAAGAACACAGATTCAGTTCATCAAACACCTGAGATACGAATGACTAAACATGACTGATGTGAGAACATTCAAACAGCTGCTTTACCTGTTTAATTGTTGCCTTAAAAGCTCCTAAAATGGCAGCCGCTCCTCCACAATCTCTCTTCATCCCGGGCATAGTTGTCTGGTAGAAAGAAAACAAAGAAACTATATCTATATTACATTATTAATATGCAAATATGCTTTTAGACTCCTGCATGTTCCCCACACACAAGTTTGAATGTGTCGCAGTGTTTCCCCTTAACCTTTTAAGGACCGTGGAACTTACTTTTCCCTTGATGCTGAGTCCGCCAGTGTCGTACACTATGCCCTTGCCCACCCATGCAATGGTTTGAGTCGCCCCATCAGGTGTGTGGCTCAACACAGCTAAAGCAGGAGGATGCTCTGCTGCCTTTCCAACACCATGAATACCTGAGAGGGTGGATAGAAAACAAAGCAGAAGCATCACAGGTTCCCCTATGTATGGTTTGACAATATTTGATCATTGTCCTGTTCTCATACTAACTTTTACCAACATCAGAAGCTTTTAACAGCTTTTTAGGACAAATTTGTGTTAAGAGACATGGTCAGGAATTCTGTCACCAAGACAAAGGAAGGCTGGGTTAAACAGTGCACTACTTCAGAAATAAATCAAGAGCTTCCTTCATATTCATTTAAATTAAATTAATTCAAATTTACAGTCTCATCTTCAACTTCAGGCCTTTTGGAAATGAGGTCATTTTTACTCGCTGAGCAATTCACAACAGACTAAATAATGTTTTTTCTGCTGATGTTGTACCTCCAAATCCTCTTTGTTTCAGCTCCTCCCCACGAATGATAACTGGAGTAATTCCAAGTTCAGCTCCTACAGCTTTTATTTCCTGAAACAGAAATAGATGCTAGCTGCATTAATAATTACAAACTTGTCTGAGCCTGTTCTCTCCATTCTTTATGCTATACATAACCAGCCCTGAAGTTAAACACATTTGTTCCTCTCTAAAGGAAATTATAAGCTGTGGTAATACAGGTTCTATTCTGATTAATTTCACTAACCTCCAGGAAGTGGTCTGTGTTCATCTCATTGCATGGTGTGTCCACAATCCGAGCTGCAAGCCGTACACCATCGGCAGCATTGGAGAGACACTAAACATGAGGAGAGCCTTCAGGCTAAGACAGACTGCAGCGAATGTGCACGATAAAAACATGCTAATCCACAACATATTCTACATCACAAGAATTCACAGTAATGTACCTCAAGTTCTGCAGCATCTAGAGGATTGCTGTCATGTCCAACAATCAAAAACTCCACCGTCACATGCTTCTTCTCAGTCCTGCAGGAGGATGTAGAGCGGCGAGAATAGATGGGGAAGGCCCTGGCGATGGCACAGGAGGATGCAAACACATCTGAACGCTCACAGACCATCTAAAGAGGAAGAAAAGCTCTGTAAGCTAAAGTTCCCAGAGTATATGAGGGATTAAAAAAAATTTATTGAAAATTCAACCAAAAATCATGGGAATAAAACTCTGCGAAAGGTACTTACCACAATGCATCGGTTCTTCCCTCCAGGGAGGCAGGAACGGACCAGACGGGATACAAAGTGGGCAGAAGACGGGCTGTTGTGTCTGCTGACCCGTGAAGGAAGGGCAGCAACTGCAGCTTGGTTAAGGTATAGAGGGCAGCTGTCTGTGGGGTTAGGCTTTAAAGCACCAAGAGCTGCCTGCCAGATCTAAGACAAAAGGAGAAAGAATTTACACTTTGGGTTGTCTACATATAAACTAAGCTTTTGCACAGGTTTTTGGTGTCCAAGTTAAACAACATAGGCCATCCCTTATAATAATTCATTTCCAGCCTTTGATTCTACACCAACAGAGTAAAAATGATCAGAAGCATCCATATCAGCATCCATATAAGCATCCAGTATCTGTAAGATCTCCAACATGGAAAATATAGAGCAAAACTCCCCAATTTAAACAGACCAGACACCTCCAACTACCCATGTATCATAACAGCAATGAGAGAAGTCAATGACCAGCAATGCTTTTTAATCTTCATCAGCAAATACCAAAAAGCTCTCTGAATAATTGCAAACCATTAAAAACAGACTGCCTGCCACTTTCACACCACTTGTCTCCCTAAACAATCTGCATGGTGCAAAATGACACTTCAGCAGGGATTGCAAAGTGATGCAAATTCAGCCAAACATGTCATGATATGACTTTTTAAAACCCGTCCCAAGTTTGATTTAAGTAATGCATGTAGTATTACGGATATATTTAAGATAAGCTGTGTTCATTAACTATCATGTTACTTTAAATTAAGTGCAGTTTAATTTGGTTGAAGAGTGGTCATTCATTCTTCCTTAACACAGCTAATAAAGTAGTCTTATTCATGTAGTTTAATTTCTGCTCATTTTACATAGTAAATAGCTGAATAATCCATGATCATGCCACCCAATAAATATAAATTGTAAATGCTTTACAAGCCGCCATTGTAGCAATGTTGTTGTCTCAACCACTCATCAGGAGCATCTTCAACAAGTTAAAGAACAACACTGAGAACCAGTCTGTTTAAAACTAAATGTTAAAGACGGAAACACATTTACCCTTAGGGGGAAACAGACAATCCGAAAAACCAGGAACTTAAACACGGGACTTTAACCTCAAAAGTTACCCTGCTGGTCCAGGAAATACATTTGATAAACTAAAACACTGAACACTCTGACAACTTCGTTATAAATGCACATGCATAGTTATTGTTTACATTAAATTTTTATTTCTCTTTTAATTACAGCTAACAACTGATAGCTAAATAGTTAATTACTTGTTAGCTAATTAGGCAAAATGCTAACTTGAGCAGATATGAGGTATATTCTGATATATTGCATTTAAATACTTGAACTATCTTTTATAAATTATTATAAACGTATTATATTAAACATTGAATTATAAACAATTAAACATTAACACTCTTAGCTTGCATTGTGATTAGCGGGGCACTAACATTTACCGCCATTAAACTACCATAATTGTCCCCAGTTCACCTCTTTGCTAACTACTGGTTGCAGTTTTCCTTTGATTTTGCTCCAGCTGAGTTGCTGTAGATTTGCTTCATGTCCTATAATCAGGACAGGGCGACTCTGTGGGTCCGAATCACCGACAGACGCCTTGAACTCCAGCACTACGTTCGCCATTTTTAGGACTAGCTGACAAGTCAGAGAGGACTCAACAGACAACAGCCTTTCCGTAAAGCTGGACCGGTGATGGTAGCCGGGAGAGGACAAAACTCCCCTCATTACTTTAACAGTATTCTGCTGTTATTTGTCGACCTCTACTGGTAAGATGTTGTTCAAATTGTTCAAATTAGTTTATTTGTCCTAACTAAAAAAAGTCAATTATTTTTTCTACATGTTGTACAAATGTTGTTTCTACAATTGTTGTAAATGCAAATAAAATTTGAAAAACATTTCAATCACACGTGACGTCATCACAAAGCGACAAAATGTTTATGCTGTGCTTATCCTTAATTGCTTTCATTTTGAAAGTCTTGTATTTGCAGTTTTTGGAATAATACACGTTGACCTTTCCAACCTTGGGAGATAGAAATAATAAGCTTTGTGGAGGTCTGCGCTCTCAGAGTACTTTTCTAGTTATTTTCTTTTTCCAATCACAATAAATTAATTCTCATTTCTTTTTTTTTCTGCTCTATTCCCAAAATGTTACATGCACTGACTTTCATTTACAAAAGCAAGACAAATATTAAGATATATGATTAATTTTATGTGTATCATCCAAAATAGGTTTATGTCTGAAGTGAAAAATGTGATTGTAGTGAAACCTGGTGTGCAATGCTAAGTACAGGGGTTTACATTGAAATGACAGCACATTATTTACTCTGTTACCTTAAAGGAGGCTCATTTAAAGCAGCTTAAGCAGCTCACCCAGCTGGCACGACACCAGCGCACCACAAGGCAAAAGAAAAAGAATGCACTGATCATAAGGCTGCACTGATCCTACAGACATCACATCATTTAGTCACGCCAAATCTGTGCATCTATTTAAGTCCACTCAGGTAGAAATTGGACATGCACAAAGAATAAAATACCACTATTAATAAAACAAATACAAGCAAGAAAGTCTTTGGATGGTATTGAATGATTAGTTTATTTTCTGTCAAATGAGTGCCAACCAAAAATATAAAATTCAAGTTCTTACAGTCTGAAATGTCAGTATGATGTATGGAAGATGCAGCAGAGCTTGTACTGCTACCTGCAACATAAAATAGCCTTTCCAATTAGTTTTTAACAAACTTAACAGACATATAAGTTTATATCATGCAGCAGAGAATCTTTGAATACTGAAAATGTTCTGAGTGCAAATAGTTTAAAGCCATTTTTAGGAAATAGAGCAGTTTTACTGGAAATGCCCGCTATGTGGGCCTTTCCTCTTCCAAAATGCGTAAATATTTAAAGCACATAGCTCTTCATAAAAACACGACGTTAATGACGAAAGGCAATAAGTCTATGCTGGTGCAAGTATACTACGCTGATTTATTTAACAACTTAGCTAAATTATTTAAAATATTTAGTTAACTATCAGTTTTCATACAAAAGATCATGAACATATTAAATGTGTTAAATACAGAATATGGACACTTTTATTTCAAACTAGATTTAGAAACAAAATAAACAATTTATCTAATTAAATTTTGTTTTATTGTTTCACAAAAATTGTAAGTTTTATTCCACAATACAGACAGCAAACCAAGCACTATAACAACAGTTTAGTCCAAACCTCTATAGTTTGGTTACCAACTGATTAATTTAGCTAAAGATTTTATGGTTCTGGCTTCTTGGACACTTTTCTTGGTTTTAAGCAAGTGTAAATAAAGTGTCAACTTCTATAGATAAAATAAGAAAGGAAATATGTAATGTGCATCATTAATTCAAAATAAGATCTCTGTGGTGGAACATATTTACCAAAAAAGAAATATTACATTTCTTCTTCCTTTGTCCGTTTTTGGACAGAAATACAATATTTCTCCAATAAGTTACACATAATATGCAACATCCAGCTTAAGATGCATTTATTATTGCACTTGCAGTACAGTACAGACTGACCTGAGATTAACTATGATCAATATTTCTAGATTATGTGGATGATACAGGTAAAAGGTTCATTTAATTTTAAAAACTTCATAAATACATAAGACTCTGACATATATGATTAGAGCTACATTTGTGTCTTTTTACAAACCGATATGTAAAACAAGGTTATTTATTAGAGTAATAAGGTCATCACATTAGTATAGTGTTTGCAACACCTGAGGCGAGATAAAAAATAGCATTATTAATTGCATAAAAGACTTACAGCCTTAGAGAGATATACAGAAAGTCTAAATGAAGAAGCAAATATACGTCAAACATCCAATAATTGTTGCATAGCTCTGGACAAACAGGAACATTTTAGATTTTGATGATTTGTGGAAAATTAGCCATACAGGATTTGTTTAGCCTGGAAAATTCCTCATAGTTTTAGATATTTTATACAAAGACAATGTTTAGCTTTCCTAAATGAATATATTCATGGTTTTACTGTTTGAACTGGAAAGACCCACACACTGTATGATGTTGCTGCTAAAGTTTACTGTGATGAATCTATTTCTATTTTAGCTTTCTCTTCACTTAATAAATCTCCTTTAACCTTCTCTGGTTTATATGCTATAGTGATGGCCATCAAATTCAACACTGCATCGATTCTGCAGCCGGTGATTATTGAAGGGTTTACAGTAGATGTTTTTGGATTGCTGCCAGTCTAAGTCTAAATTTTCTTTCTACTGTCTTAAAATTCAAAGGCAATATCTGAGTCTCTAATTCAGCTTTAATATTTAACAGAAAGTTAAAACTGAGTTTGTGTCAAAGACAAAAAGGTCCGATACTTCTTCAAACAATCTAAGCCTCATTAAGAAAACCAACACTTTACCGTCTCACATAGGTCTTGTGTTTTTATAATAGAGTAACTTAGTGTTGGAAATCACACCCATATAAAGGGGATAGTGTACTCAGGCTAAAAAAATGTTACATTTACCTTAAAAAGAGTTCATGAAAAAAATAAGTGGTTAAAGTTAAAAGTGGTCAGGGTTAAGCTGTGGAGGCTTGTGTAGTGGGCTCATTAACTCATATTTCATAGTACTTTTAAATTATAATGCTATTATTAGTATTTAAGACTAGAGTTAAGGTAAGCAATCTCTGCTAAGTGTGCAGCAGCATGACACATATGTTCATTTCAGCTAGACCAATAGTGTCTGTGTGGTCCTTGACTTAGGCATGACACAAGTTTCCACTGGACCCACAGGTGGCAGAAATACTACAATTCTTCAGGATGGGACTGAAATGAGAGGCTGTCACCGGGTCAGCTTCTCTAGGAGGAAAAGGCTTCATGGTGGAGAGGATCAGAGCCAAACAGGCGGCTACGTTTTTGTTGGGGGCGCAGGCTAAAGCTGGTGTGTGGCCTGCAGAGGAAGGATAGAAATGCAAAAGCTTAACCACTGCTATCCACCATGCACACCTCTGAGCAGGACAAATAGAGACGTTTCACAGGAATATACATTTTGCGGCTTACCTTCTTCATCTACAGCCATGACTGCTGCTCCCCTGCTCAGTAACACCTGCACTACAGTGGCCAAGCCTTTTCTTGCTGCGATGTGAAGGGGCCTGTGTGACAAAGAGAGGTCTGACCACAGAGCACCAAGAACAAGTGAAATGTCACATGAATGAGGTCCAATATTCCCGAGTAGATTTGGTCAGATATAGCATGTCACATGCTTTAAACAGCAGCATCTTCAGTCAATATGACGACAACTCACATCTGGAGTGTGTTGTTTCTTGCATTGATGAGGGATGAGTCAGTGATTTCTCCCAGGATCAGCAGAGCACACATCTCATGACCCTGTAGATTAAAGCACAATGAAAGTTAATGTATTTAATCAGCACTGTTTAAAAAACATCTACAGCATAGGATTACCAATTAACTTAGCAATAAAAACTTCCATTTTGTGAATTTTGTTCAGTGAATTTTAATAGCAAGAAAAAAACTGAGCCTTTCAAGGTAAATAAAACATGCAGTGCATGCAAAAATTATGTTAATTTGTGTGTGAGAGACCTTGCTGCAGGCTAAGTGAAGAGCGGTGTTATTATTAGCATCCATCAGGGTCAGATCTGGCTTCACCTTCTGCAGCAAGAACTCTGAAATACAAACAAACACTCAACATCAAACAGGCGATCACATTTTAAGTCTGGACAGGTGAAAAATCAAATGAGCAGCAGTTTGGTGGGATTCTGAGGGTCAATACCACAGCAAAGGTTTTGTCTGTTGTGAGATGAAAACAACAAGAATATTGAACAAAAAGACAGAAAAAAATTCAGTCACTTACCAGCAGCCATGCTCTGCCCACGATCAGCAGCAACCATTACTGCAGAGCATCCAAACTGGTCCACAGCGTTGACATCCACCCCCTGGGCCAGAACCAGCTGGAGCCCAGCAACGCTTCCTGAATAAGCAGCTGCATGCAGTGGAGTCCTGCACATCACACATTAAAAATGATGCAGGAAGGCTAAAAAAAACTTTACGCCCTCTGAAAATGAAAATGCTGTACAATTTAATACCTATTCATTCATTTTCATAAATACACTAAAATAAGAGGAAACTTTTTCTGCTATGTGAAGTGTATTATTAATGAGTGCTTACTTTAACATTTCTGCTTTTCTTTCTGTCAATACTGAATAAAACAGATTCATCATAAAAACTGAGCACACCTTCCTTTGGCATCTTTAATATGAACAATTTGAGGGCCAACAGTCTCCACCAGAAGCCCAGCAGCAGCATCATGTCCTCTGACTCTGTGTGAGAATCATTTTTATTAACAGTGTTTAATGAACATAAGTATAAATATAGAGTTTAAGTATGACTAGTACAGTGATACTCACAAAGCACAGTGCAGAGGAGTGAACAGATTTCCTTCCTGGTTACTAAAAAGCTTACTTTCAAGTAAAATGTGTAAACACCCTTCATGCCCTGAGGATGACATAACAAAAAATGACTGTGATTCTTATAGTGCATGCAGATTTATACATGTTTTATTTATTTTATTGTCCCTATGTGGTCAATTCAGCACTGAACCAATAATAATCACCGTGGTAAGCAGCCCAGTGTGTGGGTGTGTAGCCCCTGAAGTCCAGCATGGAGTCCAGAGGGTCAGCTTTCTTAGCAGCTTTTAGTAAAGTGTGGAGTAGCTGCGTGTGACCGCAAGACGCTGCGAGGTGCAGCGGTGTCCTCCCCTGAGAGTCTCTGCACAGAGCAGAAGCTCCATGTTCCAACAGAGCGGATACACAATCCTCACTGCCCAACATGGCCTGCGGGGTGAACACATAGGCAACTGTGTAAGCAGGAAACAATCTCTGATCACTTTATATTGTTTAGCAGAGTGAGAAACTAAACTCACAGCTCTGTGCAAAGCAGTAAAGCCTCGCTTATCTGCAGCATCAGCCTTTGCTTTTTTCTCTAACAGGATGTAGACGCAGTCAGTGTGACGGCCCAGAGCTGCGAGCATGAGAGCCGTCCTGAAAGACAGAAGTAATTTCTTTTTTTTTATATTAGCTTTCACAGCTTAAAATCACAAAGTGCTTTACAGAGTGCAATAAAATCAGATATAAAAACAATTTAAATAAAATCAAAGCACAAATAAAACAAGATAGAAACTAAAAACGTCAACCAGTTCAACTAAAAGCTTGTCTGAATAAAAGTGTCTTTGGCTGCTTTTTAACAGAAACAACAGAGTCGGCCTGTCAGAGACAGAAGCAGGCGTTCCACAATCTGGGAGCTATAGCCTGATAGGACAGG
Source organism: Kiunga ballochi (assembly GCA_037177335.1). NCBI lineage: Eukaryota > Metazoa > Chordata > Actinopteri > Atheriniformes > Pseudomugilidae > Kiunga > Kiunga ballochi. The sequence continues at coordinate 21,469,598 of JBAMIG010000003.1, forward strand.
TCTCCTCACGTATTGTACCTGGTCTTACGGACCTTCAGGAGGTTCTGGCCCGAGGATCGGAAGAAGAATAAACAGTTAAAATTTCTGCGATATATTCAGGGGCCTGTCCATTTAAAGCTCTAAAAGTTAATACTGGAATTTTAAAATCAATTCTGAATTTGATAGGAATCCAGTGTAGAGAGGATAAAACCGGTGTAATGTCATCCCTTCTGTTTGTTCCTGTTAAAAGGAGATTTGTTGAAATAAGTAAAAAATGAATTGCTATAATCTAAACGAGAAAAAATAAAAGCATAAATAACCATTTCCAAATCTGCCTTTGACAACATCAATCTTAGTTTTGATATGTTTCAAAGTTGATAAAAGCAGTTTTTTATCAGAAGGGTTACGAGGGCAAACTGTTCACGTCTAAGAAATGTTATATAAAACACAGGGTTGACTTGTAGGCTACATGCTACACTTTAAATACAGAAGATGTTTGCATCATTACTATACTGTATAAATGTACTACATTCTGTAATCTAATTGCTGAAGTCAGTTTAATTGATGCAGAATAAGTTTAAACCTTTGAAATACTTACTGTTTCTGTGTGTCCTGACTGTCAATGATGTCTGCACTGTGATCCCTGTTGACCAATAAAAGCAGACAATCTACGTGACCCTCAGCAGCTGCATTCAAGGAAACAAAATAGAACAGTTAGTAACACAGAGACTTTTTGCTTATAGCTGAAACAAGAAAACTTGCTGTGTACGATCGGTCCCAAACACCCACTGATCCACACATACCTGCAGCATGCAGAGCTGTCCGCTTGTGCTTATCATCCTTCAGTGTGTAGGAAGCTTGATGCTCTAAAAGCACCTTCACACATAGGGAAAAGCCTCTTTGAGCAGCCAGGTGGAGCGCAGTCTGGCCTTCAATATCCCTCACATCCAGACTAACTAAAGTCTCACACAGCAAATGAAGCGCCTCACAGTGACCGTAATATGCCTACAGAAATAAATATATGAAAACATTAAAAATAGCAATCTATAAATGACTTTCAGATATGATCTTTTACATCATACTTACAGCTAAATGCAAAGGACTGACTGGAATATTACTTTCAGCCTCTTCAAGACAGTTAAAGGAAATCTCCAAAAGCTGTAAGAGTTAAAGAGCTTCAGTATAGTCTGAAACAGCAAGAAAAGAGCAAACAAAACAAACTACTGACCAGTTCCAGATGCTGTTTGTTCCCATAAGCTGCTGCATAGTGGACGGCGCTGTAACCTCTGCTGTTCTTTAGAGTCGGGTTTGCTCCGTTGTCAAGCAAGAAGTCTAAACACCTGAATTCACAAGAGTCCAACAAACATCTAGCTGCAGTTGTCTGGTATTTTATGCCTTTTCAGCAACAAAAGCATTACAATATTATGCATGCTTTATAAAAAACATATTACTGCCTTTTTACCACTGCAACAAATTATTTTACAAACGTCTCTTTACAGTGAATTCTCTTTTTTTTATTTAGTCTTTACTCTGAAAAAATATCTAAACTCAGGTAGCATTGAAGAGCATTTGCTTTAAAATGACTCTTTTCTGATAGCCAGAAATCTTTAAAGGAACAAGAAGTGAAATGGTTCCACCACAGTGTTTGCTGTTGATCACTGCCTGCGTGCACCAGCCTGTAAAAGGCTCCACCTTAGACGGCAGAAATAAGATGAACAAAGCCTCCCAGCAGGTTTCTAAAGAGCACAAGTACAGTTCTGGGTGGTTACTACCGCTGCCATCTTGACAGTATCATGTGTGCTGTTGCTTTGAGAAAAAGGGAACAGGTATGGAGCAAAAAGGGGGCTGTGAGTGTGGGGGTGGATGAGGGACATCTAACAAACGGCGAGCTGTCTACAGCTAAGAGCTACCTGAGCTAACTTGGATCTAACAGGAGCTTTCCACGTCGTTAGCCGGGTAAAAACAGTGTTTGATGCTACACTGCTTTCTAGCTGCAGATATCTGCTACCTGTCAATCAAAAGGTTACACCCATATTTATGCAGAATTTCAAGATTAAATTACATCTAAACAGATGAGTTATAAAAAAACAAAACATCATGCACAAACTTGATTTGTTAAATCTAAAATGTTTTTGTACCAGGTAGCAAACATGTTTATTGCTACTGTGAAGTTGGGTCTATGAGGATTTGCTCTGTTTCGAAGCCCGTAGTGGATGAGAGATGAGCTATAAGTTTTAGTACGTCTGCATTGGCTTCACTTTTTTACCAAAAAGATAGGGCTTTCCCATTTGCCTCGTCTGCAAACAAATGTACAAAATATGAAACATTCACTAAAACAATATCAGCAGTTTGTGCAACATGTGAAAGTAACTTCTACCATTTCTGTAGTTACTTAATAGAAACTCTGGCTCAGAGTCAAACTGTAGCCTGATTAGCTCTAGCAGTGTTCTCCACTTTGGAAACACAGAGTCAATGTTAATCCCTTTCTTCTTTGCCAACGGACGTTGTTTTATGAGGTAATGTTGGATCCTGGCTGTCTTTCGGTGAATGTTATTCTATTTTCTGCAGTTTCACAGTTTCATTTCAAAGCCTTTCATAAGGAGGGGCCTGGGGGCTGCAAGGAGAGAAGAGGCTTTGAATCACATGAGAAATGCATGAATGCAAAACACACACGGACCGGCTGATAACCTTGGGCTGGAGATCAACAATGGTGTGTGACATCATACCATTCTTCAGATGACATTACACCTTTAAGTTACAAATTCATTCATCCATTTTCTGAGTTCAATTCAGGGTTTTAGGGGGCTCAGAGCCCCCCTATAAGCAGACAAGAGGTAAGGTACACTTTGGACAGGTTGTAGGGTCAAAATACTCTCACTCATTCATACGGAAAAATTAAATTGATCAATTAACTTAACCTGCAAGTCTTTGGACAGTGGGAGAAAGCTGGAGTACCTAGAGAATGCTAACACACACAAACTCCTGACAGGAAAAGCCACTAAATTACACCCCCCCCACCCACAACACCCACATACCCACACACACACATAATTTCTTTACTGCAGAAATACTAAATTTCACTTCTTGCTCCTTTAATAAAAATGATTGGAGATTCTGCGCTGTAGAAAATAAAACTATTGCATTAAAATAAATACAATTTTGACTTTCTTTGAGACAACATACAGAGAAGCTTCGTGTTCTTTTTCCACACCAACGTCCAACTCAAAGTTTGTTCCGGCTCTGTGGATGAAAAGATAAGATCTCTAAATTTAACACGGCTGTTTAAACAGAACTGCTCACTCTGCACTGTCCTTATCTTGCAGTAAAATGTGTACAACATAAAAAAATGTCCCTCACCCACAGAAGGTGTGTGCAGCAGCTACGTAGTGCAGAGGGCTGCAGCCCATCAGATCTGCCTCATTGACTTCTGCTCCGGCTCTGACCAAAGAGATTGTGCATTGGCTGTTGCCATTAGCTGCAGCATAGTGCAGAGGAGATCTGCGAGGAAAAGCAGGTGTGATGTCAGGAAGCAAACATGAATTTTAAGGCAGCTGTTAAGCACAGCTTACCTTCCCAAGTTGTCTTTCAGATCCAGTTCAGCACCACTATTTAACAGCAAATTTAGACACTCAACATTTCTGCAAAACAAAAAAATCTCTTATTTAATGAAGAATAAAACCCTTCACAACTGTGCTGATGAGACAACTAACCTTTTCAAACAGGTACATGTGATTACATTTATTTATCTGATGCATATCAGAAATGTACTGTCAAAGGATGAATAAAATTTTTCCCCTTCCAGTAATGGCAACACCAACATTTTTAAGCTGATCCTCTAAGCACAATATTATTTTTATGAATTTACTTCAGCACCAAAAACCCTGTTTCTGGTTAAACAGAAGTTAGGAAATAGAAGCAATATTATGTGCATTCAATGCTCACCCTCCAGAGGCAGCTGCATGAAGGCAGGTTCTCCCGTGGTCATCTGAGAGGTTAATATCAAACCCCACTGTTGGTATTTGGTCACCTGTCGGAGTGGGAATGAGGTGATAAAAGTGGCCTGGGTAAAATGAAAACAATAAAAAAAAAGTTGCAATTTAAAATATAACTTGAGACTATATACACTTACACACATATATATAAATATATGTATATATACATATAGATAGATAGATAGTAACAGGAAAACTGGTTCCTAACCATTAGACAGTAATTTGCGACAACAGTCTGGAAAGCCATAAAGTGCTGCTAAATGTAGTGGCAACATCCCGTGAAATCCCTGTCTTCAGAAATAATGTTTACTTTAGTATAGGTATCCTACGATCATTCATTAAAAGTTAATTAGCATATTAAATCTGATGGGAATGCAAAGTCAAACATTCTAAATCAATTTATGAGAAAACAGAAGTTATGTGGATTGAAATCCCAATTTCTGTTCATGTGTGGACTGTGGTGACGGGCCAGTCACTAGTTATTAACATGAACATCCAAAAACTTTAATGTGTGGTAGCAGCACGTGATGTCATCAACATGCTCCCATTCAAAAGTGCTTCAACAAAAAGTCTACTGCTTTCTGAAAACTAAAATTGATGCTTTTTTTTGGCCATTTTTCAGAAATATGACTGACAACACAAAAACTCTGCTTTCAGTCATGGTTAATGCTTGGGTGAAGCCATTTATTATCAAACACTTGTAAAATCATAATGACAACAGAAACTGTACAAAAGATCCTGATCAAAAGTTAATGTTAATACTGTGTATCGCCCCCTTTAATCAGTGACAACTTAGAGTCTTTTGTTGTCGTTATGGATGATGGTCTTTATTTTGTCCAATATTAAAGTTGCCCATTCTGCTTGGCAAAATAATCTTTGTTGTTCAACCTGAACATCATTATGTTTCAGCAGAATCTCTCTTTTTCTATTTCTTCATTGATGTCTGAACGCTGCTGGTTGGCACTCTCAGTTCCTGGATATCTTCTTCCATCTTTTCCCTGTTTTATACAATTCAGTTACCTTTTCCACAGATCTTTTGACCATAATGCAGAATCCAGAGATGTCAGTACAAGGTTCTGTCAGGAGCCCAGAAACTCGCTGAAACTTTTTTATGCAACACTGACTACAAGCAGACAGATCACAGGTGTGGATGGTTATCTTTATAGCCATTCAAACCAAACTGTGTCAACTTGTGTGCATGTTATCAGGCCAAAGTCTCATGGGTATGTAAACTTTTGATCAGGGTCATTTGTGCAGTTTCTGTTGCCATTATGATTTAAAAAGTGTAAACACTGTGATAATAAATGGCTTCACCTAAGCCAGTCATATTCTGTAAACAACTGAGGAAAAAATGATCAATTCTGCAAGGGTATGTAAACTTATGAGCACAACTGTATAACTGGGATCCCAGGAACTTCGCTTTTTTGTCCAACTTACCTGCTTTTATCAGCACCGTTTGTCAGAAGAGTGCTGATCAGCAGCTCCTGACCATTTTTGGCAGCAACATGAAGGGGGGTGTTTCCATTCATGTCAACACAATCAATGTCCCCACCTACGCAAAGAGGACAAAATGACAGTTTCACCATTAATAACATGCTACACCAGCATATATTAAACATACACTCCAGTGTTGTTACTGTTCATGCCATTTAGGTTACCATTTTGGAGAATAATCTGAAAGCCTGTGAAGCGCCCGTGCATCGCAGCCATATGTAGCGGGCTCTTCCCTTCTTTATTCTGTTAAACACATATATGTAAAGTTTCATGTTAATCTAAAATCCTGAAATAAATCATCACCATATGCACAATGTCCATTCAGAACTATAGGTGTTCTCTAAAGTTCAGGAATGTAACATTATTGCGAGACTTATGTTGTTTGTCTTTGTCGGCATATTCTACAATTCACATCAAATTCATATCATAGCGGAAAAAAAAAAAAGACTTAACCTGCATGATGACATCAGCACCATTGCTGACAAGGACTTCAAGACACAGTGCCCCGCTGGATGAAGCGGCAGCCAGATGCAGTGGGGTGTTGCCATGGTAGTTGGGCTGGTTGATGTTGGCACCACAGTTTACCAGTTCCGTGGCTACAGTGTCCTCCCCCATTTGACAGGCCATGTGAAGTGCTGTGTTCCCGAAAATGTTGGGTTCATCAGTCTGAGAGGCAGAAAAGTGTTTAAGTGTTCAAGGAAATTTAAAAGGCTATTTTTAAAACTTCATAACAATTAGACAATACACAAGTTCAAGCCTGAATCTATGCAAAACATTATGGCCTACTCTTACACTGAAGTATTAATAGTTATCAAACTTCTATGACTTTTTAGATTTTAATTTTAAATATTAAACTATGATAATATTTCTACAAATACTTGGGAATATTTCAGCAATACAAAATTATTACTTAATTTGAATGGTAATACAACCAAGCTGCAGACATTACCTCCACCCCAAGACCCAAAAGATACATGACCACGTCTAACTGACCACTGGCAGCTGCGACATGGAGCGGAGTGTACCCATTCTTATCCTTGCACATTGCGTCTCCGCTGTGAGCCACCAGCAGCTTCACAACATCCACATACCCTGGAAAAAAAGAAGAGCTAAATATTTACCTCAAGAATACTGATGTAGATTCTCAGTCATCCAATTCTTGATCATCATAATGTCTGAGCATCAACTTCTTAAATTACCTAAATTATCTGCCATGTTCACACATTAAAAGAGGCCACATTTGTTTGTTAGCATGTGATCTGCAAACTTATTATATAGTCAGCATATTGGTGATTTCTTGCAAGACAAATATTTATATAAAGGGGACATTATGAAAAAGCCTTGGACAATTACAAGCACAGACTAACATTCAAGTGTTTTGAGCAGCCGTTTCTCAAACAACAGTAATAATCCATGTTTGTTTGATAGTATTCTCTGCACAATTCATATATCTACACGTTGTCACAAAATATAAGATTCTATCCATCTGATTTCTAGCACTTATTTCCTGGATGGAGTTGCAGGGGGGCTGGAGCCAATCTCAGCTGACATTGGGCGAGAGGCAGGGTACACCAGTCCATCACAGGGCCAACACAGAGAGACAAACAACTACACACACTCACACCTATGGGCAATTTAGAGTCTCTAATCAACCTATCCCCATGGTGCATGTCCCGTAATTCTTTACACTCATAAATAAAGTCTAAATTCTAGTAATAAAAAGTACAGAAACAGTATTGTCTCTTGAAACAAAGTTACACTCACCGAGGTGTGCAGCCCAGTGAATTGGCTGCCTTTCTTTCTTATCTTTGGCATTTGCATTGGCACCTTTAGACAGAAACAAGTTCAGCATCTGCAGAAAATAATTAACATGGTAAAAACAGAGGATAGTGAACACCAGATGAGCAAATGAGCATGGAATGTCCTGTTAAACTGTCTCACAGAGGTCAAAGCCTGGATGGCCATGAATTTTTTCCATTTTAATGAGAAAAAGACTTAGGTTATGGTTTTTGGTCCTGATGCCAAAAAGTCCTCTCCGGTAGACTTGGGCACAATATTGTAAGGCTGGTGTCACAAATCTGAGTGTAAAGCTGGACAGTGGTTTTAATCTAGACAGGCAGATCAGTGTAGTGGTCAAAACCAGCTTTTACAATCTAAGGCGATGAGCAAATGCAAAGCACAGCCTTTCAAAACATAATGTTGAAACAGTTATTCATGCTTTTATAAGAAACTGGCTGGATTATTGTAATGTCCTATACTTTGGTGTCTCACAGAAATCTCTGTTCTATCTGCAGCTAGTGCAAAATGCTCCAGCACGTCTGCTGCACAAAAGAGAGCACATTCATCCTGTTTTAGCCACACTGCACTGGCTGCCTTTTATTTTTAGGATTAATTTTAAAAACATTGTCCGGTTATAAATCCCTTCTTAAAACTCACCTGTATAACTTGGCCTTTCACCCAGTATGAGTTTCCTTTTATTGCTGGTTTTGTTCTTGATGTGTTTTATTGGTTTTAGTGTTTATACTGGTTTTATTGTTTATTGGTTCAATTGTTTTATTTTTATTGATTTATTATTTAATGTTTGAACATTTTAGTTATTTTATGTTCTTGTGCACTTTGTTCAGTGATTGCTGTCAGAAAGTGCTTTTACAAATAAAGTTGGATTGACGTGAACATAATTTCAGATACATTTAACAAACGCATGGATACAAGCCTATACAAACCACAGTAGATTTATATATTGGGCTATTAACATAAGTCACTTCTAAGAAACCAAGAAAACCTTCAGTGAACGCCTCTACTAATGGAATTTAATCTACTTTAATCCTGCTCATTTGCTGAAAAAACCCATAAAGGTATCAAATTCCCAATGGTCAGGAGAACAATGCTGGCTAATCTGATGAATTTTAGAGATTACCTCTGCATGGCCACTGTGCGCTGCATGATGAAGTGGTGTCCTTCCTGACCTATCGGTGACATCCATGCTGCAAACATGTGGCATAAGGGTCATGGCACAGCCTGTGGCCCAGTTTGCAGCTGCCATGTGTAAGGGTATATGCCAGAATTTGTCCCTTACATTGACTTCTGCTCTGTGCTTTAGCAGCAGCTCTACAGCCCTCTGTAAGCAGGAGAAAACAAAAATAAGAGGAATTAACGTTTCATTTAAATCTGTGTTGTTGCTTTAACAGGGATGTACTTCATTTCTTGAGGCAGCTGCACGATGTAAAGGAGTCAGCATCCCCTGGTCCTTAGCATTGACATTTGCACCTGTAACAAGTAAAAAAAAAGCAAAAATGTTGTATTTTCTGTGAGCAGTTGTTGATGTGTTTAGATCCTTTTGCTGTCACAGATGTTTGGATTAATGAGTAGGCAAAATGCAGTGATTATTTATAAGGTTTTACTAAACAAAAGTACCTGAACTAATGAGCAGCTCCATAATAGGGACATCTCCCAAATAAGCAGCAGCATGAAGTGGTGTGCTTTGTTCTTGGTCCTGAGTTGAGGGAGAGAAAGCTTTCACATATTGCTGTGGTATATGAATACAGTTAGAATACTTTTACATTAGTTAATTTGTGCATTCCAGCAGATAACCATGAAATAAAATTGTTAATTTGTTATTACTAATCACTGTGAAAACTACCACAAAGGCTGTTTCTATTACATTGTCAGGTTTTCTGTTATCTTGTAAGGAAACAATCAAATAAATAAGCAGATGCACGTTGAACAATATAAGCGTCAAAGGTATGTTTGAGTATAAAAATGGTAAAATAAAAATTCTGATATTCTGTACAAATTAATAAAACAATAACCGTAAATTAATTTTTAGGTTCACAAGTCACACAAATCACAAGCCACCTCTGAGAATCTCTTAATTAAAGTGGCAAATAATTAACTGTATCAAATATGAAAACTTAAACAGTAACATCTATACACAAATGTGACTATGGTATTAGAAATACTGCTGGGAAGAAAATGGGATGACAACAAAAATATGGCATAAATGTGGCTAAACTTCATATTTGGCCTCAAGATGACTCAGAATTTGCAGAACAATAGTTTATCACATAAACTTTTGATGCTGAGTTGATGCTGGGTACTACCTGCGCATTGACATCTTCATTGTGGTTCAACAGAAATGTCACATCCTCTGTATTTCGATTGAATATAGCCTGGACCAGTGGGGACTGGAAAAAAATGTTTATGAAGTACAGAAAAAGAACAGCAAAAAAATGTACAAGCAACTAAATCAACTTAAAGCACGAGAACAAAATTACAAATAGAAGGAAAACAGTAAAAAGAAGGAAGACAGTATGATCTTTCAACAAAGAAAAAAATTACAAATAATATTCCAATCAACTTTTTAAATACTTTTATTTTAGTTACATATATACTTAAGATCACGGAAAATTTCAAGCGTATTCTTGAAATGATGGACTATCAGAAGTCTGTAAAGAGTAAATAAATTTGAGTTGTGTAATTAGCAGTTGTGTAACATAATATCATTTTTAAAATCAGGTTTGGTGGTTCATTTGGAAACGATAATCTGAATACAAATTCCCAATTTTCATTAAAAACCCCAAAGACATAAATTGTGGAAAGCTAAAATAGCTTTAAAACGGAACCCTTCTTTTTATGACAAGGGATTAGTACCATGAACAAACCATACAGTAAACTTTCGTTGTCAATTAGCCAACATACTAGCAGCTGTATACAACAGTAAGATATGGTAAACCTTTTAAAGTAAACTTAGGCCGTAGGAAAAGTTTTAGTAACTACCTGGTCCTTGATATTTCTTAACTCCATGTCACAGTTACTCCTAAAGCACATTTATTGAAACATGGTATAACGTTGATATTATATCACTACATTGTAGCTTGTTAGCCAAGCCCTAGCCTATTTAGCAATTTGTTGTGTAGTTCACAGAACATCGCGAGATGTTAATAAAACGTGATTTCACAGGTTTTTTTTAAAAAAAAAAAACATTTTCCGCTCTAGACGTCAGCACTATGAACTAATTTAATCAATTAAAAAAGTAAATAAAAAGTAAATAAACTAAACAGTAAAAACGGACTCATAAAGCTTAATCAAATGGGTTTTTTTTGCCTATTGTAATATTTTAAAACTATTTTTAATAGATTTTTACACTTCCCCAAATGTGGTTAAATATGACAAAACGATAGCAGCATAAAATGTAAACAAAAATTAAAATATATAGGAGCAATAAATTCTTTTAAAAAACACGAGGCTGTTCTAAGCTGTTGTTTTTACTCTTTAATTGCCCTCCTCCCCTCTTTGATTTTTATTTTACTACCATTTACATTTTTCGAATAACGACTTGTCAGCTTGTGACTAAAATAAAGCAGACAAAATAAGGACAGAAAGAAAACATGTAGGAAACATTTACAAACCAGTTTGTCAGACGACTTAGTGCATCACCAATCAGATGAGCGCAAGTCTAATGCACATGCGCAGTGTCCCCTGAACCTACATTTGACATGAGGAGATACACGACGCGAGCTTAAAAACGTGAACTTTTAAGTTTAAACAAATGGTATCAGTTTAAAAGCGACCATTATATTTTGGATTAAAGCTCATGCTTTAACATCCCATAAACTACACACAGGTAAGAGTTTTTCCCATACTTTTGTTAGTGAAACGTATCGTTAGCAGAGCTAACCACAAAGCTAATATATTATGGAAATTAGCTTGACCTCATACAGGAACATCATAGTGATATCACATCACGGTTTATAGTTGATTGAGTTTATAGGATGGGCTGATCAGGTAGTGTCACCTCTGTTAAACTCATCTGAAGGCTTTTCAGATTTGTTTGTTTGTGTTCCTCTTTACAACTCATTAAAACAAGTGTCCATGCATCATTGTGGAGTTTTAGGTCTTTCATTCCTAATGATATATTAAAGCAACTTACATGAAGTAGTGATTGCTGTCGATTTAAATGCAAAGATTTGTAAAGGGTTGATTGAGAACAGTGAAATTAAAATCTTGGTGTAGTTTAAATGTCGGTAAACATCCCGAAGCAGTCAGGACAGTCGGTAAAACCCTAAAGCATTGGCACATTGGGACTGCTTGTTACAACACTATTATAGTTACATTTTCAAGAACTATATTGATCTAGTCAATATAAAAATAATTTAATAATGTCAGAAATAAACATGAATGCCAATTGTGGTAGACTTTTAGATGATCTTTCATGGTAAGGGCACCCAGACATGAATAGTAGGCACCTCTGACATAGTTTCACATTTATGCAAAGTGTTTGGAAAATTAAAGCAATATCAAGAGGTCAAGCACCCAGCAAAGCAGATCTGATGGGCATGTATTCATTATAATCATTATAATAATCTGGTTACTGCAACTTCAGTTTAGTATTTTATACCTCATGCACCTGGAAACTACATAATGTTGTACTAATCATCAATTTGGTATTAACATATTACAATTTGTTATGTTATTACCTTGATAATTTAACTTGATAAAACAACTGCTGTCTTATCTTTTTCGCATGTTCAGTGGTATGAAGCTGTTAGTTGCTTTAAATGCTTCCCCCCCTTGGGAGAGTAGTGGAGTAAGTGAATATGATATGAGGGAAGATAATATGTTTTCATGACAATGTTTCTAGAAAGTAATGTAAATAGTAATCTCCTGTTTCAGCTAATGCTGTTATAAGCAGATTGCACGTTATGTGTTTCATTCCCATTTATATGACCAGAAACCGTATAAACTTGACTTTATTATTGACCATTTTATTGATAAAACTTTAGATAAATAAGTTGGACCTTTTAAAGATAAAGATGTGGATGTTCAGAAATGACAGCTTTTGCAGCATATGTGCTTAAACATAGATTTTTGGATGAGAAACTGCTCATTATTTCATTATTGATTCTCATAGCAACTACTTTTTGAGATGATCAGAGCTGTGTTAAAAAGGAACTTGGGTTAAGTTCCATATCAGAAATAGTTAAATCAAGGTATTCAGTTCGATGTGGGGTTTTTCTGTTCATTTTATTATCAGTAATTTGTTTTTTTCTTACTGCATTTTTCACATGGGATTCTTCTCATGGCCGGCTAATAGCTAGAATAGGCTCCATCTCCGTGCAACCCTGAATTGGATTAAGCAGTATAGAAAATGAATGAATGAATACATTTTTGTGTAATATTTCAAACCATTGTCTTTAAAGTGCACCACATCCTGGTACTGTTACAATTTTTATTAATTTCACTGCAGTCTTTTCTGTCACAATTCAATACGTGGGACGTTACATGCAACTTGTCCGTTTGGGAGTTGGCACAGATGCAGTGATAGTAAAACTGTTTTCTGCAGATTAGGCATTATTAATGTTAACTGAGCCTTTGGGGAAGTTGGGTGGACGTGTAAAAAACTGGTGAGGTTTTTTAGGCCTTAGGTTTTGTATTTTGCTCTATGACTTTGGTAAATCCAATTTTGCAACATTTCCCAAAGTCAAAATGAATAATGGGTCATGACATAAGCTGATCCTTCCTGTTGAATCTTTTAAAGATACTTTGTGTCTGTAAAAGTTGGCCTCAGTCGTGTGTGGAAGAGTACAGAAGCACATAGTTTGGAAGTTATGACAGTAAACTAGTTCACACTAGAGGGGCAGTACATTCCAGTATGTAACAGAAAATGAAGATAAAAATGAGTTGTAGACCAAATAAAGTCATACTTGAGCTGTTAGGACAAGGTACTTCTGTTGAAACTAACCAGAAATATGTAGGGTAGCAATCAAGTTCTATGTGTTAATCAAATATACAAATATACATACAATATACATATACATAAAAATATCATCCTCACCCAGGATCCAGTTTTACAAACACCGTAAGAAACACCTTTCCCATAAAGTTAGGTTTGCCATCACAGAAGCAAAATGTTTAAAACAGCCATAAAAAAAGCCATTTATAAACCTCTTTTTTAATGTAAAAAAAAGAAAGAAAAGAAAACACCTGAATGAGTGCCTTGGGGCTGTTTAAATGCATGAAGAAGAATGAAGGTATGCACAGGATGTTGTCTGTAGCCTGAACCAGGTGTCGGGACAAAGGCAATCAGCAGAACCTTTTATCAGCAGCACTGTTTTATTTGCAAATCACATTTTTATTTTAAACCTATAATGAAGCAGAGCTTCAGCAGATTAAAAGCATCATTCTTTTGAGTTTATGTTGACAACAATGTTTAAATATTATTGTATTTAAATAATTTTTCATGAGAAATCATCGTAATACATTAAGTGGAGTCATAAATAATTTTAATGGTTCATTTTAGCTGTCTTTATACTGTGTTTGGTAACTGAGTCTGCTGACTGGTCATGTGATAGCACACGATGAGCAGTTCAGTCTTAGATGCAGGGAACTGTGACCCAGTAATCAGTGCCAGTTCATTGATAAGAATACAATTAGCATACTGCATGTTTTTAACTTACTTACCCATTTCTTTCTCTTTTTGATATTTGTTCATCATTATTCCGGATAGTACTTTATTACAACATGTGCAAAATTATTATAAATATTACTTCCAGCTTTTAACAACTTAAAAATCAAAACGCACCCTAAAAGTTTCTTTTAATAAATGAATCAGTAAGAGGGACTGACTTTCAAGTTTTATTTTGTAGTTAAAATGCATCAACTGAAAACAAAGAGAGGCAGAGCTCATAAATGTGAGAAGAGGGACTGTGTGAAGGCCTAATTTTTGAGGTTAAAAACAAACTTTTTACACCTTGAGAAAGAAGAACACTTCATTTTTTGAGCATGTTTTTGTATCATGTTTCTAGGCATATTCTCAGTGACTGGCGTATGATGTTTCAAAATGCATTTATTGGGTGAAAAAAGTAACTCGTGCACATTTTTAGATCAAGGATGTCCTCCAATGGAAAACCTGACTCTTGGAAAAGCTCTCCATGTGCTGCCTGAGCTTTGCTTTTGATCCCACAGTCATATGATTAAGAAGGACAGACTCTGTTACAGAGTACACAGTGTTATAAAATACACTTATTTTACAGTGGAGGTTTTTGGTTTCATTTAAGCAATCATACATTAGAGCGTGCATGCATGCCGGTCAGAGGGAAGGATGCATGTTGTGGAAATGAAACTTGGTACATGTTGAACATTTGAGCCTTGCTGTGAAAGTCTCATTATTATAGTGTCCTTTGACTCGCTTTTCATGATGCTTAGTCATCAGGATGACTTGTAAATTTCAAAGTTTTTTTAAGAAAAAAGGAGAACAAAGAATTGCAAAGTCATGTTGAAATTGCTGCATGCTTTGTCATTTCAAAGTTAATCTTTTTCACATGGAATCATATTTTTATCTTAATAAATCTAAGAGCCACTTCCTCTGCTAACATTGTAATCACTGTTTTGCATGACAAAATAAAAATAAATAAACAGTCACATTGTCTTATTACAGGAGAGGCTTATATTTATCCCTCAAATTCCCGGAGATCCGTGATCTTGCTCCGATGAATGCAGAGCAAGGTGGAGACCTCCTGGAAGGTAAGTGCTTAAAATAATAGAAAAATCACATTACAGCCAAGGCTACTGCATATGTTTTATGTTGATGTTCAGAGCCAGATGTAATGTTTCCAGGTCAACACTTGTCACACCTGTCAGACGTCGTACAGCATATTTTCTATTTAACTTTACTTACGTAGCACGCTTTCAAACGTGGTGTACAAAGGACATAATGTACATTTTATGACGGTTCATTCCAGACACAGCACCGCAAAAGACATTAAATGAAAAACAAAATACTCTTAAAAAGTAGAAAACTAAACTATGTCTGAAAGACATTTAAAAACTGAAATGAACAGAAAAATGACCAAAATACACACAAAAGTGGGAGACTAATAACACAAATATTTCTGTAAATAAATGACAAAGTTATTTAAAAAATAGATTTCTTTTCTTTATGCTTAATCCCAGAATGTTTTTAGCTTGGTCATCACGTTTTCTCCACAACGTAAGAAACTAGATGCCATAAATGTGTGTCAGTCTAAGTGAAGGAGGAGCTTTGTGTTTTCATAAAATCCTTTATCACATGTTTGCTGTGTGTGCTGGCTGTAACCCTCTCTGTGGGTCATTTTTAGAGGCACAAGGCTAGCATGTCATTGTGACATTAAATGCTCCTCCACCCCTAAAAAAATAGGTAGTCCCATAAAAGCAGCGTCATTCTTAGGCAACAGTGGACTTTAGGACCAGCAGTGAGTTGGAAATGACGAGGGGGAATAAGGAAGAGTCCCGACTCAGTGAGTAAAAACACTGCATGTATATACTTAAACAAATAATTATAGATTTCTCTGACATTGTAAACAGCAATAATGTGAGCAAGGAATAATTTGTATTAAATGTAATCCTTTATTTGGTTTCATAACACATGTTAGTTACGTTTCTGTGTGTATATGGGACTATTGTGTGGTTAATTAGAGGTTAGCGCATACTCTGTTTGGACATGTCTGTATAAGTCCAATAGTAAATCACTTGTGTTGCAGTTTGGGAATAAAAATCACTGCACTGATATATTCTTGCCACGGACTCAATTTTTGTTCTTGCTATATTTAATAAAAAATAATGAACAGTTAAACAAAATGATATGAATCATCAGATTTACGGCATCAGTGGCAGGATGGAGTTTTTCATTAGGCTTGAAGTGAAGAATTCAGTGTGGAAAAAATGGAAAGCTTCAGATGATGCAAGTGTTAAAGTATCATTTAGCAAGTTTCACATTGATTTTTCAACGTCCTCTCAGCTTCTCATGTCCCAGTATGTCCCATTTGCCCCAGTATAGTCCGTATATCCACATGTCTGGAACAAACTCCCATTAAATCAGCTGAAACATTTGTTTTATATCCAGGTTAAAAATCCACCTGTTCTCAGCTTCTTTTCAGTTATTTATTTTTAAAGTTTATTTTAAGTCTAAATCATATTTCTTAAAGCTGGAATTGATCATGATTTTAATAGTTTTTTATTTTTTTCCTAACAATTCCTTTTAAATCGTCCTTCTTTTGAATTGTTCCCTACAGATAAATGTGCCTTGTCTTATCAAAGTCTCTAAGTATGTCAGGACAACTACTCAGATCGTGTTATTGATCACAACCCTAAGTTTTAGAATGAACTCACGTGAAATGTTTTGTGAGTCATACAGAAATAGGTGAAAATAAGAGCCCTGGCTTTTCTTTCTTTTATCCTGTATTACTGAAACATGGACAAACAGCAGTGGTTTCAATTCAGCTTTATTAATATAGCGCCGCTTCACAACATTGTCATCTCAGGGTGTTTCACAAACATCATATTGAGCCAATTCATCCCAAATAGCCAAAAAAAAGGAAACCATAAGGTTTCATCGAATCTTGACTTCGATCCAGTCTTCCATCCTGAGCTGCATGAGGCGATAGTGGGAAGGGAAACTCAATTTTAACAGGATGGCCAAACCTCCGGCAGAACCCAGCTCAGAGAGGGCAGCCATCTGCCTCGACTGGCAACAACATTAACACTGCAGCTTTTATCCAAGATGCCAGCCAGATGCTCACAGAAAGACATGTTTTAACTCTACTACTAACAAAAACTCCACTCATTTACTCTTTGTGGTTTTCTTAGAAGAGTCTCAGCAGGAGAATGGGATCCAGACAAACCAGTACAGCACAATCTCTCCTCCTGCCTCCCCTGTGGCCCAGGAGGATCCCTTCTCCACATACTTTGAGGAGAAGGTGCCCATTCCAGAGAGTGCCAACCAGGTACCACAAGCAACCAGTGTTTCTAGTGAAAACACAGTAAAAAAAGAAGTAAATTAGCTTTGTTTGTTTTTTTAATCCATTAAAATGAAAGCAGTTCCTTGGTTTGGTTCTTTTTCTCAGGTATTCAGTTTTCGGAAACTCTGGGCCTTCACTGGACCGGGGTTTTTAATGAGCATTGCTTACTTGGATCCAGGGAACATCGAGTCAGACCTGCAGTCTGGAGCTAAAGCTGGCTTTAAGGTGATGACTAAATGTTTATTTATCTCTTCCCTGAAAAAAAAAGACTCCTTCTGTATTAAAGGCAACATTTTTTTACTTATGACCAAACTATTTGTTTTGTTTTTAGCTTTGGTCTAATTATTTTAAGTGTAACTCTTATAAGAAATACCCATTTTACTGCTATACTTGTACCAGTTTTACTTGTATACCATATAGAAACTTCTACTGATTTAGTGTTTCTTTCACAGCTCTTATGGGTGCTCCTTGGAGCCACCGTCATTGGGTTGCTCTTGCAGAGATTAGCTGCACGTCTTGGTGTCGTCACAGGGATGCACCTGGCTGAAATCTGCAATCGCCAGTATCCCACAGTGAGCATCCCCATAAATCCACTTTCCCAGTCATTACCTATTTCTTATTATTAGCAAATTCTCTAATGAGTAGTAGTTGTTGATCTTTTGCCATGTTATTTCAGAGGAGTTAGATTGATCTCATAAAACGTTTTTCCCTCTCAGGTTCCTCGGATCATTCTTTGGTTAATGGTTGAGCTGGCAATTATTGGCTCAGACATGCAGGAGGTCATTGGTTGTGCCATAGCTTTTAACCTTCTCTCAGTGGGCAGGTAATGTTCTTTTCAGAAAAAATGTAATGCCGAACACTTTTACAGATTTATTGAAAAGGTTATGTTTGTATTATTC
>JBAMIG010000003.1:21487835-21500592 GCA_037177335.1 Kiunga ballochi
ATCCCACTGTGGGCAGGAGTTCTCATCACCATCACAGATACATTTGTGTTCCTCTTTTTAGACAAATATGGTATGTAATTGACCCAATAGATTTCAATCTGACTGGGTGATGTTTGTGTCCAAACATAATAATTTAGTGGTTTATCTGTGTAGGTTTGAGGAAGCTTGAGGCTTTCTTTGGCTTGCTGATCACTGTAATGGCTATCAGTTTTGGCTATGAGGTAAGGTTAAAGGTCACAGTTACAACAGATTCTCTTATGCATGCTTCATGGCTGCTTCTAGACATTGCATTGTCTTTATTTAGTATGTGCTGGTGAAACCAAACCAAGGGGATCTTCTAAAGGGGATGTTTTTACCATACTGTGCCAACTGCGGACCTGTTCAGTTGGAGCAGGCTGTGGGAATTGTTGGTGCTGTCATCATGCCCCACAACATCTACCTGCACTCAGCGTTGGTCAAGGTTAGAGATGTTTATGTAATAAAATTCAACAGGCTACTATGTTTTTGTTATTTAATATGAAAGTTGAATTAAATCTGCCCTAAACAGCCTGAATAATGGGAATTTTAATGATTTAAAGTTTTAATGAGAAGATGAAGGTGAAGGTGAAAGCTGTGTGTTTTTCTGTTTGTTTTCTTCCAGTCTCGTGAAATAGATCGCAAAAATAAGAAAGAAGTAAAGGAAGCCAATAAGTACTTCTTTATTGAGTCGTCTATCGCCCTCTTTGTCTCCTTCCTCATCAATGTCTTCGTGGTTGCAGTCTTTGCTCAAGCCTTTTACAATAAAACCAACATGGAGGTGGTGAGTTCATAGCATCCTCTGCTGCCGACTGTGAGCGACTGCAATTCTGATAGTTATTTTGAAATACAAGTAATAATGTTTTTTAATTAAATACACAGATGCACTGTGGAAATCAGTTTTGTTTTTGTTTTGGTTGTTGCAGAATGCTGTGTGCAACGCAACCGGCAGCCATCACACAAATTTGTTCCCCCTGAACAACGGCACTCTGGAGGTGGACATTTACAAAGGGGTACGTTTGATTAGCTTTGCACAATAATAAATGCTAACTTCATAGATTGTCATAAAGCCAGAGCACATTCATCTCTTCAAACTGTTATACCATATTGTTAATCATTAGGTCAAATATTGCCAGCTTCAAACGACTTTGTACTGAAAACAACAGGGTGTTTTCAGTACTTTGCCTAATTCATGCCCATCATCACGCCAAATTTCAAGATTAGACCAAATCTTTGGAGCCCCTAGTGGATGATGGGAGAACTGCAGATTTTGGCATGTCCCTCATAGGCTTCAGTATTTCCAGCAGAGGTTACCGCCTGGTTTTGATGGGTGAATGTGACACATGGTGTTGAAGCGGTTAGAGTGATAAAGGTTACAAGAAAAGTACTATATAATTCCAGTCTATTTACCATTGTTCTGTTCCAGGGAGTGGTCCTGGGTTGTTTTTTTGGCCCTGCAGCTCTCTACATCTGGGCTATAGGGATTCTTGCAGCTGGTCAGAGCTCCACTATGACAGGAACTTACTCTGGGCAGTTTGTGATGGAGGTAAGAGTCTTTGCAAGCTGTACGGTATGAATTTAACTGTGAAAAACAAAGATGCTTCTAAAGTTTTACCGTTAAGGTGTTATTGTTATCTTTACTAAGGGTTTCCTGAACCTGAAGTGGTCTCGTTTTGCCCGGGTGCTGTTGACCCGCTCCATTGCCATCACACCTACATTGCTCGTAGCCATTTTTCAGGATGTTCAACATCTGACTGGAATGAATGACTTCCTCAATGTGCTTCAAAGCATGCAGGTCAGGATGTTTGGCCAAGATGGATGTGCTTGTCAATGGCACAGATTGTTTTAAAGATTTACCCCCATTTCTCTTCTCATCCAACAGCTTCCCTTTGCTTTAATCCCAATTCTGACCTTCACCAGTCTGACTACCATAATGGACGACTTTGCTAATGGGCTGTAAGTGATTTTAATATCTTCGGTTGAGGATTTATATGAATGACGATGAATGAATCTGATTACATTATTATAACTATGCCATATCACATGTTAATTAATTAAAAAATATTTTATTTTATTGAATAGAAAAAAAGACCACATTAAAAAAAATAGTCAGGTGTTAATTAAATCAAAGATTTTATTCCTTTTAATCCAAAACAAAGTGTTTATTACAGCATTTGAGTAAAAACTACATGCATATTGATAAAATATACTGATTAATTATCTATTACAGTGAACTTTTTACATTTTTTTTATGTATTTTTGTTTTGTTTTTTTTTGTCAGAAGTGTGTGTTGTATTATTCTTAACTCTTTTGTCTCTTTACTAAGTCTGAAAGTTTAATGTAATTAACGGTTACGGTGATCCAGCCATATTATCATGTTCTCCTGAGTTTTTATGTTGTTATAGTGTTCCTACAATCACACCTTCCACTGCAGGAGATTTCAGTATTTTGGGGAAAGAAATGACAAAGTTAAAAAAATTAGTTAATCAGATTTTTTAAACAAGTCTTTTCCAAATATGAAACGACGTGAGACTAACCTTCAATTCCTGATTGTTTTATGATACATTTAGTTCAGCGTTTCAGCAGAGGAAGTGAAAGGTGTTGCATTTTGTCTGCACTTCTCGTGACTCATCCTTGATGTTTGGATTTAACATTGTGTGTTACTTTTGTATTTTTGTTTCTCTTGTTTGTTTTTATACAAACCAAAGTAAAAATACCCTCAATTACGTAAGATCTTAACTCTTATTTTATTCAGAATAAAAGTTAAATCCACTTTTAAAAGGATGAAAAATGATCATGTAAGTATGTCTGAAATAACGATTCGTTCTGCACAGGCTGCTTATTCGCATGCTCCTCATGTAGTAGTATATTATGCAAAGCTGGTACTTCAGAATTATAATCAGAGTAAAAGGCCCTGCTCCTTTACCCACACTACACAACAAAGTGTGCACTTGGTCGAAGTGCGCATTAAGTGTTCGAGTGCAATGGTCTCTAGTGTTGGACAACAGGAGAATTGGGACATATATGCTCTGTGAGGAGAACCTAAATCGACTGAAGCTGAACATCATTTTGACAGTCCTAAAAAGATATGTTATAAAATCAACACACATTTTTAATAAATGAATTATTTACAGAACAAATTTACTGTATTTTAGGAGAGCTAGGATAAATAACTGTTTTATTTTCTAATCTGAATTAAATATGTATGAAATAATTAAATTAGCTGCTTTATTACTTTTTTAAATTAAAGTTAATAAGTTGTTATAATAAAATGTCTGTAAATATAACTACTTCTATCAGTAATGGAACTTTTAGACATTTAAAGAATGTGTAAGTACTTCAAACTTCTAATATTATTACACAGAGAGAGAAAAGAGAGTAAATATTTTATTAACTATGCTAAAATAAATAGTTTTGCCATTAACAGAGGATCTCAATTACCAAACCATTTTCCTACCTTCCAGTTCAAAACGTAACATGCAATGAATTGTGGGTAATATATGTCCCAAAGTCTGCATGGATGCAGACATCGCCAAAGTGTGGAGTGAGGGCATAAAAGAAGCAGAAACAATGTCCTCTATGGAAAATTTCAGGCACACTCCCAGCATTTAACATGAACTCGCAATTCAAAGTTAAACGGGGTGGAAGTGGGTGTATTGGGAAAGTGCCGGTATTGGGAAAAGGGCCCAACAGAAAATGTTTGTCTTTGTTTGCTGAAAGGAAAAAAAAGCAGGAAGTCGGGTGAAGACGGGAGTACGTCACGTCTACCCTCTGTTCAATCAGAACCTTTTTCTCAGCTCTAACTGGCTGTAAAACACTGATTACGGCTGTTTCTGCAGTAAATCTCACTGACTACAAAGTAGTTTCACAGTTATTATAAAAATAAAACACCCATTTGGCTGTTCTCATTACGTGTCTGTTTTTTAAGGGTGTGGAAGATCTCTGGAGGCATCGTCATCCTGGTGGTTTGTGCAATCAACATGTATTTTGTGATTGTTTACGTGACGGCGCTGAACAGCGTGCTGCTCTACGTTCTTGCTGCTCTCCTCTCTGTGGGATATCTGTGCTTTGTGGGCTACCTGGTGAGTTCACATCACAGGACTGCTTAGAAAAAGTTGTGATTTGCATAAAAAATACAATACTTACAATTTAACAATAATGATGGGATTCAGGCAGATATATTTAGGTTAGAAACCGGTATGAAAGATTAAAACTTTTTCTGTTATTAGATGAAAAATACAAGTTTTTTAAAAAAGACAGTCATGCCAGATGAAGCTTTCCATCTTAATCTCTTTCCCTTTTTTCAGCATACTCATGTCTGAACTTGAATTTATTAAACATTTCTTTAATGAAGACAAATAAAAAATAAATAATTGTTGAGCAGGTTAAATCCATGGGGGAAAAATCTCCTGTCGGCTTTGTAATGTGCTATAAAAGTACTGTGTTACTGTATCTTGACCTCCTGCTCCTTTCCTGTTTTCTGCAGGGATGGCACTGTCTGATTGCCTTGGGGGTTTCCTGCCTGGACTTTGGCAGCAGGGTAAGCAACCGACCTGCTGTGTTCATAGAGGAGCAGTCTGAGTACGACTCCTAGAGCTGCACACAAGAGTAACCATCTCCTCTGCGAGAGCCTTATACACAACCAAATCACATAGGATCTTGAAAGCACATTTATTGAAATCATTCTGTGTTTATTTTATGTGGGGCTGGATATCAAAATGACTGCTTTTTAGGCTGGTATAAAGTCTGCACCAGCACAGTATTACTATGCTCAATTTCAATGTTTTAGTCAGTTTATCATGACGTTGTAAAAAAAGGTAATACTTGTTGCAGTTTTTATAGTTAGCATGGAGACGTGCATTTATTATTACCTGCAGCAGTTTTTCACAGATACAGCTGTAAAGCATCTGTAATGTCAGAAAAGCTGTCTGAGTGACATCATTATGAAACACGCAGGCGTAAATCATGCATGAGACTAAAACTGTCATCTGAAATACATCAACACAACAGTTTTTCCCTGAGCCAGACTTTACCCACAGCTGCTGGGATGTGATGGCAGGAGATCTGATTGCTGAAAACACTCCACTGTTGTGTCTGAGCAGGAAGCGTAGGAAGCAGGACACAATGCAAAAAGTATGCTCTCAGATTGATATTGTGTTGTTGTTTTCAGAGCTTGTTGAGAAGGAAAAGATCATCATCTGATGATTATCTACTACATGCATACACACCCATATTTCCCACCAGCAGGTGGAAACTGACTGACTGGACTTTAGAAAATCATTTTAAGCATTAGCTTTTATTGGCCAACACACCTGCTGTGAAAGTGTAAAGAAAAAGGAGATAATCACTCATCTGAACGCTTTCAAACGTAAGCTGCCTGAAAAAACACCCACATTATTTAAAGCAGATAAGTTGGATGGTTGAGAGAAAAGAAAACAATCAGAAACTCACAATTTTTCCTCCAAATTGTGTTTTGGATGAGAATATTTGAACTTCTTTAGCTTGTTTACTATCCTGATATTCACACCAGCAGTTGCAGGAGATTTAATAACCAAAAAAAGAAAACTTAGTAATTATGCATACAGCATAAACCAGACTTTTATATGTGCAAAACAAACTTATTTTTGATCTTTCTCTCACAGCACTGTAATCTTTATACATGTTTTCAAATGAATGTATGGCATCTTATACAATTTAGGATAAAGGAGATGATCCTGAAAACTCATTTCAATGTCGCATTAATGTTTGTTGTATTATTTATCTGGCTTTCTTGCTAACACTGTTGCTTCATGTCAACAGATTTCCATTTACTCTACCTCAGTGTCCACTACTGATTTATTTCATTGTAGCATCACATCATCCGTCTGAATCACTGGATTTCTGCATATCATTTCTTTTTCATCACATATATAATTAAAAAATATTTCTGAGAGTATGAGTAAACTGGTACTTGAGATATTTTTTAGTTACACAAAATTACAAAGTTCATCTTGACATCCAGCCCCAGTTGTGTGCAAACCTCTTGGTTTTAGGGTTATTTTTTTTATCCCAATGTTTATTGTTTTTTGTTTGTCATGAGATAATTCCTCTTTAACATTTCAGTGAAGCTAAAGAACCAAGTTTGGATGTTATGTATATTTTTATTCATCACTCTTTTTCTCTCGAGTTTCTGAGGATGAAAAACCAGTCCTAATGTGGATTTTCACATTTTGTATAAACTGTCCTGAGTGTTTGCATTGTTATTAGTCTTGTCTGAGCATCACCTTGTAATTTACAAACTCATTTCAGAAGAAATTCCTCCGTTGCACTTTAGAGACCCACTTTGTTGCAGCTTTACTCAATCGATCTATAACCAGCAAAACTTTGAAGTTTCTAGGTGAAACCTTATTGTCACGATGCCGGAGACATTTGTCACCTGTCGTGTAACAAACCCGTTCATGTATTCAGGTAAACCACATGTGTTGTCTATTTTTATTTTACTGAACATTATTTGGATGTGGGAACACACCAGTGAAATGCGTTTAGATGCTATTGATCTGGAGTCATTTCATTTTCTTTGGGTCGTCACAGTTGCCATGGAGGTTTTCATTTAGTATTTAAGGTTTCATTTTCCTTAATCATGTTTTGTGTGTTTTACAGCTTCATGATATAATAATAATAATACATAAGATATGGATGGTGGGAATGTAAATATGCAGAGCAATGGAGAGGAAATGACATTTAAAATGAAGGGAATGAAAGAGAAGTGAAAACAAATATGAAGAAAGTCCAGTTTATTTAGACATCCCATGAAAACATTGTTCTTTTAGAGCTTAACCTGCATCCCACAGTGTCGTTTAGTGAATTAAAATCAACCTAAAACACAGTTTAGTAAGATTAAGTCAAATATAAATATATACAATTATGAAAAGTGTTTCATACTAATTATTTTAAATGACCTCACTGGCTGGAGGCGTTTGTAACTTTGTTTTTCAATAGCACATAAGATACTATGTTGTGTTTCTGTTTGATTTTAAAGCGATTTCAATTCATTCATTTGCAGGTCAAAATAAAGGTTACAAGACTTGCTTTTTTTTATGGGGTAGAAGGACATTTAATAAAGTTTGGAAAAACAATGATATGGGTGTCTTAATATCCTGAGCCAGCTGTGAGCCTTCAGTTCCTGTTTTATGTACTTACAGCAGCGTTACCATCAGCTTTTATGCAGACTAGGTTCAGTCCACCTCATCTGACTGAATTTATTAATAGCTGCTCAATGTGAAAATTGCCGTCTCATTGTATTTCTTATATTAGTGTAAACATTAGTGTTAAACTAGGGAAGCATTGGGCTTTTGCCATTTTCTTCTGTATTTTTCATCGACGGGTCGGGTATTTCAGAAGGTCTGTTTTTGATTTCTCGTATAGTTCTTTTGAGTTACTGTGAATTCATTCACTGTGGAAGCATTACCTCACACACAGGGAGAAATGGCAAAGAGAGAAAACTTCACAGTTGTGATGTTGATGCTGAAATGGTCGTGTGATCATTTACTCTGCTGAATGAAAATCTGTCTGTCCCTGGTGCTGGATGAAGCACACAATGTGTCCAAATAAAAACAGATTGTGGATATATGGATATTTGTTGGAGTCTTCTGTGAATGTCTCTGTAATGATTTGTGATGTTTACTGTAAGTTTAACAGACAAATCTCTTTAGGTAAAAAAAATATAGTCCAGATTTTAATAAGTTTGAAATGAAATAACACAAATGAAGTTATCACACTTGTTACTTAAAAACAAAACAATGATGCATGCCACCCCCAGTAGTGAGACAAAGAAAAGGTAAGGAGAGCCAAAGTTTCAGGTGACCTGATGTTTTGAGTGTGATGGGAAGTGATTGGATGTAATGGGTGATGGTGTGATGAATGGAGGAGGATGTTGCCAAGGAAACAGTCACACACAGCAGCGGGGACATTGTATCATCACAAAGGTTATGAGGATCTGCACCAGGTTTCCTCAGTGTTTGAGTGACCGCAGCTGTTTTCAAGGGTGATGGAGCATTTGAGGGAGGAGTTAATTATGTGTACGATGAGGAGACCTTAACATAAACAGATGGAAGCATAAAAAACTAGCATGTAGAGATTTGGGGGTTTTTAAATGACACTTATGGACATTTATGTAACATGAGGTAATAGCTAAAAGTGACTGGGATGGGGGGTGCAGAGGGAACTGGGGAGAATGGTTTGGATAGGTGTTGGTAGTATGCTGATGGTGGATACTTTATATTTAGTCAGAAGAAAATGTGAATGCATGCATGTATGCTTATATACACCTTTCTGATGCAAAATAACAGCAGAACAAAAAAAATTAAAAGCACCTTTAACTCGCCTCACTGCAAGTTGTTAGTAACTAATCCATAAATATATGACATATAATATATTACCATAGAAAAGCTAAATATGTGATTTCTATACCTGCAGTGTTAAAAATGTGTTTGGCTCCGTTCATTGAATAAATCCATTTCCGGGGTTAGATGGATGGTCTTATGCTCGGCAGAACAAATGTTTTTTTCAGGACTTTCAAGGTTTAAATGAGGAAGGTTGAATTTGCAAAGGTGAGCATCTCTATTGATCGGTGATCAGAATATGATTAAACTGGGGGCAAATCAGTCTTTCTATACAGCTAATGTAAATATTGTATCAATTGTAATATTTTCCACATGTTTTGCATCACTATCCTGTTTTTATTTTCTGTATTTCCAAATTTGTCCTAATAAACTACGATGGCGTGAAACCGGATTAACATAAACAGTGAAGAAACATCGCATTTCAGTTGTGTATGTAAGGATGGACCAGGTGCTTTTTTAATTAGGGATTGTTAAGACTTTAACATTTTCTCTAAAATTTCAAACAAATGAATGGTAAAAATCATGGAAAAATATTTATTTTGTGCTATTTTTTATTTAATTTGGTCGATTGATACACTTTTCATGACCAATAAAATCATGCAGTTCTGATTTTCTCGATAATTACCTGTCTGAACCTTCATCCCACATATTATAAAACCTCTGTATTGCTCTCTTTCAGATACCTAGAGGACTTTCACGCCACACAGACATTTACTTACTGAATGACATGGAATCTGAATCGCTGGCTGAGAGGTAGACTTGGAGTGGGTGCTGTGAACTGTGCTTAACAGTGGACAGACAACCCAACTGAAACCAGGGACCAGTGAAGCTTGGCCAGTATGTTTCTACCTTCACCTCATGGTGCCTAACAGGTTGGAAGTGTCCTTATAGTGAAACTAGAGAAAGATCAAATGGTTGAATATGTGGAGACACATCTGTACCGCTGCTGTGATAAATAACATTCACACCATAATTTCTGCAAGAAAAAACCAGTGATAGTTTTCAACCAGGTGCAACAAAAACTAAATAACTTTTTTTTTTTTTTAAATAAACTAATTTTGGATAAATAAAGTTTTCATAAGGGATAAAACATAAACGCAGTAATGCGGTCGTTTAGTTTGATGTTTTAAGATACAAATAATGCCACATTTAAGGGCTATTTTAAACATGTATTTACCTTCTAAATCTTCATCCTTTATTTTACATTGATTGATCTAAAAACAATGTATTTGGCATTTTTAATACATAAAGTATGTTCCAGTCTGTTCCCAGTCTTTATGTTTTTATTGGGGACCAGTCCGTTTAATCTGCTTACTATTGAGATAATATAATAAATTTGGCAGTAAAAATTAACATAATATATTGAACATGTATATAACACCTGAAAACATACTAAATATTTATGATTGGTCACACTTTCCTGTGTTTTATACAACATATAAGAGGTGGCAGTTTTATGTCATCCTCTTTGTTACAGATATGCAAAATATTTTTGAATATTTAAGGTTGTTCATTGTGATACTTTTTATTTTTTGGGATGGGTTAAAATGCTTTAATGTTCAAAATATCACATCTAGCAGCACTTCCTCTGTCTGGACCACTAGGACCCATCGATGAAAGGAGGCGGCTGCTCTTCCATTATTGTTGTGTACAACTTCCTTTTACACAGGTTTTATGCAAGTGTACCTTCCATGTAACACTAAAGAGACGCTGCTAACCTAAAAATAAATATTTATGGTAAGAAGTGTGCAGCTTTATGATTATTATGTAATTGCAGTAAAGCCAAGGATTCCACAACCTGACAATGGATTTATTCATATTATTACCAGAATACGGCAGCAGATTCTAACCGCAGGATTGTTTTATGTGTTTATTATTAGGAGCATGATAACATTCCCACTTCATCTTGACAATTTCCTCTACAGTTCAGCAAAACTAAATGCACTATTTAGTTTCCACATCTCATTACTCTGTTCCATCCTGAGTTAAAATGTCCTCCTCCTTTATCTTTTATTTTACTTTTCTTTATTTAATGTTTATTTCTGCTCAGCTATGGCCAGTTTGCTTTAAGATGTGCTCATTGCTCACAAGTTAGTGTTTGTCGAAGTTTTGCCAACTCTGTGCAGATGTGCCAGATGTGTTGTGTCATTTCTGAAATGGTTACAGTGGAGAAAATTTAGCACAGGACATGTCATGTTTGATGGAGCTACAACACAGAAAATAAATGTTTGTAACTGGAATCTGATGTGTAAACATTTTATTTTGAAATGTCAGTGATAACTATAGACAAATTTCTCTTACCCATGATGCCACCTGCCTTCTGGTGTATTTGAGTCATTATGTTTTTAACCCATTTAAAAGAAACTAAGATTCCAGTTCTTTGATTTTGTCACTATAACTGTGCAGACAACTGCAGTGCCTCATATGTTGGATCACAGGTGATATAAATTTAATGATCAGCTGCTCAGAGTGGATTTTAGAAAATCTGATGCATTTTACTTAACATGTTCTGACTGGGAACGCCTCGGGGTCCCCCCAGATGAGCTGGTTAATGTGGCTGGGGAGAGGGAGGTCTGGGCTTCCCTCCTTGAGCTGCTGCTCCCGCGACCGGACCTCGGATAAGGGGCAGAAAATGGATGGATGGATGAATGTTCTGACATAGTGCTTTTCATCCTGACAGTCATCTCCCATCACTGGAAGAACTACAAAAGAGATAGAAAACACTTGTTAAACTGTGTCGGGTTTTCAATTGTTATTTCTGATCTTCTACTCTTTTGCGTTTGAATATCTGTGTTAACACAAGAATAAATCAATAAACAGACTTGAAATGCTGTTCCTTCAGAACAAACATGTCTAGAACCCTTTTTTTTTCTGCGGATGGATGGATGGATGGAATAACCATGCATTATATGGTTGTGGCTGTAGTTACGGGTTTTAGCCACAAGAGGGCAGTGGAACACCCTTTATTTGGTAATTATATTAAAACTATCGACATTAGATCTATCATCTGTGTGTTTAGTGGCCAGATATATGCATGAACAACTCAAATAACATTTATCAAGGTTGTTATATATATATATATATATATATAAACGCTTGATTAATAATTTCAGGAGAGTTATTCTCAAAAAAGAGTTAATGATGAGTCAAATGTATGTAAAGTTTGTTTAGTTTTAGAAAACAACACTGAATAAACCACAATCCCTTTATGACTACAGGTAAATAACTGGCCATTTTTAAACTACTTTCACTTTTTTGTTTCAAATTTAACCTAAAATGGCTTATTATTAGACTCAGTGTGGATCACTGTGACTGTGTGGGGGGTGGTAGCAAGATGGGTCTGGTGGAGTGGGGAAATCTGGGTCGATGGATGTAGCCCGTTTTTATTTTTTTACCTAAGCAAGCTTTATAAATGAGTCCCCTGTCTCTTATTTTAGAGAGCTGACCTTGACCTAGCACAAAATAATGATAGGCTTTGTCCTAAAATATGCATTTCTTTTCTGCAGCTATCCGTTCTGCCAGCTGGGTTATACAAGGTTTAACAAACTACTGCAGCAAATAAGGCTAATGAAACATTTAAATGTCAAAATAATATTAACAAAATGCTTGAAATAGCCTACATTTAAATTTTTCTTTAAGACTAACTCGGCTGTCAAATATAGGCTATTCAGAGCCGTTTTAACCAAATAGAAAAAAAAAACATTTTTTGTGTATAATTCAATCTGATGTGTGAGTCCAACGGAAAGTGACTAAGATTTGTCAGGTGTGTCAACCAAGTATTGGTTTCTGGGTACAGAATGTTGCATCCAAATCTCCCTTGCAGACCGCCTTAATAATGTTTTATACAGTCAAAAACGCTTGAGCGCAGCTGCTAGGATCTTCCGGACCACGTGGGGGCGCTCAACAAACATCTGAAGAGCTTGACATCCTGTGTAGCGGCACCGTTGCTACGTCACCACATTTCGCCGAATGCGATGGAACAGCGTGGAAAAGCGTAAAGCTTGATCTCCGGAACGCTGCCAAAGGCATGTAAGTTGAATTAAAAGTTATCAAAAGTGTGTTTTCACGTCTCTCTACTGTGTTCGTAGAAACACATGCCTATTAATATTTTGCTGCGGATCGATAGCTTATTGAATGATAACTTATTATAGTTACTTGAGTCTGTTTTGCTAGTTGTGTTATGCTGAAGTATCTCTGCTTAGACGCAAAATGAGGGAAGCTGCTGTCCTGGCCAAGTCGTGTGTGGTGCTGTGTCTCCTCCTGAGCTTTAACCAGGCTGCCAGACAAGGACAAGACGTCAGATGTGGAGGTATGTATGTGTGTATGTGTGTGTGTGTGTGTGTGTGTGTGTGTGTGTGTGT
>JBAMIG010000003.1:21513455-21541841 GCA_037177335.1 Kiunga ballochi
AACCCAAACTTGTCTTTGAAAGTACTTTGGACCATTTCTCCTTTATAATTATTTTATATACTGTCAACTCAGCTATTTGTTAGATGTATTTATTTCTTTTGTAAAAGCAGAAAATCAAACTTTTTTTTGGCTTCTTTTTTCTTTGTTTAAACTTTTTAAAAAATTAAATAATCTGCTTTTCATTAAAAAAAAATTTTCAACTCATTTTACATGGGAATAATCTGAAGTAAAATTATGTTGGCTTTAAAAAAAACATGAAAAATAAAACAATGATTAACAATATTTATAGTTATTCAGATCCTTCAGCTGAAGTTCTGGCTTGTTAAATGCTGCACGTTACTTTGCATTTAGCAAAAAACCTCTTATCATCTAAATGATTGTCGATACTGTCAGTATGAGTTTACGATGGCTTTTATCATAATCATGTATCTTCACTCAGCTCACCTGTGAGCCCAATTTCTCCCAGGAATAGTACCAAACCGGGGATTTAGATGTGGCTGTCCCTGATTCTCAGACCAGAACTCCATCATGTGGTGCCATCCGCAGATCTGAAGCATGACAAAAACGTGTTAAAGTATTCAAGAGCAGATTATACAGGACTATGTTATTTTAACAGCATTGTGTGATGTAGGCAAGATTTTCCCAAATTAATGAAAAGTTCTTGAAGAAAATCACCAGAAACTCCAAATGAAGCTTTCAGAAATGTAAAAACATGAACACATACCTTCAGTGGCTGTATGCTGGTCCCTGCTACTCATGAGGTGACATGAAGTCTAATGAAGTCCAAACAGGACAACGTGTTTTAAGAGGATGCTGGTTTTCAGTCCCCCTCCCACTCTTTTAACACACACACATGCACACAACACTCCTCCTTTCATGCAGGCCATTTAAATACACAGCAGAATGTTTCAGAAATAATATCCTGCCTCCATCAGGCAGGTCTGAACTCTAGCCCAGGTTCAAGTCATGCTAAATGTGCTAAAAATGAAGATGAAGAGAGACTTCTTACAGTCACCTGTGAAAGTTTTTTTTTCCTGAGAATTTGTTGCAGCTTTTCTGCACTTAAGGAGGAAAAAACAAACCAAATCAAAGTAAAAACTCATGGTGCATATGAACAGTAAGCATCAGCTCACAGCTTTTATTACTGAAGGGATAAATATCAACAAAACCAGTGATTTCCACATTGCACAACTGTCGCGTGGGAGGTACTGGGCATGATGGCAAGCAGACTGAGCATGGAGATAGGGATCTGTTGTTTTGCCGGCTGAATTGTAGCAGAGGGAGTGATGGGCAGCAGTCGGGTCGTCTCCCATTCTTTAAAACTCCCCAGCGTAACAAACAGGCTTTCCTTTACTGAACAGAAAGTCTGTACATCAGCAGAGTGCAGCAGAGAGGGGATGAAGAGCAGACAGCAGGGTGCAGGGATGGCAATCTGTTGCTGTTTGGGAAGGGATGTATTGTATTTGTTTAGGGTTTTATGTAACTTAGTAAAAACAACATTGTGCGGAATAGCAATTAGCTGTACACCCAAAAACAAATGCTCGTGAAAATTAAAACCTGGTTTATCAGTGAAAATTAGAGATGCCAAACATTTAAAACAGTCATGAAAACTATTTATTTCTTTTTAAAAGTGAGTAAAATGCATCAGTGAATTCTAATCCTGATCCTCAGGTAACCTATGTTCTTACTACAACACATCGGATTCAGATTAATTCCTCATCAAGTTCTTTGCAGCCAAGAGACATTTATTTAATTCAAATGTGTTAAAGCAGGGTTGCCTCTAAAACCTGCATGGTGGTGATACTTATGGACCATGGTTGAGAAAACATCATGTTATGAGAGGAGAGTTGAATAGCTAGGTTGTGATTCTGAAA
This sequence comes from Kiunga ballochi, assembly GCA_037177335.1. Taxonomy (NCBI): domain Eukaryota; kingdom Metazoa; phylum Chordata; class Actinopteri; order Atheriniformes; family Pseudomugilidae; genus Kiunga; species Kiunga ballochi. The sequence continues at coordinate 21,515,330 of JBAMIG010000003.1, forward strand.
AGCTGCTGATAGCAAACAGCAATCTGTTGACACATTTTTGCTCTTGTGTGTTGGATCAGGTAATTAAAGACTTTAGAAACAAGCCTTAGAGCTGTGGCACCATTCAAACTAAGCAGGATTTCCAAATATCAGATTTGTTGCTTAAAGATTTTACAAGAACCAAACACAAATGTTCTAGCTTATTGTGCTAAGTTTAGACAAAAAACAGTACAAAAGTCCCGTAGGTGAGGTGATGCTTTATGGGAAAAATAAATCATGAGGGTCAATGAGAAAAATCACTGAGTTTTATTTGACAGCTGTGGTCAAATCTAGTAGTTTCAAGTTGCAACCTGTCCATCACACCTGAATCTAATGGCTGAAGATCCTCATGCACGTTTCATTCAGCTCTGCGGGCGTGCTAACGAGCCCTTTATTTAAGGGGCTAGAGAAGGAAGCATGTAAAAGTTGCACCATCTGGACTCAGACTCAGGGGACTGGACTCTGGCACGCCTGAGTTCTGCATAAGGAGAAGTGTCACAGATCCTTATGGCATCCGGATGAGGACTCTCCTCACAGGAGATCACTTCCCCTTTTTATACAGTACCGGAGATGCAGATAATCAGTGACTTGTCCCCTTTGTATCATTAGCTCACTACATGGTGAAGCGCTGCATTGCATAAAAAATTATAATAAAGCAACAGGCAAATTTTAGAAAAGCATTCAGACAACTAAACTAAAAGCTTAGAATCACCAGAGCTAAATAATAAACTAATGCTAAATTTTTAAACTTTTAAATAACATTACAGAGGATATTCTATAAACTACACCCCTCTTGTTTATTACAAAAGGAAATTAGTCTGAACTGGGGTAATTTTTGGCAAATGGAAATAAAAACACTCCATAAAAACCTGACCAATGGGAAACTGTTAAGAAAAGTCCAACTTTTCATTAGAACTTAAGTTTTTTCATTAAAGAAAAAGCAAAAGTAACACATTTTTCAGAGATAATTACCATTTATTACCATGTTATATAATCTATAATCTGTTTTCTGGCATTAATAAAGGGGCAGAGGACAAGAGTCTGATCATGTCCACAAGGATTTTGAGCAAAGTATCCATAGTATCCATAAATTGATGCAAAACGTCTCACAAACTGGGTGTATCTTATATACTGGAAAATGTTATTCTGTTTAATTCAACTCAAACTTTTCCCACCAGATTTAAGAGGATTTAAAGAATCTATAAACACACAGAGAAATAAATGCCAGGTATGAAGATATGAGATGACTTTGTTTGAACTTTTATTACATTGAAATATTTATTAAAGATATTAAAACATCAGATTACAGAAATATCTAAACATAAATTTATCCATTTGTGGCATAAATGTAATTTTGCATTCGTTATCATTTAATACAAATGCACCAAAGACCTGTTACAGTTGTCCACTTCGTCCAGTAGCAGGACATCTCTCCTGTTCGGCTCTCAGAATTGCTTTGTAGATGTGATTATTGTGTTTCTCATCATGTTGCAGCAGCTTCACGTTAAATCTGCTTGGTAGGCACTCCTCATAGAAGCGAGGAGTCTCATGTTCTCTGCGCATCTTGGATGACAGATACACCACCGTTTCCTCTCTGCACAGATGAACTAACGTTTCCATTAACAGTGGGAATGTCTCCGGGAGGTAAATGATATCCGCACAAAGCACCAGATCCCAGTCAGATGGGAATTTCAGATGGTCCACACCCCATGACAGAGGGAGGACAGTAGGTGGAGCAGAGGGCCAGCCACTGGGGGGCATGTTAGCCAAAACATTAGCCTGAAGCTGAGGAAGAGCCAGAGGAAGGTCTGTCAGAGTCACATCTGCACCTGAAGAATAAAGATGCAGAAATCATTTTCCAAACATTGTTTATGAAACTCTCAGCTACGGAACAAACAATAAATACAAGAACAGACATGATTGAAGATGATTTTTTTTCTTTGCATTTGTCATTAAATGCAGGAATCGTTTAAACCGTTAAATAAACCTGCAGCGTAAAGTTTTATTTAAATATTTCTATTTAACAAGAATGAGAATATACTGTCATAGTTTTTACTATTTGTAATGCATTTTTACTTTAGTCAATTTCAAGTTATTTCAGTGCCAGCTGTTATTTTTCCTTCTTTTAATAAGAAAGTATGAATAAATGTGAGGACTGTATAGTGTGTGATATAATGTATTTATGTATACATTTCCTTCAGTTAAAAAAAAAACAAACTAACTACTGGTGGCTTTAGTGGTCTTTTTCTCTGTTGTTTTATATCTAACCAGGTAAATCTTTATTATATACTATATTTTAATTATTTTCTCTCTTTTTTCTTATCAAGTATTCATTATCATGATTACTTGAATTTTTTTCTCATTTTCAGTTTATCTGGACGTTTTCATTTAGCATCTTCTCAGGGTGAGTGTGTTTTGTATATCTATGTTTAGCTTCTTCATTTTATAACCAGTATAATTACAAACACTTATGTTTTACCGTGTGTGATCATTTTGTTTCTTCATTTCACTTTTAAAATTTTTATTTCTCCTTTTTGTGAGTAAACTTGGAGTGAGCTAAATCTATAAACTGAGCTCCAAACTAAAGAAAACAGACCAGGACAATCCAACAACAAGAAGAAATCCTTCCACAAACATACCGAGACGAGCAGCCAAAATCCCAACCACACCAGTTCCTGCTCCCAGTTCCACAACGCGCTGTCCTTTCAGCTCCACTGACTGATCCTCCAAATAATGACACAGATGTAAAGCCTGTGCACACACAAGAAATATACATTACCACACACACAACTTAACAAATCTAAATGCACCGGAGAAACATCTTACAGCTTCCCAAACCGGTGCAGCCACGCCGAGGTTGGCGCCGAACACCTGTCTTATCCTCAACTCCTCTCCCATTAAATTATACACAGTCTCTAAAGAAAACGTCTCAGTGAACAGGCAGTCATCAGCGGGGAACGGGTCATCTTCATCCCCAGCACCATTCATCACCTGATGCGGAGAGAAACAGGTTACATCAGCAGTAAAAAATGACGGTTGATTTTTAACGCTGTCTGAGTTAGGTAGGTGTTGTACCGAAAAAAGCACCCCCTTGGAGGAAGCGCAGTAATAGGATCTCACCCGAAGATGGTTGTGTATTCTCTTATATACATGTATAGTCATTAACCTTAAGAACTTAGGCTTGCACGATCCTGCTGATTAATATACAGACATCCAAACTTATTCATAACCTTGCATTAAAAACAAGACAATATGTACAATAATCACTCAAATACAATCACACACGTCACACACACCAATGAAATAATAGTAGACTACTAGATTTACTGGTGGGATAAGGGTGATCCCAGTACATAGTTAATATGACGGCTGGTTCCATATCTGAATGTCCCCCATACAAACCATTTACAATTACTGTTTGCCTTCTTCTTTTTCCATGTAAAGCACTTTGAATTGTCCTGTAGCCTACATGAAAGGTGTTATACAAATAAACTTGCCTTGCCTTGCCTTCTTTCTCCTTCACCCTAATATATATATTTTTAGCGGGATAGTATAAGCTTTTGGTAAGTTATTAAGGGTAATAATAATTCCCTGTAAATTAAATGTATGAAGAACATATGAATACTTTGTATTCAATTCAGTTTGTAGATTTACATCTACAGGCGAGATACTGTTACTGCGCTCCTTCCGATGAGCGCTTATACCGAAAGGGGAGGCATTTTTTGTCACAACACCGTCGCTTTCTAGGTCAATTTAAACGCAAACAAACCACTTCCGGGTTAAAGGACTTGAGCGATAGAAGCAGCCGGACCAGAGAAAGCAGTACTGTATTCCTTTACTCTGCCACTTTATTAGGTACATCTGTTCGACAATAAGTTAACTTGTTGACATTCAGAGCATTACAATGAAGACAAACATATCTGTTCATTGTTACGGTCACCAGACAAGCTGGCTGCATTTCAGAAAGTGCCAATTCACTGGGAGTTTCACGTCAGATTGGCTTTACTGTCGTTGCAACGAGTGAAACCACATCTAGAGTTTGAAACCAGCTCACCATAGTTTAGAAGCTACAACTTACCAGCGGAGTGTTACTGATCATGTCCATCCTGTTTTGGCCATCTGTCTCGTTCGAAGCAGCCATCAGAAATTAAATTAAAATAATCCCAAACAGGTTTTTGAACACGAGCTCATTGTAATCTAAAGGTCACCGCAGTCACCAGAGAGCCCTTTCAGAATTTCTCATCCTTTCCATCACATTCTGCAACTCCATTGTGCATCCAGTAAATCTGCTGCCCTTATCAACTTAAACCAAATCGCTGAGGATCTTGCTGAATCTGTCACAAAGGTGTAATCTTTGTATATTGTGCACAGTAAAAATGAGATGAGTTAAGTGGCTTTTGGTACCTCTAACTTGTAACAGAAATGTCTACACTCACATTTATGAATTGAGAGATCTGTGCAGCCATCAGATTTTCTGTGACCTCATTTGCTGCTCTTTCTTATGCGACAGCACACAGCACAAAACCCATCTTATTCCAGGTTTATTTTTTAAAAATCTTCTCAACTCTTCTGCTTTAAAAACAAAATCATGACGTCGTACCACAAGGACAAAAGCATTTTCCCCTCACAAAGCTTCACATCAATGACGAAGATGGTCTAACAGTTGTATAAAGTGTAGCTGAATACAGATAATAAAGCTATTTGTTTCCGTTTATCAGGACACAAGAATGTGTAAAACACATCCAAATGAAATGCAACGTATTCAATCTGATGTAGGGGGAAACAAAAGGGTACAGATCTCCACCAGTGCTGGTTTACACCACAGTTCCAAGTTCTGGGGAGTGGACATACTTCACATACAGCATACCTTTCACAAACAGCAGCTCTGGAGTATTTGAAGATATCAGAAAATAAATACTTTATAATCATATAGATGACAGTAGTATTACATCCAAACACAACCCCCACCCCCCCTTCAGGCGTCTTTATGTGCAAACTGCAGGAGTTTAAAAAGGTAGCACTTTATAAACCATGAGAAAAACAAGTGTTTTAAAATGAGCACTCCATGAAAAGCGCAACAAATTTGTAGAATAATAAAAAAAAAAATAAGATAAAGTCCTTTGCTTTGTGTTGCTTCAGGGCAGAAGGGGAATAAGCACAACTCAGACATTATTATTAATGCAGGGCCATAAAAATAACAGGTGGTCCTTCAACCAAAGGAATATGCTTTTGCTGCTAAATGGCTGTTTGCTGTACCTGGTGCAACTCTGATAAACATTTTCACATCTTTCAGTACAGTGTGTAAATGCGATGCAGTAAAACTGGATCTTCTGCATGTTTTCTGGAGTTTCAGCGACTTTAGCCCGAAATAATGAATTTTCATACGTCACTGTTTATGTTTTCAGTTTTAGCAGGACATTTTCATCTACAGATAAGTGCCTTATCTAGTCAACATGGTCAGAGTTAAACACACTTTTTCACACTCCGTCTCTTCATAAGACAGCCACAGGTCAACCAGTTTGCTGCCTGTTTCTTTCTTTTTGAAGCAAAAATACAAACAAAATCTCCACAGGGCTCAAAGAGCCTCTGTAGAGATGGAAAATCATGATGTTCTCTGGTCGGTTTGACAGCAAGACACATTTGTTTGAAGCAGAATCGAGTCCAAGTCCACACAGATCCACAACAAACACCCAGACGGAAAAGAAACTGTGGGAAGGCATTACTAAAACTTTGTTCCAAAAAGAATAAGAATTAGAACAATGACTATGACGAACAGGATCAAAATGACCAGCATCTTCCTGTTTTTCTTCTGATATTGTTCCGCCTGCAGGGAAAATAAAACAAGCAGTTATTACGAGCCAGTTTTTACTAATATTATATATATATTTTTTTATTTTTTCCCCCCAAACACGTAATAAACACCGTCATTATCATGGATGATTACAGGCTCTGAATAAACAACTCTCAGCTGGTTTGTAAACCTCCAGGATCTGTCTGTCTGTATGTTTGCCTGCTAACTGGCTGGATTTTGATGAAATTTTCAGGATATGTTGGGGGAAAAAAAAAAGATGAACTTTTGGTGGAAATCCAGAAAAGATCCTGGATTCTGGATCACTTTGAAATTTATCATTGCAACATTTATGGAGCTTTATTTGTCTTTTTATTAAATGCAAGAAAAAAGCAAACAAAAATGTTTTGTAAGGAATAATATATATTTGATATAATTTTTTGCTATCAATGTGAAAATAATTACTATCTGTAAGAAAAAAAAGTTTTGAAATAATTAATAATATTTCACATTAAAAAAAAATTTTTTCCAAAAGTATTTCACAAAACATTTTTTGCTCTCAAATATATATTTATGTAACTCTATTGTGTGCGATTCTGCTTTTTGCAGACTTACATCAGCTTATTTTGGTTTTAGATGCGGGTGTTATAGATCACTGTTTTTCAACCCTGGTCCTCAGGGAACACTGCCCTACGTGTTTCATAGGTAACCCTATTTTACCACACCTGACTCAAATGTTAAGTGTCAAGTTATAGAGAACTTAAAGAGCAGTTTCATGAACCTGAATCAGGTGCACTGAGGTTGGAAGGAACCAAAACACGCAGGACGGTGTTCCCTGAGGACCAGGGTTGAAAAACACTGTTGTAGATGATCCAGAGTCTGTTGTTGGGTTGTATAGTTTTTTTTCACATGGTGTATTTCTTTTCACCTTTTTCTTTATCTACTTTCCCTTTTTTCAGTATTTTTCAGTCTTTTTCTATTCTCTCCAGTCTCTAATCTTTTTTCTCCTTTCAAAATGAAATTTTTTTTTTACATCCAGTTATGATACAAGAAATATGATCACATTATCAAAAGCTTCTTTATCATCATTAGAATTTAAACATCGCTTTTCATTGCTGTCACTTCAATACTTGGGTTTCTTTTTAAACCTTCTCCATTAAAAAAGTAGCGCCAAAAAACTACAAAGGAATGAGCGCATACTGCGTTTACCTTTTGTAACTGTTTCAATCCATCTTCTGTTTTAACACAAGCTTGCTCCACATTGAAATCGATCCTGTCGAGAACAGTGCCCTTTGTGAAAAGACAGGAAAATAATTTCAGGTATACATCCATTGTAAAAAAAAAAAAAAATCAAAGTGTTGTTAATGCCCATTACAACATTTGTCTTTAAATGTTTTTTTTAAGTATTTTGCTTTTCATGCCCTCTTAGATAATCATTTCAAGTCATATTAATAGAAAATAAAAATTGCATGAAACAAATCTTTGGCATCATGAGAGCTTATTTAAAAATCCACATTTATACATTGAAAAAGTTGTTTTATTCCTAATTAATTAAGTTGTATTTCACAATTTATCCTTTTGTTCTGACAAACGAGCTGTTCAAACTTTCAAAAACGTAGTAGAAACATTGAAGTATTTGTAATTTAATAACTCAGACTTTTTTAAACCCGGCAAGGAAGTAAGAAGAGTAAATCCATGGTAAGTTGGATATGTAAGGAAACATTCCCCAAATGACTGATTGCATGATAACAAGAAAAGACTTGTTTATCTTGATCTTAACAGCCTACATCTGATGTCCTCTGAATACAGCTCCTAGTCTGCAGCGAGATCTGTAAAGCTGCGTTTCCAAACACTTAATACCTGCTCCACCACCATTCCCGCCAAGTCTCGGAAAATTTCATTCAGGTCTGAGATGGACTGCACTATTTGTCGAATCTCCCGCTCTCGTTCTTCAACCATAACCGTGTTCTGCTCCACCAGCATCAACTGATCATCTGTGAAGCCCTGGAAAACAAAAAATAACACAGTTATACCACATAAGGACAGCAGGAAGATGAAGCCTCTTTCTTCCCTACATCAAGCCTCTAAAAACACTAAATTAAACCATTATTTATATTTAATTTAAAGCCATGCTAACTCTTGCTTTTGATATTTTAACATAAATGTAATTTTTTTCTTTATGCTCATAAAACTTCCATCGTACAATAAATTCACTGCAGCTGTGCAACATAACTATCCAACTCTTAAGGCCCATTTATGCTCGATACAGGAGACAAATACACGCTAACGGAAAGCCAATTTAATCTGTCTTCTGTGTCAATTACGCGCATCATTTGGTGCTTTTTCAGGGTCCTTGCAGATGCATCACTCAGTGCAGATAACAGAGCAATACTACGGAAATTGGGCAGTAGGAGTTTTGTCCACAAGCGACAGGAACAAAACAGTGAAGAAGAAAAACAGGAAGATGATGATGATGATGATAATAATACAGACTGGAAGATGAACACTACGGCAACCTAAAAGACTGCATGGAAGTATGAGGGCAATGATGTATGAAAACGTTTGAAACAGATGCCACCTTTTATGTACGTAAAAGAGCATAAATGAGTCTTAAGCAAGTTAATTTGAAAAATAAGACATCTCTCACCTTGTCATATAGAGCTAAATCCTCATCTTCTTCCATTAAAGGCCCCGAGTCAAAAAAGTGCTTTGATCTCTCCTCACGATTCTTCATACCTAACAAATAAAAACATGAAGGCGTTCAAGTAACTTGCATGAAACAAAAGTAATAAAATCTGAGATCCAGCCTTAAAGGGGACATAATCATGCAAAATGCACTTTTTTAGCTGTTAAATACATGTTTTTGTGCACCAATTTCATCAATCGGATACGTCTTCCCCATTGTTGACATTTATAGTAAACTTACAAATAAAATGTTTCTCTGCCGGGAGATTAGCATATCGCTGTTATCAAGCTACAAACATGGCGGAACAGGGTAGAGTTGAACTTCCTGTGACCTGGAAGGGGGCGGGGCATCACATGCCTCATTCACATTTAAAAAGACGGCACCAAAACGAGTCGCTCTGAAGACGCACCTCAGAACAGGGTTATAAGGTGTGTGTGGAGCGAGAATAAGCAGGAATTCAGACCAAATCATTGTGCTTCTACTTTATACAGATAATACAAAATTGTTTACATGTTAAAAGGATTTAAAAGCAGGGTATCTCCCTTTTAATGGCAACACAGACATAAGAGCCTCCACAAACAGGAACAGATGTTACCTATACACTGAGCCGTTCTTACGTTTTAGGTAGCTTGACTGTGTGTGTCGGAAGTTGATGGAGAGGTCCTGCAAGCTTTGTGCCAAAGACGACACCACGTTTCGCAAGAGTCTCTCCTCCTGCTCGGTGCAGTGGCCGCAACGGGACTGCAAACTGGTCACAGCTCGCTGGCATCGATGAAACATCTGCAAAGAAGACAGAGTAATGAGCTTGAACGGAAGAATCAATAGGACATGACCGTATTAGTCTCTTCCAGGAGAGAAAAAGTGCATTCTTTCCAGCTACATTGCCGGTAAAATGGCAGCACCTGTGTGATCTCCTGAGTAGTGATCTCTATAGCATGTTCTTCTTCACTACTGTCATCGAGCGTGGGACGATTCATGTGCTTGTCATGAAGTAAGGCCAGTTCCTTCATCTTCTGCCGGATCCGTGTGATTTCATACTGGATCTGCAAGGCGATGATTAGCAGTTTAAACAATGTGTTAGCGGAATTAGTTTGTACTGCAATGTCTGGAAGTATGTTAAATGAATCATTTTTCATTTGTTATGGTTTTCTGTGCATGCAGAAGTTTTACCTCATCAACCCCTTCTATCCATTTTGGAGGCAGTTTTTTGGTGACTCCAATGGCAGCTTCAGGATCCAGACTGATCCCAGACACAAGAGCCATTCGATCGTCAGCCAACTTGAAGAAAAATAAAATCATAATCAAAATGTTTTATATAATAATGCGAAACAGTGATGACAATGGTGTCCCATTTTTGCCATGAAAGTTATTCTACCATGAAAGGAAGCGGCTACAATACCTCGTCAAGCTCCTAATGTGATTGTCAGATAGCAGAGATGTTCCATCCAGCAAAGAGAGGAAAATGAGAGAAAGACAGATGTAAGAAAAAAAGAGACCCCAAAATCAGTTGAAAATACTAAAAGGATGTTTTTGCATCCACGTTGAAACAATGGAAACTCTACAAAGCAGGTCTGACTGCACGTTTTAATTCTAGCCGTAACCAAAGCTTGTGTGAATGCAGAAACAAATGTAGAATTTTAAATGAGAGCATATCGAATCATAAAACGTAAGAGACAGGGACAAGAAGAGCAGAAATGATCAAGAAAAAATGTCCGATGAGATGAGATAAACAGGAAAGATTTTAATGAGGGTGTCTCTAGTATTATGAATGCAACAACAGTAACAGGCTGAGCACTGAAATGTCAGAGCTGTTCTAAATATGTGCCCCTCACTCCCGTATGTTTGTTTGTTGTTTCAACTTAGCAGAACTGTCAGCTATTCTACACCTGACCGTACACCAGGTTCATTAAGCTGAACGCTCATCTTTCACTCGCAAAACAAGCAGTCAATGCAGTATAAAGTGTTTAATAATTCCCTTGCTGTCAAAAAACAAAAGGCATTTAAATTAACCTAATAGTTTAAAACAGCTTCCACATTGTGGATTACTCTCAAAAATATATTAATTGAACTAAAACTCAGAATTTCATCACAAACAGAGTTTTCTGTAACAAAAATCAAGAACTACATGAACCCACCACAATGATTAAAACACATGCAGACGATTTCACTGCGAGCATGTGACTTTGAACTTTTCTCTGTTTGAGATATGCATTTAGTTGAAGCTATGTGATAAATGTGGAAGGAAAGATTCATATAGCCTGAACAGATTTTTTATAAAGGGGTCCTCTGGTCATAGGATCAAGCAGAGCTTTTCTTTTGTTCCCACCAGGGTGATCTCATTTAAAAACAAAAACCTTCTTTAGGTTTTACTGGCGCTCTGCCCTAAAACTCTTTTTCAAAGTGTTGTAATATCCAATTAATACAAGATGCAGAACCTCAAAATAACCTTTAAAAATCTACAAGAAAATTTCTGGTTTTACTTAAAACAGGTTTGAAAAAGATAAAAATTGGGCTTTATAAAGATACTCACAACTATGTACGTCTTCACTCTGTGTCATCTTTATTAGCTGTTGCCATCACTTTAAAATTCGCTTTTTAAAGTTTATGTGTAATATGTAAGATCAGTAATAGAAAATAAAAAGCTTTTCATTGCTCAGGGTTTTATCTTGAGATGCAAAAAACCTTCCAATCGCTCTAAATCCTCACATGTATCTCCTCAAAAGTTTGACAGCTGAATTTACCAGCTAAAGCGATCACAGCAGAGTGAGACTAGTCGCATGTAGGCTACAGCCACCAGCATCCAGCAGCCCAGAAAAAGTGTCGGGGAACAAGATACAGCCGTGATGATATATTCTATACTCTGTATATGAAAAGTGTTCTTCCACAAGTTACATTTATGCTTAAAAATGAAAGAAAAAATATTTCACAGCATGTTCAAATCAATCTCTTAGCAGTAGTAGCCAAGGCATTGTGTCATCATGCTGACTAAACTTAAAGTCTGAGTTTTGAGACAACCTTTGTAGCTGTTTGGGTTTGGTCTGCATCTCTATGTTCATGGAATGTATGTCCTTCATTCATTTGATGCCTATTTTAACTGTATTCTTATGGCTGATTGTGCAGGGAAATTATACAACTCTCCAAAAACACAGGCATACTTAGCGCAGGATTCCACAAGCAATCATCCAAACCAATAGGTTTCTTGAATTGGCAAATGTCACATTTGTGAGCAAAAAAAAATCCCGCTACAGGATAGTTCACCAACAAACCACATGCACGGTTTAATCTAGACTAAATCACAACATATTTATGTTTCAGTTGCGGAGGACAACACGTGGACATTTCAAACACAAATTAAGTTTCGCATCACAATTTATTATGATAGAATTATGTTTCACGTTTTTTGTTTACTCTTTGGGTAATCTTAGTTGCTGTTTGTTTGCATTTTTAATTGCTTGTTTTGGACGTTTTTTCTATTACATTTTCTGTAGTGATATAGCATCTTTCAGCAAACATGTCTGCATCCTCTTCAACAGTATAACTAAGGCTTGAGGTTTAACTAGGGCTACATCAGCACTATCCACGTACAATACGCTTTGATTATCAAGTAGCTACTATTTAAACACAGTTGAATCTAGCTATGGGGGCTTATTGTCTGACTACATGCAAACACACAGTAAAATGTCAAAACGATGCAGACCACTCACCGCAGCATTGCTACGTGTACTCAGACGGGGGTCGTATGTACTCACTTGCTCTGCCAATATCTGCCGGTTTTGGATTGCATTGTTCCGCATTAACAAGAAGGCATCGGTCAGACGCCTAGTGGCCATGACTGCCTTTCTTGAGATCTAAATTAACACAAGACAAAGTGCGGATCAGCCGATGAATGATTAAATTACGTCCACTGACGAGCCGCTAAGTTAACGCTAGCTTTAGCTTTTTCAGCGATGAATGAGGAAGACTCGCGATAAAGCGCCGACAGTGGACAATAAACTATTTAAATCATATTTAACATTCAATCATCTCAAAATTTCATTTTAAAAGTAGGGATTCTAATCAAGAGTTCCCTTTCAAATTTTAGATATAACGTCACATTGGTAACGTTATTCCGCTTTAATGGAGTTACGGAAGTAGAAGAACGTAAACACCTGCGTAGACCCTTTCTTCTTCTACTACTACAGTTTAACGTAGTTTTAATCTTTACCCGGGGAGTGTATTATCGCCGCCTACAGTATTATCGAAGAATAAAACCATGCAATTACTAGTAGCCTTTGTGTTACGAGATTTAAAAAACAACGTTAAAAGTAGGCTACAAATATTAAGAATAATATATGAAACAGTATAAAAAAAACAATAGAAATAAGATTGAGACCGTTAAACCATTAATGCAGACATAAATCTGAAACTTTTTAAACAACAGTTAGTAAACATGTTAGTACACACTTGAATTCTGCATTTTATCTTACAAGTAGAAGCTGTGTCAATGAGTCAATGAATAAAACCTTTATCCTCCTTATTTCTGACATATATTCTGACAGTTTTCCAGCTTTAAACGGCACGTTGCTGGTCTTGAGGTCACTGTATCTGGAAGAATTTGGCCACATATGCTGCATTACCAACTGCGCTTGGCATTTTAAGTAATTTATGTACCTCTTTACCACTAGATGCCAGTAATTCTTACACACTGTAAGATTGTATTCTAGTCTGTCATGGTCTTTCACAGTCTTTATCTTCCCATATGAGCTTTTAAGATGTCTGAAACAGTACTTTTAGTTCTAGAATGTCTAAGACTACACGCAACAGAGCATTTGTAGGCAAAGTTTGGAGCAATCTGGTCAGTGTCTTTTTTTTAAAGTCGCTTATTGAAACAGTTTTATTGATGGGCTTCCATATAATACAGCTGTAGGTCTATTGTTGTCTGTTCAATTATATTTTAAAGTTTTTTTTTATTTGATTTGATTACTGCAATGTGAAGCATTTGCAATGTCATCATTTCCAGCTGCATACAAGGATGTCAAAATCCAATACAAATTATCTAAATGAACAAATAACTGCTGAAACCAGGGAAACATTTTGTACCCATATCAGTACAAAAAAGGTGACTTGCTCGGAGGGAACTGCAGATCAGAGCAGAGTGTTGCGTTTGTTTGTGCGTCTGCGCATCGGGCTGTGCCACTAACTGTAATTATGTGTCTGATGGCCCCTCCTCTGTCAGGCTTAATCCCTTATATCCACTAATACTGCAGCAGACATTTACCCACAAGTAGCAGGCAGCTAACCTATCAGAGGGCTGTTTGGGACAACTCTGCTAAGGTCTGAAGTGCCCGAGGCTGTTTTAAAAAGAAAAGGCAACAAAAAAGACTGGGAGTGTTTGGTCTCAGTCCTCTTCCTGTCTAAACACCAGTGCAGCACTTTCAGATCTCAATCCCGGTAAGTTTAAAGGACATGTCAGTCAGTTAGATACCATTGCTGTTCTTTAATCCTGTCTGATGGAAGTGCATTTAAAAACAAAGGGCTTATTTGCTGATCTATGTGTTGTTTGGTGCTGCTGATTAAGCTGATGGAACATTATTTGGCCGTAGGAGCAGCATGTCTAAAAGTAGGCGCAGGACCTGTTTTCAGCTCATTTACTGGTGATATGTAGTTTCTCTCACTATAGATAGCATGTTGACTTACTACTTAGACTTTGAGTAGCTGTTGAGTTGCCCAGATGTTGTAAAGGTTGAATCCACACCCATGTTTTCAAACATATAAACAGAAGATGAAATCCTCTACTTTTATATTGATCTGCACTGGATTGCCACATATGGAGGAAGCTTAAGACTGTTTGAGTAGCAGGCTTGGTTGTAGATTATTATTGAAGCGCGTTAAACCAAACATGTGGAATGATAGGAATGGAAACGATCTGGTTCAGCTGAGTAATAACCATAGCAAAAGACCAACCTCCTTGTTTTAGGAAGACTCCCTTGAGGGTTGACGGCTGTTGTTACCATCACCTGAAAGACTGTCTAGTCAGGGCTTTCTCTTTTTTCTTGCAGCTGATCAACATGGCCTCTTCTGATGACACAGAAGGCTCTCTGACTCCTGTGGATTTCATCCAGCTGCAACATTACATGGAAGGTGAGCTCTCATTTAACATATTTCTGGGTCAACATGTTGGTGCATGTTGTAACTCGTTAAGTAACAAGTTGAAGGTGTTATCGCTGCAAACACCTAATCGTTTTTTAATGCCACAATAACCATTTACAAAGCAGCTCATAAAGACTGACACACTTCTAGCGCTTAAACCTCCTAGCTGTACATAATGCAGTCAAATCCTGCTTGACTGGTTACAACACATGAATGCTATGTCCATGTTGCATGCCTCATTAGCAATGATATGAAAAGCACACTAAAACATAAGGGGGAAAAACAAAGAACCAGTACCTGCAGTGCTGTGATGATTTGCATGCTGTCTGTGCATGTATGTGTTTTTACCAGGTACTTCAGCATATTCCCACATTCAAAATTTAGAAGCAGGTTAGGTTAAATAGTGTTGCTATATTCTCCCTAGGAGTGAGTGTGAATATAAGTGGTTGTTTGACTCTGCAATGGTGCTGTGATTGACTGGCACCCAGTCCAGGGTGTCCCCAGCATCCTGCGTATCAGCATCTGGGATACGCTCTCTCACAACCCCAACTTGGAATAAGAAGGTATAGAAATTAATTAGATTATTTAGATTGTACATCTACGATATTTATTGGAAAAGGTGTGATACAGTCCTGGACAAAAGTTTGGACACACTGTCCAACATAGTTTTAACTGCCTAGATGTCTCTAAATGTTAGACTGGTACTGTGGTTTCAGAGAATAAGAAGAAAATCTTGCTGAAAGTGGAATCATTTATGAAGGTTAAAAAATACAAATAAAGATAAGACCGGCATCAGGAACATGAGTCAAAGTCCAGTAAGAACAAGAATAGTTTACACGCCCAAATTACACAGATGCATTTTTCAGTGAGTTCTCCTCGGTGTTCAGGTTAAAAGTTCAAGAAATCTGTATTAAACAAATGTAAATAGCCTTAATCCATCAGTATTTGTAACATTGTGAAATAAATGACAGAAAAAATTAGTTTTTTTCAGAAACACAAATAGCAAAATGTAAGTGCATGCCATTGCTCTGGGGATGGACTTAATGCAGAATTAAATAGACATGTCGACACCAAACAAAAAGTGGAACTGGGCTAAAAATACTCTGTCCACTCAAAGGAAGGGCTTTGAAAGAAATTAAATGGGTTTGTAGGCTCTTAGCGTTTTGGGGTTATTTGCCTGTTGGATAATGGATGAATGGATAATTACATGTACACTAGCTTCTGTCTGCATCCTGGACTGGCATTGTAATGTGTTACATCAGCCTAGAAACTCTAAACCTGAACTTGATGTTCTTAAGGTTTACATTTAATGATAACTTTAACTGATGCTTTAGATCAAACACAAATATGTTTTTAGTTTGCACAAAGTATTTTCTTTTTGCACGCCACTTTCTTCTTTTAGAATTCGATCCCTTTCTGACCTCTACAATGTTCTCCCTGCAGAGAGTAATTTGAGGGTGAAAGACGTGATCAAGGAGTTTCAGCCTGGAGGTCGTCTGTCCCAGCACAGTTTTGGAGAGGTAATTAAATGCACAGATTGTACATTTTTTTTTTATATACAAAGGAAAATGTTTTTTCTGGTTATTTAAGTAGTGGGTGAGTGGCAATGTAGGTCAGGATATTGATGAGCAAGTTGGGGTTCAAATCTCAGAACCACCAGTCTGCCTCAGGTCCTTGGTATTGTGCTTTTATGCAGTTTATAACCTGCAACATGAAGGGCATTCATTTTCCTAAATGGATCAGAAAGGTGCATTTAATTTTTCTTCTCAGAAACTTCCGTCTTGCCATCATTGTTTTAAACTAAAAATATTAATGTGAATTTAAATGTTACATTTACTCATCGTGTTGTTGGATCCTGTTTAACTCCCCCTTCTCTGCTCAGTGTGTGGACGCTGTTGGCTTCTGCCTCTTCCTTAAAACCTACCTGGAAGTTGAGGACTTCCCTGAAGATTTCTGCCAACGTCTTTTCTGCTATTTTCAACATGTAGAGCAAAATGGGTCCACAACAAGTCCCATGCCCAAAAAAGGTCAAACATTTTTAATGCCTGCTTGTCTTTTAGCTGAAAAGTGAGGCAAGTGTTTGGAGGAAATACATCTTCAGCAGTGCTCCCTGTCTCTAAGTGTGGCACATAAAACTACCTGTAAAGCAAAAAAGAGACACCTGGGAATAAAACAGTAGGCAAAGTTTTGCAGACTAGAACTTCCCCGTACCAAACGTTTCTGTTCTTTGTTGTAGAACTTAACTGAGGCTGTGTAATACCTCAGTGCGGTTAAAGTTTCATGTCTGTTTTTTTCAGGTGTTTTTCTTCGGGACGTATCCTGTTACTTTTCAGTGCTTGAGAAAGCACAGCCGCGGGAAAAGCTTGAATGTTGGTTTCCTTTCCTTTTAAATCTATGTCACAAATGATAGTAAATAAAACAGAATAGGAAGATCACTGACTGACTTTCTCTGGTTCTAGTTACCTTCAAACTTTATGACAAAGATGGCAACGGACTCTTGGATAGTTCTGTAAGTTACTCAGAGTTGCAGACAGGTTTCTCTAAGAGCCACAGTCCAAACATATATTTAAGCTCATTAAGTATCTAAGATGATTTTGTGTACTGTTTATGATCATTTCTGCCTTATCGTATATTTATATCAGAAAATGTCTCAAGTAACAGTTATCTAATTAATTAATGTAATTTATTTAATTTCCCTGAGGGAATCATCCCAAAGGGATCATTAGTCTGAGTCTATCATTGTCCCATTATATAAAATACAATTGCATCATCAGCAAACTTGCACTCCAAACTTAGCAGAACTTTGTCATCTTTTCTCCAGGAAGTGGATCGTATTATCACACAGATGATGCGGGCTGCTGATTACCTGGGCTGGGATGTGACTGAACTCCGACCAGTAAGGACCCACTTCTCAAGCTTTAGTTTATTACAATCATGATGTTATTTGTGATCTTGCATCAGGTTGTGAGGTTGGAAGTATGCACAGGGTGCAAGATGAATAAGAACGCTTGCTTAGGAGATTTATGTGATGGATAAATCTTCTTTTGTGTTTGGACAGGTGCTAAAAGACATGATGACTGCAATCGATGTGGACGGCAGTGGGACCGTCACCCTGGAGGAGTGGGTGAAAGGAGGCATGAACAATGTGCCTTTACTCGTGCTGCTTGGATTGAAGGTGAAGAAGACATTTTATTTGCCCTCTTTTTGTTTATCCAGCCTGAAGTTAATTAACTATTCAGTTTTGTGTGAACTGATTTGACTAGACATTAAGTTATTTCCCTGCTTTACCCTCTTCATCTATAGATGACTGAGAAAGATGGGCAGCACATTTGGAGGATGAAGCATTTTAACAAGCCGACCTATTGTAGTGTGTGTGAGAGCATGCTGCTCGGTCTTGGGAAGCAGGGACTCTGCTGCATCTGTAAGAACACCCTGCCACCACCTGGGGGCATTCACGCACCTATTAAACTGTATAAATTAACTGGTGGAGACAAGCTACTCTGCTTTTATTTGTACAGCCTAGCTCCTGACTGTTTCAGCTTTCCTGTATGAAGATGACTTTCCTCTCTTGTCTTCTATTTCTCTCCACCCAGGTTGCATGTACACCGTCCATAGCCAATGTGCAAACAAAGATCCCGAGCCTTGTGCTCCTACATTTGTCAAGTCCAAACAAGAAATTGGTGTAAGGAACCCAATGATCACTTTCCATTTGCAGTACTTTCCATTGATTTAACTGTGCTTTTCAGATTTACAGCTGTATTTATAGGCAAATAAATGTTTATGTTGAATGACATTAGATTGTGTTTGACAGAATGTATTCACCAAACCTCTCTTTATTTACTGACCCAAAGTCTGATGCCAGTGACAGTAAACACATAAACTACAGGAAACATGACAGTGGTGCAGCACTAAGTGCAGCCTATCAGTGTTTTTTTAAGTGCGGATTACAGCTGGCACAGTCTGATCTGTGCATCTGCTAAATGTCCTAATTCTGCAGAAGCATAGACAATGATTTGGTCAATGTCTTTTTCCCTCCAGTGTAGCAGCATTATAGCTAAAACTCATATTTTTACTACATCTGTTGATGCTCACAACAGTGAGTTGTCTTTGCTGGTAAGGTTATCCATGAGCTTTAGAGGTATTTTTATCTGCAAATGTCCATCTGCCAAGTAAACATTTACCAAAAATGTCATAAATCTTAAACCAGTAATGACCTCCACAGTTGCTCTCAGAGAGTGCTGTCTACACTGAATGTTTTAAAGTTGATATTAAAAAAATAATATGTTGCTTTTATTTAGAAATGTGTTCATTTAATTCAACACAGAAAGAAATGTTAAACCACTCACGCTTGTAATATTATGAGCAGAAAACGGTAACTGTCCACATTCAGGTTTAGGAGATACAATTGGAAACCTTTCATTGTCGAAAGAAAAGCCAAACTGAATGGGCAGCAGTTGGGATGACATCTTTATGTTATATCTTGTGTGTGTTTCAGAAAGCTGCTCATGCCTGGGTCAAGGCTGACTGTAACTCCAGCAAATGTCAGGTCTGCTTCAAGAAGATCAAAACTTTAGCAGGGAAGCGCTGTGTGTGGTGTCAGGAGATGGTGAGCATCTGTGTGTAATGATGAAGAATGGATCTCTACTCTTTTCTTCTCACTGCGTCCTGTTTGTTTTAAAGCGACATGATGACTGTGTTCTGCCTGGCTTACCCAAATGTGATTGTGGAGCACTGAGAGACCACATTCTGCCTCCATGGGCTATCTATGCTGTCTCAAAGGTAAAGCAAATCAACAACAACCTTTACTTATGGTTTAAGATGTTCAGAATCACTGTGAGCTGATTGTCTGTTTGTTGGTTGTTTATTGGCTGCAGGAGGAAGATACCAGCCTGTTAAATGTCACTCCTGATGGCCACATCTTGCAGGTCTGTTCCTATCCAACATTCCTACATTTCTTTTTACAGCTGCATGGCTAATAGTTTTTTTGTTTGTATTTTTTAACTTTTAACCACTGTGGCTGCCATTAAATTGTAAAAAGGAAATGTATATTAGTGCAAAACAGGACATATCTGAAACTTTAAGGTAAAGCTGCTGGAAGTCATGTACTATAAAAGTATTTTCACTGAAAAAAATCAAGTCAGCAAAAGTTTGATTTAATGCTCCTGAAACTTATTTATGCAAATACATCAATTTTAGAGTCTTTAAACATTTGTTTTTTTGCATATAATCGGTGTGTCTTCATTCTGTATTCAGTCTCACAGGGATACTTTTTAAGTTAATGTTTGACATCCATACAATTCAGCATAATTCCAGGTATTTAAACCATTCAAACACCCAAATTTTCAGCTCGTTTAGTTAAAGTGTGCAGCATATCTTTTATCATCCCATCCAGAACCAGTAGCAGCTCTGTTGATAACTGATGCGTTGTAGAATCCATCAATCATCAATCATTTGTTGTTCCTGGGGTCGGAAAATTGTGCCAAATGTAGCTGGAGTTAACAAAAACGAGGTGGTCTGATGCAAATTTAGTTAAACTCTCTCTCAGGTTAGCAGGGGTCTCTAGTTGTGGTCCTCAGGGACCACAATCCTACAGGTTTTAGATATTTCCATATTCAATTTTTGTCAAGTTCTGCCAATCATGTCTGCATCAGTCTGATTCAGCAGGAAACATTCACATCTCTCATGACTACAACCCTCAGGGACACTCCTGGAGCCCACTGGCTTGAGGACTCAGCGTCATGAACATGAGCTTTTTGGCATCATCTAGTTTATTTTATCTAATGTGTTTTCTTTTGTGTTTTACTTTGTTTTTACCAGATTGTCCCTATTCCTGACACACACCCCCTTCTGGTCTTTGTAAACCCCACAAGTGGAGGGAAGCAAGGTGAACGGTATGTAACACATATATTTTGGAAGAACTTAAATGCCATTGTTGGTTTCTTTGCATTATGTAATAAATATAAAAGCTCCATAGAGGCTTTTTCTCCTGCATATTATAACCACACTTAGTGTAAAGGAAATTTTTTTTTTGTATTTCTATACAGAGTCCTCAGAAAGTTTCACGGTTTGCTGAACCCTCGTCAAGTGTACAACCTGTCCAATGGAGGCCCTTCTCCAGGGTACAACACCCTAAAACACAGAACTTGTCATTTAAATGTCCAAATCATGTTAGATTATTTATATTAGGAATTGATGCTTTTAGGCTACACTTCTTCCGAAGTCTTCGTCAGTACAGGATCCTGGTGTGTGGGGGAGACGGAACAGTCGGCTGGCTACTGGATGCGATAGGTAATCCAGATCCTTCAGACAATCGGAAAAGGAAACTCAAATAATGATTTCTTGAATTAAATAACAGTTTATTCTTGTCCTTTCAGACAAAGCAGGTCTACCGGTGCATCCTCCAGTAGCTGTTCTGCCTCTGGGCACTGGGAATGACCTGGCTCGCTGTCTTCGCTGGGGAGGAGGTGATTACTAACGCAACCAGCCAGGTATCCACTCACACATTATTAGATGGTAAGAGCATTGTTGTTGTAATCTCATGACAGGGTATGAGGGATCTGACTTGAAAGAAATCCTGAAGGAGATTGAGATAAGTGAGATGATTCCCATGGATCGCTGGAGTATCCAGGTGATTCCAAAGGATCCTCAAGAGGCAGGAGATCCTGTTCCCTTTGAGATTATTAACAACTACTTTTCTATTGGAGTGGTAAGTCACTAAGCGGGGAAGATGAATGTGATGCAGGAGTATTGAATGCTTTTTTTAATTATAAACTACTCAACACAGGCAGGATTTATTAGGATTGTGTGTTTACAGGATGCCTCCATTGCTCATCGTTTCCACTCCATGAGAGAAAAACATCCCAAAAAGTTCAACAGCAGGTGAGGATTTAAATGAACATGAACATCTTATTCTCATTTTTAACATAAACATGTTTGATTCTGGGACTCTAGTTGTGTAGTTATGGAAAAGTTAAATAGAAACAGACATTGGCTACAATATAGTAGTCTGACATGAAGCCCTGTCCTCACTTAAATGAGACTAAGCAGATGGTAGCACCTGATTTTACCTGCTTCAAAGCCTCAAAACAAGTGTTTGGAATAGACTCAAACAAAGTTCTTTTGTATAAGATAATTATTCATTTTTTATATTAAACATCATATACTACATTTTAAAGTCTTCTAATGAGCAGTGTAATGTGTTAATGTTATCTACAAAATAAATGTAAAATTATTTCTTTTGTATTTTAGAATGAAGAACAAACTTTTGTATTTTGAGTTTGCTACTTCAGAGTCCATCTCTGCCTCCTGCAAGAAGCTGAAGGACTGTCTTGTGATTGAGGTTAGAGTCTACTCTCCAGTTATCTGCGTTTCAGTGGAACAATGTGCGATCACGTTTTGAAACTTTTTTTAATAACAGTGCTGTGGCAGACATCTAGACCTGAGCAACTCATCTTTAGAGGGCATAGCTATCCTCAACATACCCAGCATGCACGGAGGCTCCAACCTCTGGGGTGAATCCAAGAAACCTGACGGCGTGTCAGAGGCAGGGCATAGTGAGGTCACCACTGACCCCGAACTTCTCAAAACCATCACACAAGGTGACTTTTTTTCCTCTGTACTTTTCTTCTAATCTGGAAGTTTATGCCAAACTCATTGTTTTTTGTGACTCCTCAGACATGAGTGATAAACGTTTCGAGGTTGTGGGGCTGGAGGGAGTCATAGAGATGGGACAAATCTACACTGGGCTGAAGAGTGCCGGGCACAGGCTGGCACAGACCTCCCAAATTACTATCAGGTTACAAGCTGCACAGATCTTGATCCAGGAGGGCTGCAATCTTTTTATCTTTGTTTACACTGTCATTTTGTCAGACTTATTATTTTTTTTTATTATTCTTCACTTATCAAGTAGGATACGGTAACTAAAATCCACTATGTTATAAATATCTTTATTTCCATCTGCAGGACAACCAAAGCCCTGCCCATGCAGATCGATGGGGAGCCCTGGATGCAGCCTCCTTGTACTGTAAGTGTTCAAGTAGCCTTTACCTGTAACGAGAATTAATGTTTTGTCACCATGTATTTTGGTGAGGACAGTGGTAACCATAATGTGTAATGCAATACGTTACGATTAGAGCTCATGCATTGATATACAGTATATAGTTCATGAATGAAGCTACATCATTTCTACAGCACAAAAAACAGAAGGTTTCACTCATTGGGTAGCTCAGTTAGCCATGAATATCTCCAGATAAAACAGATCCTAAACAGTATAATTAATATTACTCAAATTATATAAAATACCAGTTTCCCAAATCATTTTAAATGAGCCCAAACCTTGTGGTGGTTATGAATAATACACCAACAACTGTAAATATGTTATATTTACAAATAAAAGCTGTAAATAAATCTAAAATTTAGAAAACTCTATCCTGCCTTTAGTATTAAGTGTTTTGGAAGTTTTGTTGACATCTTTCCATTCTTTCAAAACTGGATTCACATCCGTGTTTCAAAGATGAAAAAATAATCTTAGTTATTTGTAAAGTGGAAGAGAAAGTATGTCTGCCATTGAAGATTTTCTCTGAAGTTGTATTTTACTGGAAGGGTTTGCAACTTTAAACAGGCTTTTAATTAAATATCCTCTTTAAGAGACTGATGTAATAAAAGTTACCCCAGTGTTTTCTTAATGGGATCCTGCATGCCAGCAGGCTGTTCTTGCTCAATCATTGGTCATCAGTCGTAATAATCACCCTTGTGTGTTCTGTTAGAAAGGGGTTCATAGCCCACAATAGCCCAAAGGTCACAACATGGGCCCTAACCAGCCATGATATCTTGTATTTTTGTGGTTGTGGAAAGTGTGGCATCGTAGTGTGATTCCTCAAAGCAGCATCAAAGTCCATTGTAGTTACTGGGTTTCTGTTTGTGTAATTTTTGTGTGTATGAAAAGGGCTGTATAAGTAAAATTAGATTTTAATTTGATTTTAGATCCACATAACCCACAAGAATCAAGCTAACATGCTAATGGCTGCACCAACCAAACCGTCTGGCTTTTTTCACCTCAAATAATATTTCCAGAAGATCCTGCAGTCTGCTGAGTATTTAAAAGACAATATCCACTGCTGAGCATGTAAGTGTGTTTCTATGGTGTGTGTTCCTTGCATTTAACCCCTGCTATTTTTTAATCACCCCCTACCTTTTCATTTGAACAAATGTAAACAGACTGAACGTTGCCACTGTGTGCCAACTTAGATGTTATGCAGTCTCTAAGCAAAAGAGCTGAAGGTTGTGTTGCTGTAGTATACTAGGAAGGTTTGAATTTACTCACTGCATTTGATGTTGTATTGTTGGTTTTTCTGGTAAATTATGTTTATTGTAATGTCTTGTTGAGATTAATCTGTGCTTAATGCAGGTCTTTAGAAGTTTACAGTTCTTTCCATCAAATGTCTTTCACCATCATTGTTCATCTATGTGACAGAAAGGTAGATAGTAATGTCCCTGTCTTTTGAAAAATGAGAAACAATTGATTGAATGAGACCAAGTGCGGATTTAAATATCCATGATGATGCTGGGGAACCTGAGTGTGACCAGTGTAAGCAACATGAAACACAGTTTTTAAACATAAACATACTTCACAAACAAACAATATGAGCATCCTAAATCCCATTAAACTGTGTATTTTATTGTTTCCATCTTTGCTGAACATAACTGCCATGTTTCCTTTTGACAAAAAGCAGAGTAAAATATAAATAACAAAACACTTATGATAACAAACCAATGCCAAAATGTTATTATGACAAGCCAAAATATTCTGTATTGATTTTATTATGAATATTGTTATAATTAGCACCATGCATTATTTGTCTTAGCTAACAAAAGTCAGTGTTACGTTTGTATGCACATGCTTGTTTATTTGTGTAATATCTTGTCACAATGTCAAACTGTGTATGTCATTTGAACCTGTGTCTTGACTGTATTGTATTTTAATTTCTAATTAAACTTGTGCATCATCACCCTGACAAGATGGATTAAACAATGAAGAGGCGGTTAAAATGTGCATTGCAATCTGATATCACCCTTGTGAAAACCTGCTGTCTCATTACACCCATCTTTATTAGATTTAGGACATATTTGACTTTCTCTCTTTGCTTTCTCCCACCCTGCAAATCCCAGCTGAATATGTGATTACACTGCAGTCGGATGTAACCTTCAGGTTAACATACTGTTTTTCCATCTATTTGAGTTTTTAACAGTGAAAGTTGACATCCTTTACATAGAAAACAGAGCCCCATCACCCCAAAAGCTTTATAAGCTTATAATTTGGAAAAGCTTTTTCCTTTATACTTCAGAAAAATATACTTTTATACTTCCTGTCGAAGCAAGTTTGAATATTTTTAGTGTGTTTGACCTTGGCAGTGATTAAGTCACTGCATTTATTGACCAGAGAATATATAAGAATGATCTTCTCAGTTACCCGCCTAATGAAATTCTAAATCTGAGTTGGTGAAATCTTGTTATTAAAGTGTCAGCCCACAGTGCAGCAGGCTTTGCATCTGCGTGGGAGAGAAAGTAGGGAGGCTAATCCAGGGGTAGTGATGAAAACAAGATGACAATGCAAGCATCCAGAGAGACTGTCAAAAAGAACTGTGGTTAAGAAAAAGAACATACAGAGGAAACTGATTATAATGAACAATCAATATATATTTAAAAGTTAGGCTTTAAATTGATTCAAGGCTCATCTTGTCTGTATTTCTTTTCAAAGTGGCTTTCAGATGGAAACCTTTGCTATATAAACATGAACATGTAAAAATACAGTTACAAGTAAAACTAAAGGTAAAGTCCAAAGAAAGTAGAAGCTCAATTTTGAGATTTTAGATGTGGCATCAGTATGAAGTTAATTAAATTGGTCATTTCATGCTGCTGCTAAAATGAGGTATTCAAAAACTGGTCAGCATTATTTACCTGGTAAAGAGGTTTTTCCTTCTTTCTTTCTTTTGCTCTTTTCAACGTATATCACAACCGGCCAGATTAATGAAAGTACTCCACAGTTTACTCTGTATTCCCCCAAATATTCATACGTGTTTATAAAGACATTTATCGGACCCAAAAAAAACAGGTAAAACCTCTTCCAAAGAGACAATGAGTCAGCCAATGAGCCAAAAATATAAAAACTCCAGCAGCAAAAGCAAAGCTGCGAGGAATACGGCAAAACAGAAACTAGGAACAAAGAAAGGTTAAACTCAACAGAAACGGGTAAAAAAAAGTGTAGCTGAGAGACAAACTCTGAAGTACAAAGATTGCAACAGAGATTCACGTAGCGTCTGGTCCCTTTTCTTAATCGTACACACAATATGGGTTTAGCTTCTTATATGGAAATTTCAAGTTTACAGAGGAATCAAACTACCAACCTTACAATTGGTGTACTAACGCTTTGTGAACTAAATTGTAGTCAGCCCATAAATAAATATAAATGAGGGCTTGTCAATTTGGTCCGATGAGGGCCACAGGCCTACAGGGTTTTTAAAATGTCCCTGCTCTAACACACCTGACTTAAAATAAATGGATCCAACAGCCTATGAAGGTCTACACAATGACCCAGTGATCATGGTCATGTGTAGTGGAGCAGGGAAATGTTTAATACCGTCTCATCGGACTGAATTAAATAGCTCTGATACAAAAAAGGTTACGTTTCATTGAGATCTGCACCTCCGCAACTTTTTCACAAAAAACACAGACCAGTATGCTTCACACACCAACTTAGTTTACCCCCTTAATGCCTGAATTGAGAGTAACTGGGCAGAGACATCTAATTTTTTTAACCTAAGAACTTTATTTGACCCTTTAACTAAATCTGAAAAGACTAGGCTATTTATTTTTTCCATATATTTACTATTTAT